>CAJQZJ010033152.1:4816536-4864525 GCA_907164525.1 Lophiomys imhausi
ATCACACAGATACTTGATGGATTTTAACAAGCTTTATTACCCTGGATTATGCAATCTTAGCCCATCTAAGCTGGTTTTTAATTCTATTCCCCAAATAAAGCCCCAATATATACATAAGTCCCCTTGGGCTGTTATCTCCACGCTATGCCAATGTTCCTGGCCACATGGGATGATGTTCTTCCATTAACCCATGGCATGTCTTCTCCTTTCTTTCCCTGGTTTCTTCCTCCCATGATCCTCTCTGCTCCCAAAATCCCACCAACCTTTTCCCTGCCTACTTCTCTTCTATCCAATCCAGGCTGCAGCATTTTATTCAACCAATCAACTTTAAATTAGGTAGAGCAAGATTCACACAACAATGACAGGTATACTTGACAATATCCTTGTCTGGGTGGTGACCAGATCTTGGGACCAATAATTATCAATAGAATGCAAGCAGCTTTCAGATCACTCTAACAGTTTGCCATGAGCTGGACTTCCAGCCCATGGTGTTTCTCCAGTAGACAGTAGTCATTGATCTCCTGACAGTAATACAGGCATAAAATTACTGTTAAATTGCATTGTAATTCTTGCCTTTTTGGTGTGTTGTACCTATTGAATGACATTTATTAATATAATTTAAAATTTGAATATACTTTAACCTAAATGTAAATAAAGATGTTATGAAACATGCCTATAAGCAGAGTTCTACTTTCTATAGTGTTGCCTTCGTGTTGTTTCACTTGGGCTATTCTTGGAGGACAGGCAGTTAGACTTTATATTTTAGCAGGTCCTCAGCTAGGAAACTGCTCACCCCCTGATATAGGCTGCTTTAAGATCACTGACATTTGTAAAAATCCAAATCCTTACATTTTTGACTTATCAGATTATAAGCTGTGATATAGTGTTATCTTAGGAGACACTTAGAGCTTTGAGCATTATTACTTGGAAGGAATGATTTTAAACATCAGCAACAACAAAAAGCAGACAGATGGTTCACTGAAATGTTCTTTTTTAAAAAAAAACTCCACTGAAGTTACTCTCACAGAATGACAAATGTGTCGTAGTGAAATAATATGACAGCATTATGCTGGCGTATATAAATGAACCACTGACAAAAACAAATTGCCCCCAGTTCAAATTGAAAATATAAAGTGAAGAGCCCAAAGTAGAATAATCAGGGAGGAAATGATTTTCTGTATTTCATATTATGAGCAGTGCTGGTTGTATTTAGGGAAGACATTTAGCATATCAACTGCAACAGGTCCACAGATCCACACAAGTAGATAGTTTGTAGCTGGTGCCTGCTCACTGATGGACTGATTATTTGTATTCCTGATAGAAGCTGATGTCCTAATTAGGAGGCCGGTGTCTAATCCTTCAGCAAATGAGTTGGCATGGAGGCCAAACAAGGGGGAGACCGCAATAAAGCTGGTTCCAAAACCACGGTTTGGCAGAGTGTATCATCTTTGCTCTTGGAATGGGTTAAGAACATGATCGTGAAGGGTGGGGAAGAAGTTAGTGCCTGAGAGTAGAATGGTGAGGAGTGGAGTGCAAGGTCCCGCCAGATTGTCCAGGCTTCCATAGTCAAGGGCTTTGGAGTTTACTCAGCCAGGCAAAGCCATTGGAGAGTTTTAAGCAGAATGTGTATTTAGAACATGATTAACTGTTAAGTGTCAATTGTGTGACATGTATTTCAATAACTAATTTGAGAAGTAATTTATTGATGCAACACATATGAATGTTGCCTGCATGCTAGGCATTGTTTTTTAAAAATATTTTCCTTCTATCTCCTGCTCTCTTCTGCCCCCTTCCTGTGTGTTTGTGTGTGTGTGTGTGTGTGTGTGTGTGTGTGTGTGTGTGTGTGTGTGTGTCTAATAATTATGTTCCATTCTGTGTTGGGATCAGTGGACAGCTTTTGGGAATTGGTTCTCTCCTTTCACCAAATGGTTCCAGGAATCAAACTCAGATCAGAAGGTTTGGTGGTATATGTGTTTACCCTCCTAAGCAGTCTCACTGGCTCCAGCCACTGTTCTTGATCCTGAGGAGTAAGCTGTGAATAAAGTGCTATCCTGCAGTTTGTGTTTCTAGCAGGGAAGGATGTGCATTAAACAAGTCACTGTGAGACCATCTGATGATAATGCAGTGCAAGGGTGGACTAAAGGATAGTTTAGAGTGGGTGAGCTTAGAATGGAGTTTCCAGTGCAGTGCCAGGAGAAAATCCAGGAGCACATACATGAAGGAGGTGAGGAAGTGACATGTGAGTGTCTGTTCATCCACAAGGCATAAGAATAACTTACAAGGCACGTGAATTTCTGACCCATGCATGGGAAGATGGAGACAGAAACTACTGTGGCTGGAGTAAGCACAGGAGGAGCAGCAAATAAATCAGTAGAATATGAGATGAGAAGAGGTAAGATCTGGGTGCAGGATGTTGCCAGCTTGCACAGGGCCTTGTAAAGTCTTATGATTTTTATCCCGAGAGAGAAGGAATGCCATTGAGGGATTTGAGGAAAGGAATGGGATGACTCCATTTAGTTGTAGGATATTTGGTCACACTCTTTTCTAGTTGTGGTATGGCTCAGCCCTAGCACACACCTTTAATCCAAGCGCTTTCTGTAACAAGATTAAATAAAGTCAACCGTATGTCAAGAGGTGCAGCAAGCAACCAGTTGACAGGGAGTGAGCATATGAAAAAACCATAGAGAGTGAGAGGAAGTTTGGTGGACAGATAGAGAGACACACAGAAAGTAGAAAGGAGGGACATTGAGTCTGAAGAATATTTAAGACAGTGTGAAGAAAGAGAAGGACCTTTTTCCTTTTGGGAAGTAGGCTGAGTAGGAAGGTCAACAGGGTGCTTTCTCTGCCTCTCTGAGCTAGCAGGCTTTTTACCCCAGCATCTGGCTCCCAAGTCTTCATTGGTAAAATGAATGTTTTGAATTTTGCTTAAAAAAAAAAAAAAAAAAAACAACTCAACACTATTTACCTTTAAAAAGACCTAAAAGGCTCCTAGTTATTTACAGGTCTGAGATAGGAGATCAGAGATCAGCAAAGAGATGTGTAATAATCCACAAAAAGATGCTTTAACTATGATAGATGGGTAAGAATAAGGTACAGTGGTTGTCTTAGGGTTTTATTGTTATGAAGAGACATCATAACCACAGCAATTCTTATAAAGGAAAACATTAAATTGGGGCTGGCTTATAGTTTCTGAGATTCAGTCTGTTACCATCATGGCAGGAAGCATGGTAGCATGGAGATAGACATGGTTCTGGAAGAGCCAAGATTTCTACATCTTGATCCAAAGGCAGCAGAACGGGACTGGATTCCACACTGGGTGGAGCTTGAGCATAGGAGAACTCAAAGCCCGCTCCCACAGTGGTGTACTTCCTCCCACAAGAACACACCTTCTCCAAACAGGGTCATACCTCCTAATAGTGCCATTCCCTATTGAATGCCAATTGTTCAAACACATGAGGGCCATACCTATTCAAACCACCACAGTGGTGGTGGACCTTAGTTCTTTTGCATATACAGTGGACGTTTAGAATTACCACCGGATACAAAGAAGAAGACTATAATACAAAAAGTAGACAAACAAAACCACAAAACTAAGGGTGTCAAGGACTTTTGTATGTTTGAGATAGTGCTGGGCATGAAAATCGAGTTAGTAAATAGGCAGCTGGGTCTGTGAGTTTGGATCTGGCTGGAGTGTAAGGGAGGAGCAATGAGGCTAGAGGAATAAAGGAAATGCCATTGGGTGAGAATGGATCGAAAAAGAAGCTGGAGTGCTAAGTGTTGGGACATTCTTGGGATAATGGTGTCAGAGCATACAGACAAGTCAAGGAAAGCCACCACTGAGAAGTGACTTTGGGTTTGTTGGTATGGAGAACTTGGTAATCTTTTTTCACCCTCGAGACAGGTTTTTTTTTTCCATGTAGCCCTGGCTATCCTGGAACTCTCTCTGTAGACCAGGCTGGCCTCGAACTCACAGAGATCCATGTGCCTATGCCTCCTGAGTGCTGGGATTAAAGGTGTGTGCCACTGCGGCCTGGCTGATCTTGGTAATTTTGACCAGCATTTTGGGTACAGTGTCTGGGTCCAAGTGGACTAGAGAGAAAGGTGAGGAATTGTAGTTAATGTGTGCTCTAGTACAGGGAGCAAAGAAACAGCAGTGCCTGGAGAGACATGCAAGGGGAAGGGCATAAGGTGTGTAAGATGGTAGCAGCTCTTACCGTCCTTGTTTATGGAACCAACCGACGCAGAGGGAAAGCACTAATAGAAGGAGAACCATGGGAATAATACCTTCTTTTCTCACGGAGCACTTAGCAGCATGCACACCAGCTCCAAAATAAGCCCCACGTTGACACCCAGAGAGGATCAGCTAACTCCGCAGAGACTGGATCCCTCTCCTTTTGCTTCTCTTCCAGGATGGGGCTTTGCTCTGAGAAATAGGGGATTTAGCTGTTGTTAGTGAACACACACACACACACACACACACACACAATGAGACCTTATTAATTACAACAGAATTACCTAAGAAAGAGTCAGTATCAATGATGTTAGATGGGCGATCTTAGGAAGACTTTCCTCATATACCTGTGTGTAGCTGGCAGAGGGAATCTGCCACATGTTCAAAGCTGTACTGTTCAGCGTGGCTGTTAGCTAAATGGAACTATTTAACTTTAATTGAAATAGAAGACTCAGTTTCTCATACTCACTGGAATGAGACTGTAGGACTCTGTAGCTAGCACTTCTAGGTAGTGGGGTAGTGTAGACATTTCTTTAATGACAGAAATGCAAGGAGTAATATTGGTTTATGGGTAGTGATTTAGAGCTCGTTAAGGAACATGAGAAAGTTCAGTTCGAGTAGAGCACAGAGCTGGGAGAAAACGAAGGATGTGAGGATTAGGTAGCAAGAGCCTGCATACAAATCATGTGGCACTCTGTGCTGAATTTGGACTTTGTCTTGAGAGTTTGCAAAGTAAGGACCCAGCAAAGAATTCTAAGTAGAAGAGTTATGAATTTAATGAGATTTGCTTCAGAAACATTTCGGATATTAAATTGGACCAGCATGAGAATAGCGGTGTTGTATGATGTTGGAAAAACAAATAAAGCAAGTTTGGAGTGAGGAACAGAGGTGTTGGGTCTGTTTTGGGTCTCTTGAGTTTGAGTTGATAGGTGAACATCTGTTAAGCAGTCAGATTGGTGGATGTAGCCTCATACCTAGGCTAGTGATAGGCATCTTTTAGTTGCTGTCTGATAATGATGCTGAACACCCTTGAGTGGGCAGTGTGTGGCATGAGAAAGGCTCATGTGGACTCTTGGTAAAGCCAACATTGAGGAGACAGAAGAATTGGCACTCACTTGGAAAGCCAGGAACAGAGAACTCAGTTTGGAGAAGCTGTGGAGGTTGGTTGTACACACATAGTTAATTCTTGTGTTTAAGATTTAGCACAAAGGCCAAATCTTCTGAAAGAGAAAGATGACAGTTCCATGGCTTTTTGTGAGCTTTTGAAGCAGGAAGGCATGCTGCTCAGGCAGGCCCACTCGGGCTGGTCTGCCTGGTGTGAAAGTCTGTGATAGAGGGGTTAATGTGCTGGGCAAGCTTCTTAACCACTTTTGGCCACTGAATTCCTTGGGGATGAGATGGGGATAAAGGTAGCAATATAACCTCCACTCTGAATAATTTAGAGGATTGAAAGGTCTAAAAAACTGTTCAATATAGACTGTTCACTTATTTATCATAACCTTAATATTTACTAATAGCTGTATGCAGTTAATAATGCTTGCTTGATGTGTAATACAGTAATTATCACCATTGTGACGTCATCAAGATCCACTGAGTTCTTCAAGAATTTTTTGCCCCTTTTCAGCTGTTAAAATTGTGCAATCATTGTTAATTTTCACATTAACCATTGCTTTTTCAGTTTTCAAATTATTTCTTAGTTTCTGTACTACTGTTTTTTTTCTGGATCATTTATCACTAGCATTTGGAATAACTAAACTATATAAATTACCTTTAATGTGGCCATACAAAAGTAAACAAATAGGCACCAGGCGCATTGCTTCTGCATGGGCATCAAGGATTTGTGATGTGGAAGCAGCGAGTTGGTAAGATAGTGGGAGGCCTGTGACAGAGCACACAGGATCCATAGTGGCTGGTCGGGCTTGTATGTCAGAGCTTAGAGCTTTGTTTATGTTGTTCTCGTAATATAAACAGTTCTCAGCAATCATGCACAATTGGAAGAAAATGGTCAGTTTACAGTATGGACTGAGGTTTTGTTATATGGAAACTGAATGCCAATTTGGACGAGAAATTTAGGATATTGGTACAGGAAGATGCTAGATTCAGAACACGATATCCGGGCTGGAGTGGGAGCAGGAGGAGTAATGATTGATACTGCTGCAAGGGGAAGTAAAAGACTGACTTTAAAAGTCTTAGGGTTTTGACGTTTCAGAGACTGAGCAGTTTTAGGTGTTCTCAGAAGGTTCGGGGCTGTGGAAGTGGCCAGCTGAAAGTCATGGTGAGGCCGAGGAAGTTAGAAGTCAGGGTCGGAAGTGGGCTTTCCTGCTGAAGGTGGAGCGCTTGGAGTAGCCAATGACTAAGGTGTCTTATTGAGCAGAGAATGGGAGATGACAAAGCTAAGGATGGACAGGGCTCTGTGACAACTACAAACCTCAGAGCAAAATATACAGTATGCAACTAGTGAGTGTGTGGAACTATGTGGAATCACTTGGGGACTAATCTTTTCTTGCCTCTATTTTAATTTCTATTTTCTCATCTCCACTAAAACATAAAGCTTTCTATGTGTTATAAGTAATTCAGTACCTCCTTTCTAACATTAAAGCTGGGGACAGAGATTGGTGTAAATGTGTGTAATTGTTGGTAACAATGCAATAGTTATTTTTGTCTTTTTATCTTTGCCTCTCTTTGCCACGCCACATAGCCTCTTACCCCGTAGCCTCTGTTCTTAGCTTGGAGATGTGGGCCAGCATTCTAACTGTGGCAACAACAATAATACCCTTATGAAGTTGCTTAAGTTAGGGCCTCAGTATGTAGCACTGAGTAGCCTGGAAGTTTCTTTGTAGAGCAGGCCTTGGTTTTGAATGCAGATATCACCCTGCCTCTGTGTCCCAAGTGCTAGGATAAAAAGTGTCACCATGCCTAGCCTTATCTAGTGTTTTTATTTTCAATAATCTTTGGCTTTTCCTTTCATATACCTCAAGGATTTGTAAATCTGTCCAGACTTCCTACATGTTCCTCCCTTGGAGAGTGAACCAGGGGTCTGCACATTGCTAGGCAGGGGCTCTGCCACTAAGTCACCTCCCCAGCCTGACATGACTCTCTGTTCCCCTCTGAACCCTGGCCTGAACATCTCAGTTATTTGAACTGAACCTCTAGTCAGTAGTACTGTGAACAAGCCCAGTTACTGAGCCAGAAACCTTTTCTGGATTTGGGTCTCCGTGGGGCACATTAGCTCTTGAGTCTTTTTTTCTGGGTGGCAGCATGCCACACTGTGTCCCTTTGCTTTCATGTCCAGATACTCTTAGGCTCCCTCTTTATGAATTGTATCTTCAACATCTTTTTTTAAATAAGATTTATTTATTTATTATGTATACAGTGTTCTTTCTGCATGTATCCCTTCAGGCCAGAAGAGGACACCAGATCTAATTATAGATGGTTATGAGCCACCATGTGGTTGCTGGGAATTGAACTCAAGACCTCTGGAAGAGCAGTCAGTGCTCTTAACCTCTGAGCCTTCACTCCAGCCCATCTTTAACATCTATTTGTAGAAATTTACTAATGAAATTTCTTACTTGTATTTATATTATTGTTAATTGGTCCTCAGTGTTAATCATTAACCCGCCATATATGTGCACACAGAGACCTGATGGATTTTAACAAGCCTTGGCCTGGATTGTGCAGTCTTAGCCCATCTAAGATAGCTCATAATTCTATTCCCCAAATATGAGACCCTAATATATACATACATCCTCTTGGACTGTTATTCTCCATGCTCTGCTGATGTTCCAGACCACTTGGAAGGAGGTTCTTTTTTCTAACCCATGGTGTGTGTCCTCCTTCCTGCTCTGTTTCTTCTCCTATTGGCTACTGAAGGCTTCTTCTGGAATTCACTTTGCAGACCAGGCTGGCCTTGAACTCACAGAGATCTGCCTGCCTCTGCCTCCTGAGTGCTGGGATTAAAATGTCCACCACCACACTCTGAGACTAACATAGCTCTTTTAGAGGCAGGATGCCTCTTGAAACCTGTTCTCTGTGGGAGCCCCACATCTAAGGAGACTGGTTTGTGACCCCTTTCTCTTTACATAAATTTAAGATTATGTATATTTATCCATTAGCTCTGTAAGGACATTATTATTGCTAAGCAAAAACTTAATATCAAGGAAAAAAAATGTGTCATTTTGAATTCCAAACTGTCTAGCAAGCAGCCTTATCTTATCAGCAGGATTTCCACCCTGACTTCATTGTTTAGACTAGGCTGGTCTAGAATTCAGAGATCTGCCTGTTTCTGTCTCCAGTATCATGGGATTAAGGGCATGTGCCATTACCACCTTGCTCAAACACTTACTTAAATTCCAGATAATAGTAACTCTGTAACCCAGAGAGCAACTCTGAATTGCATTGACAGTTCCAAATCTGCCCAAAACCTTAAAAATCTCGTGTTTTAGCATTGCCAAACCACAAAAATATCCTTTCTACCTTCCGATACTGGGAAGGTAGAAAATCAAAGATATCTAAATAAAAATCAAGCAAAGAAACAATGTTCCAAAAGCCTTAGTCTAACTCTGCCATCCTATGCTGCAATTTTGTTCATCATTCCTTGGAATCTAGCTGCAGTTGCATTACATTGGTGGACCAGCCCCAGATACCCCTGACAAGCACCTAGTAGTCAGGGAGCTGTGAGCTCCAGCTGCCAGCATTTTCGTCTTATTTGTCTGGAAAGACCTCCTTCCTTCCCCCATTGTCAATGCTGGTAACTTAGCATTCCATCTGTAAATTCTTTACTTTAAGCCTATCTTAGTCTGATCCTTCTCAAAAAATGATACACAGAACCACAATTGTCAGTGTAAAAATCATTTGTATGCTAAGAGAAACAAATTCATTTAGAATCTAATTCATAATTCTAATTATGAATTCCTCCATTTTTAATCTAGGTGGTTAATTACGCTCCCAAGCCCTGCCTGGAAGGTTTCTGGGTTTTTTAGTACATAGGGAGAGCCAAGGCCTTAGCTCTCTTTGTAGAAAAAAATTAATTAAATTACATTGGGTGCCATTTATAGAAAATGGCTAATTAAATTATTTACTAGTATTCATGTTATATTTAATTAGCCATTTTCTATAAATGGCACCCAATGTAATTTAATTTTTTTCTACAAATGGCACCCCACATTGGGTAGAAATGGGGTATTTAAATTATTTAGCAGCATTTATATTATCATTAATTGGTCAATGGTGTTAATCCTTAACCCGACATTATACATAAGCACACAGAGACCTGATGGATTTTAACAAGCCTTGACCTGATTTGAGCAATCTTGGCCCATCTAAGTTAGCTCTTAATTCTATTCCCCAAATATGACCCCATATATACACATGTCCCCTGGGCTCTTACTCCCCACACTATGCTGATGTTCCAGACCATGTGGAATGATGTTCTTTTCTCTAACTCACAGTGAGTTTCCTTCTTCCTGCTTTTTGCTTCTTTTCTTGGAGGCTTCTCTTACCCATAACCTCTCTGCTTCAGAAGCCCACACCTTAGACCTGCCTGCCTCTGTCTTTGCCCAGTCTCAGGCCTCAGCATTTATTCAACCAATTAGGGACAATGATTAGAAAACAAAGTAACAGACAGCAAGCAGGACCAATTAACATTTAGAATGCATAACATCACCCCATCTATTTCATCTTTTTTAACTCTGTTTTTGATTACTTTCCAGAGTAGTGAACTAATTCCCGTGTTGTTTGAAAACATGGGGCCTATTCCTTGTACTGTGTAAGGCTGTGGCTTTTACATTTGTCCCTGAAAATTCAGGGTCACTTCCCCTGGGCAGTTTTCAGAACACCTTTTTGTGCATGTGCTTGTCTTTCCAGGCATCAGAGCTTGGCCACAGAAAATGTGTTAACTTTAAGTGGGCTAAGGAACCCCGAGGCGTCACTGTAGCAATTAGTCACTTGTAATGACCTTGTCTTTAGGACAGTGACTGAAGGCCACCTTCCTTCAGCTGTCACTCTTAGATTTCCCAAATGGCCTCTATCCATCCTGATCCTCATTTAAGGCCCAAGTCACAGCCATCTTGGCCAGCAGCCCCAGCCTCTACTGCTCACTCCGTGTCCAACTTAAAAAACAACAGTTACAGGGTCCCAGGATAGCTGAGGGTCAAAGACCCTTAAGAACGATAGTTACAGTGCTCCAGGATAGCTGAGGGTCAAAGACACTTAAAAACCACAGTTACAGGGCCCTAGGATAGCTGAGTGGTCAAAGACACTTGGTGCCTAATGTTGCAACTCTGACAACTGAGTTCAGTTACCCACTACCCATACAAAGGTGGAAGGAGAGAACAGGCTTCAGAGTTGTCCTCTGACCTACACACATGCACCATGGCATGCCCCTCCCCCAGCACACTAATAATAAGGAAAATTAAAATAAAAAACAATTAGAGTCAGGCGTGGTAGTGTACGCCTTTAATCTCAGCACTGGGGAGGCAGAGGCAGGGGGATCTCTGTGAGTTCAAGGCCAGCCTGGTCTACAAAGTGAGTTCTAGGATAGCCAGGGCTGTACAGAGAAACTCTGCCTCAAAAAACCAAAAACCAAAAACCAAACCAAACCAAAACAAAACAAAAAACACTGCATGGTGCAGCTCCATAGAACTTGTCCAGCTTAACAGTGTTGCCATGTGACCTTTTAAAAGCTGGGTTTTAGAAACATACATTTTCAAGAGCTTCAGGGACGGGCTTTTCTCAAGTAGAGATTGCGTATCTGTCTTCCCATTTCCCTACACAGAAGGCTGGTCCAACTCGTCAGATGGGAAACTTACCTTCTGTGGCCTTGGAAACAAGTTTGCTTAAAAAAAAAAGTTAAAATTAATCTAGCTTTGACTTGGCATATCTTACTAACACATTTGTAGAAAACTTATATTTACCCTCATGTAGTTTAGGAATTCTTGGAGTAAGAGTGAACACTAATACTCCAACTTGATGCACCAACTGACTGCTTGGCAGGCCTGTGTTGATGCCCATCTGCTACTGTGGCACAGTGCCCATTACCATGGTGGAATGCCAGTAGCAGTGAGGCGTGTGAGCCAACAAAGATGAATTGTTTGGATGGAATATAGTATTCTGTAGTACTAATTAATTTTGAGCTGATGAATCTACATGAGCTAATGTTAACCAAATACAGCCCAAGTACTATCAGTGAACATAAAACATACTTTGACTTACGCAGGAGTATATTACAGACATTGTAGAGTGCCACTGAGAATAATTAGTCAGTGTTTACCATGCTTCCAGCAGTCAGCTTTTTTTGTATAAAATTCAGAGTTTGAAAGAAGAAAATAGAACGGTTTTTGTCATGGTAGAATGTAATTAGCAAGGAAGTCATATAACATTGTTAATTACAGAGTTTATACTACTTGTGTGGTTCTTCACAGTGTTGGACTTGAAAATAAGTTTTGTTTACTTCGGTGCTTTACCGATCCCAGTTCCATGATGGTGTGCTGATGAAAGCTGACTGAGGTCAGACTCTTCCCAGTTTGTCTCCTGTGCTGGTTTCTTTATCGGTCATGTGGGAATAAAACCATCTACACAGACTCCATTCCAGATTTATCTCTCTGAAACGACAAATAGACAGCAAAAAAAAAAAAAAAAAAAAAAAAATGGTGAGTTAGGCAAACCCTGGGGCTGAGTTAATTATAGTTCTAAACCCGTGACACAACTTCCATTCTCAGGCTGACAGTTAACCATAATGAACAAGCTCTATATATTTTTTCATAAGAATTCAAAGGATCTTATGCAGACAGACACACCATTCTTTCTGTATCTTCCTTTTTACTTAATATATTTTGGAGATCTTTCCATATTACCATATGAAACAAGTTCAAACTCTAGCCACAATACTGTGTTTCTTGAAGGACGTTCGATCGATTTCACTTTTGTCAAGTATAAGCAGTTTTGCAATACACATTCTTGCACACACACTGGTGTGAGTTTATCTCCTTACAGGAAAAATTTTTAGAGATAGACTTGTAAGTCAAAGTTTATTGAACATTAAATTAGGGTGGATTTTGCAGTCACCTTCCAGATGGTTATACCACGTCTCTGTGTCTAGCAGTGAAGCCTGCTTTTCCTCACAGTGTGAATGCTGCTATCATTCCGTTAGCATGATAGTTTAGTAGTAGGTCTAGAGTTATGTGTTCCCATGTTTTCCTATTCTAGGTCTTTAAACAGCTCACTCCATGTCCTCTAATAATGCTTCTAATATGGGTTTCTCATTGATCTGTCATTTGACTGCCACATTTGGTGTGATTTTATCTTTTCCCTCTTCCCTAAGATTTTTAAGATAATGTGGCTTCAAGTCTTTCTCAGGTACTTTTGTACTTTGATTTCCCGTCCTTGCTTTGGGCTCTGATTAGAGCTGTGTTAGGTGTTCTGATGATGTGGAACACACCCTCTCTCTTCCTGTTTGTGTCTGACCTTTATCTGCAAGTTTGCTTTGGACTCTGACTTTACTTCCTAGTCTGCTGTTAGACCTGCCTTTTAATTTCAGACCCTGTTCACTTCTCAATATCCTTTTGATTATTTTGTTTAAATTCTTCTGACTTGCTGTCTTTATTGTATTATGTTTTGTCCATCTTTTAGTTGTGATTTGTGACCACGTTTAATTATTTTAAAACTTCTACCTGCTGACTCTAGTATTGGAATCAACCATAGACTTGTTTCTACATTTGTTCTTTTCTTCCCTTCCATCTCCCTTCCCCATTTAGTTTCTGTCATTTTCCCCTGTCCCCATTTCAACTTTTATTTATTTATTTATTTTGGTTTTTTGAGACAGGGTTTCTCATTGTTGTCTTGGCTGTCCTGGACTTGCTTTTTAGACCAGTCTGGCCTTGAACTCACAGAAATCTGCCTGCCTCTGCCTCCTGAGTACTGGGATTAAAGGCGTGCACCACCACACCTGGCTCTACCTCAAAGTTTGATCAGTTTATGGGTGTTTAGGATAAAAGCTTTGGTGAATCTGAAAAAAAAAAAAAAACAACTCAAGAAGGTTGTATTTCTTTCTTTCTTTTTTTCTTTTGGTTAGACCTTTCTGTCCCACATTGTCTTCAATGTTTGGTTTTTTTGGACAGATCTTTCTGTCCAACATTGTCTTCAATTTCAGCCGATTACTTTGAACTATGTTAGTTTCAGCTTTGTGTATTTTCTTCAGTGCCATTCTTTCTCTGATACCTGTAGGGTACGATCCTGTCTCTGGCTCTTCCCTGGTCAGAAGAGCCCGGCATCCCTGGTTAGGAGGGATCATTATTGCTCCTCCCCAGCAGTGTCTGCTGAAGCCTCTCCTCATGCATTTACCCTCCCAGGTTTTCTGCCTGGTTTCTCAGAATCTTGTCCCTTTGAAAATGTGCCAGCTACGTGAAGGAAGCATGCAGACAACTTGTGTGTACTTTTTGGGTGGTTCTGTCCTCTTTGATGTTCCAGTCATTCTTGTGACTGAATTTCAGTATTTGTCCCTTCAGTCACAGTCGTGGCTTCTCTGGTTCTGTTCTTCCCAGGGGAAATGTGCTATTGGGGAAACAACTGTCATGAAGGGATGGAGGCCTGGAAGTCCTGTCTGTCTCTCCTGTGTGTGTGCAAAAGCACCCCTGTCTGTAGCTTTAAAAATGACTGTTTTCTGTGGCACGTTACAAGGTGGGTTTATGGCAGGAATTGGAAATACTTACTCTATGTAAGTAAGTCCCCGTGATTAGGACATAGGAGCCACAAAGGCCCTGCTAATAAATATGTTAGATTATAGTCTAATAAATAGATTATGGTTTTAAAAATCTCAGAGTAAATACTGCCACCTTTAGTCTTCTATCATCAGTGCAGCCTTGCTCTCCCGCCCTCCCCCTCCCACCTGCAAGGTTAACTCCTTTACTAAGACCTTACTCACAGGTCCATTTACGCTGTTGAGTGTGACCACTCTAGCACTGCTTCCTCTGTTCTCTTCTTCAGTCTGTCCTTTTGTTTTAGTTCCTTTATGTGCCGCCTTAAGGCTTCTAATTTGCTTCTTAAGTGCATTTCTTTTTATTTATTAGAATGAAATGTCATGAGGGACCCTCCTCTCCACCCTATTCTTTTGTATGTCACCAGTGCAAATGGAGCATAATGGAGGCAGGTACTTCAGGACGGAAGAGCAGTGTTTAGTTGTCTCAACCTAGAGGGATAATCTGAAAGTGTTCATGAGATTCTACACTGGCCTTTTAAATTAAGTGATTATTGTCCTATGTGGGAGCAGTTTTAATAAAAAGTAAAGAGGGAGAAGTGTAGCAGGGGTTAGGGGAGTGCCTATCACATACGCTCCCTTTAGTCCTGTGAGTCCTGTGTTGGGAATCGCAGTCTGTGCCTGGCTGACTTTGGCTCCTCCTTTTAAGGGTGATCGTGGGTGACTGATGGTCAATGGTTCTGGGAGGCAGTTGTAGCTGGAGTTTAATTTTTTGCATTTATTGTGTGTAGTGAGTAGACAACACACGCCTAAAGTCATGCAAGGCTCTGAGAGGATCCATAGGAAGTGTAGGCAGACTGAAGCATCTCCAGGGCCTGGTGCTGCTACCTGGTGGCCAGCAGTCTTGCTGTGTGCCACCACGTCCTCTAGAGTTCCCAGCGCTTTCCTGCAGGTCCATTCACATTTGCCATCTGCCACCAGGAGTTCTGCCTTCCTGTCAGGGGTTTCTCAAAGCCCAGGATTGAGAGTTTTCTGACAGCCTTGAAATGTATCATCTGTCCTCCCAGGATTTTGATAGCTCTCATTGGGGACACACCTCTGATGGAAGTCAGGATCCCTCAGCACTGATAGCTCTCATTGGGGACACACCTCTGATGGAAGTCAGGATCCCTCAGCACTTGTGCTACACCCGCATTTCTAGATTTAAGCCTCAGGTGCTGCTCTGCATGGTGTCCAGCTCTCAGACTGTTGTGAGGGAAGGGAAGGCAACTGTAGGGCCACTAGATGGTTATTACTAGTGCATGTTTCAGAAGACCCAGGGAAGAAGACCAGAAAAGTTTTCAGCACAGAGCAAATGCTTGGGGGGCCAGTGAGTTGGTAAAATCCTCACAGTGCAAGCCCAGGGCTCTGAGAACCACCCCTGAAAGTTGTCCTTTGACCTCCACCCATGCATTCAAATACACATACATAAAGAAAATGTCCAAGGAGGTAAAGACCTTACCTGATTTGAACAGTGCAGTGTGTCTGTGAATCAAATATTACATGGTACCCCAGAAATATGTGCAGTGTTTATATAAAAAAAGAAAAAGAAACAAGCTTGGCACAGTGATACATGCCTGTAATCGCAGCACTAGGGAGGCAGAAACAAGATCTGGAGATCAGGCCAGCCTGAACTGTGGGGTGAGACTGTCTCAAAACTAGTTCTCTTAAATAAATACAAATTAAAAATTATTCACAGATTTGTGGTAGGTAAAGCCTGGATGAGAACTATTGAGAGAAGTTGTTATGGATACAATGTGTCTGTCGTAGAAGGACTTTGCCCGCTGCTGTGTGGTGGCTGCTTCTGCAGTTCTAGAAAAGACAAGGTCAGGCTGGAAAGATGGCTCAGCAGTTAAGAGGACGTATTGCACCCATGCTAGGTAGGTTGGCTGCTTGTTACTCTAGTTACAGTCTGGGGGCCAGACTCGTGGGGCTTCTAAGGGAACCCACATTCATGAACAAACCTACACACAGACACACAAACATAATTTAAAAATAGAAAAGACAAGGTCCGAGGGGGGGGGTAGGTAGCAGCCTGGCAGGATGTGAAGACTGGTGTGGGTGAGCCTGGCCGTGAGGGCCGGCAAGCTTGGAGGGAGTGTCCTGTGGTCAACGCAGTGCTTGCAGGACTTGGCCCATACCTGAAGACTGGACAAAGCATACACTCTTAGGACTGGAGAATGTTACTGTAAGGAAAAAGTTACAGTAAGGCTGACAGGATAATTGTGTGGCGGCTCTGTTCTCAAACTGCTGAAGAGCTTTTCTTTAAAAAAAAATTCAGTCTGTCATGGGTGAATACGTCTATAAAATTCAATAAAAATAAATTACTAGAAAAATACAGTGGAAAAAAGTATGTAAAAAACCAACCCCATTTTTATTAGACTCAATAAACATAAAATTATACTGTCAAATTGTTCTTTCAAGTTTCCAAAAATGTGTACTCTGAGTTTCTATATGTATCTGGGACCAAAGTATTATCTGGACTTTCTCAGATAATACTTTGAGTGGCACTAATGAACATCAGCCACTCAGCTTCAATTTCCTCTTAATTTATATTGCATTTACAAGGAGTGGAGAAAGAGAAGGGTGGGGGATTGAAATGAGCTCTGGATTTTAGATTTATGGAAAAGAAAGGCTATTAATATTCTACAAATGCACTTCCACCTCCCAGGTTGTTCTGTGTGTCTGGTTGAATGTTGTTGTGGGCTGTATTCCCGTTTATTCTGGTAGACAACAAGCATGCTTCCTGGTCAGAATAAGGTTTGCTTTAGCTTTTCAGCAATGCATTTCCTGTTCCTTGGAACTTTTAGGCATATTTTGCATGGGACAAGAATAGTTATACCATTTAACACCACAAGATGTCACTTATGTAAAAATAAAGTTGGTTCCCTAATATTGCAGGCTAATAGTAGGCGAAGAAGCAAGTAGATAAGAAAGCATGCATGTAAAACAGATACGGCTTTTTAGCACAGAGTGTTTCAAATGCTGCTAATTCAACATTATTTCAAAACAGATATCTTGAAATTTATAAACATTTCTTAATTTCAAAGGGTTGTCTAGTAACACATGTTGCTGGTCACTTTTGAACACACATCATGAAGGTGGTGACTTAGGAGCTGGGAGAAACATTGTGTTCAGTGAGCTGGAAGGTGTCACCTCTTCCAGTCTGTTTTGGTGACAAAGGGGTGTTGGGAACAGATCAGTAATTATGCTGACTATCCAGGAGGCCATTGTGATTGGTGTGGGACGTTGGGCTTAAGTGGAGCTGGGGATTATTTCCTTTCCCTTGGAACTCAGAGTTATTAGTTCTTTCCTGGGGCAACACAAAAGGCACCTGTGTTTGCCTTGAAAGACCGTCTTTTCTGTTGAACAAGAACCAAAACTTTGGCTTTAAAATCTGGACCCTGTTTTCTAGTTTTAGTTCGAGAGAACAGGTCAGGACACAGGGTGGCTGAGTAGAGGGCCTTGTCTGCCTGAGTGGAAGAAGAACTAGCCAGGCTTCCATAGGACCCAGCAAGGTGATGGATGTGTGGGTGGAGAGGTTGGCAGCTCCTCCGACTCATGCTTCATTCTTCCTCACTGTTCACCTCTCTCCAGGCAGTGCTGGGGAGGAGTGCTCTGCTGCAATCTCAGGGGAGAGGAAAGGGAAATGCCTGCGAAGAAAGGTTTTCCCTTTCTCTAGCATTTGGATGTCTGGTCCTGTCTTATTCAGTTCCATTTTATTTACTTAAACTGAATACATTTTACAAGGGTTTTTGGTTTTTTTTTTTTAAGGTTTTAGTATTTTCACTTAGACAAGTATCATTACATTAAAATGGGAAAATAGGACAAAGTAGCAGGAAAAGCTTCCTTGATGTGCTGTCATCTCCTCCCCACTGCTTTCTGTTGTCTTTCAGTTTTATAGAGCCCGAGATGTTATAAGAGGGTACTCTAAGTTTACGACAGTGAGATTTTACAGCACATATTTAGTAGTTGTATTTCTTCAGATAGTTAAAACATTTTTTAGATTCATTTATTTTATTTTATGTGTATGACTGTTTCTCCTGTATGTATGTATGTATGTATGTATGTATGTATGTATGTATGTATGTATGTATGTGTACTCTGTGTGAGCTTGGCACCCTCGGAGAGCAGAAGAAGGGGTCAGATCTCTATCTCTTGGAACTGGAGTTACAGACAGTTGTGAGCCACCTTGTGGTGCTGGGAATGGGACCTCTGTCCTATGGAAGAACAGGGAGTGCTCTTAACTGCAGAGGCATGTCTCCAGCCCCAAACATTTATTTACTTGTTTGTTTGGGTTGGGGACGCATGTTCCACAGTGTACATACGGAGGTCAGAGCGCAGCCTTTGGGAGTCCGCTCTTACCTTCTACCTTGTTGAGGCGGTGTCTCTCGTTTGTGCGGCTGTGCTGTGTGTTCCAGGACGGTTGGCCCGCAAGCTTCTGGATGCTTTTCCCTCCCTGCCTCCCATCTCACAGTGGAGGGCTAGGATTATAGATGCATGCTGTGCTGCCAGCTTTTTATGTGGGCTCTGGGATTGAATTCTGGCCCTTAGGCATGATGTTTGATGGGTTTGCCCACTGAGGTGCTGCCCCAGCTTAGCAGTTCTTATCCATAACTATTTCTACTATTTCATTAACAGAAAAGTACTGCTTATGTTTTAATTATTACAGCTTTTTTTGGCCTCCTACAAATGGTCACTATTCTATTTAATGTGTTATTTGAGAAGTAAAAGTAAACCTTTTCATAATAACTTCCATTGCTTGTGCACTGTCTTCCCTTTCCTATCATATCCCCACACCCTTTTTGCCCATGGATTCTCACTGTTACTCCGACTGACCTACACCCAGGCTCAAGGTGATCCTCCCACCCCGGCACCCTGAGCAGCAGGACTGCAGACGTACCTCACGGCTCCTCGACATTCATCATCTTCAGTTAGACACCTGAACACAGTTCACCACAGGTCTCTGCTGCTGCTTAGAACAAGAGTCTTTTCCTGTCTTTCAGTGGTATGGTCGGTCCTTCTTTCTGTGTGAGACCTGAGCCATCTTAACACATGCATTTCTCTCTGTTCCTTTTCCTAGTCTGTCTTTAGACTTACAACTCCAAATCCTTTCCCTAGTACCTAGTTCCAAAGCAGTGTTTGTAGTATCACTCCACTCTAGGTGCTAAGATCTATCTTAGCTTGCCAGACTTGTCAGAGCACCCCACACTAGGAGTCCTAAACACAGACTTCCATCACACAGTTCTGGCTGCAGCCCAAGGACAAAGCGTTGGTGGGCTAGTTCTCTTGAGTGTCAAGAACTCTTTGTCTAGCAATCTGTCTTCAAAAATCATTTCATCGTATTTAATGAAAAGTGATGACAGGTTATTAATTATGTATTTTCTTTTGTGGGGCAAGTGCACATTTGTGAGTTTCCCCAGAGAAGATTAGAAGGCTAGTCATGACCAACAGAAACTGATGGGATTGTTCCCCTTCTCCTGCAGCTCTTCCAAGTAAAGACACTGATAGCTTTTGTTTTAGGCTGTCTTCTAAGGCTGTTTTACATAGCAGAGAGCCCTGTAAACGGGGAGATGTAATTGTTGCACAGGGAAGTCATGTTATCTGTGTGGGTCTTCAGCCTGGGAATAATGCCACCTTTCCTGGTGTGTGTCTCAGTGCCCAGTCACTGCATCCCACTGACCCATACTTCTGTGTTTGAAAGAACTTTTCTCTGCCCCGTGTTTTCATCCTTATATCTAACTGCCCATGTTTATCACCACAGGCTACCACTGAGATGTTAAAATAGTTTTAGTCTCAGAATGAAAGCGGTATTCTTACCTGTTTGTGCAATCGGCAGATAGGAAGTTGGGGTGATGAATGACAACTTTGTCGAGGCTCTTGTGTAGTATATCTGAAAATGTTTTAAGGTTTTTGTTTTGTCTTTTGCATGTGGTAATCTTTTAAAGCTGACTTGATAATTTTTCCCCTGATGATTATGCTAAAGAAAATTTGAGGTAAGAGACATGTATGCCATGCTCTCCATGACGTTTTCTCAGCAAATGTGAAGTTGAAGGGAAATTCTTACTTTTGTGTCACTCTGGGCCTTATGGTAAAATGCTGCATAGACTTTGTAGGATGAAACGAGAAACCAACCCTCGGTTATCTGATTGCAGCTACTTTAGGCATATTGTGCTGTTTTCACTTCTCATAAAAATGGTAGATTTTAATAGCTACTTTCCACAGACGTCCAGGTCTAGACTCCTGTCTTCTCTTGTGTATTAGGAATGAAGACTTGAAGCAGATGCTGGAGAGCAGCAAGGATTCCGCCAAGCTGGATGCCATGAAGAGGATTGTCGGGGTAGGTCACATGTGGGCTGCGGTCGTATCACCGTGTGTGCCAAGTAATAGCTGGACAGCCTTGATTAATTTAGATTGCCCATTCGTAACTTTTCTATCTATAATATTAAGATATTTCTTCTGTGAGATTTTGAAGACGAAATAAGGCAGTAGCCTAACCTTTTCAGTTAAAGGTATTTAAGGATTTTTGTGATCTTATTGCCTACAGTTGTGAGCACACAGTGAGTGCCATGCATGAGAACTGAAATCCTTTCTTTTCTTCTCATATCAAAGTCTAAATCCCATCCATGAAACAAAGCTCCAGGTGATTCTAGGTTGTTTAAAGTGAGGTGGTGGGAAGATGAATGCTGTGAAAGTAAGGAGTTGTGTCTTACGACATCTACGATGACCTGGTCCTTGCTTCCATTTGAATGGTGGATGTCATTTGGCAATGTCAGCAAAATGTTGATGAATCTATTTTTTATATTCTATTTATTAATATTATGCTTCATACTTGATAGCATTGTGTGAACAAGAGTTTCAATTTTCACAATTTAAGGAACTCCAGCTCCCCAACATATTTGGATTTTGATTACAAAAGAGTACTGATTGAGTGGTTATATTCGTTAAAATTCTGCATGCCAGTCTTCAATCCACAACTTGCTGTGTAAATTCCCAGTGTGAATCCTGAGCACTTACCAATCATTTCAGTTCTTTCAAATCAGACTATGATTGGCCACTACACCTGTTACTTAGTTTAGCTTCAGACAGCAGAGAGTGTAGTTGCATCCTTGTTTCCTGTGATAAGTGGAAGAAGGACTTGGTCCCCAAAGAAGAAACTTTAGCAAATGAAATAAAAAGTGATTATATTGCTAGTGAAGTTCCTTGTGAGGATTGGTAGGTTGTGTGGCAGGAGCTCCTGTGGAAATGGGCAGCACTGTCTTCACGAATTAAGTTTCTAGCTGAAGGGACTTAGAAAAGGTGATCGTATTTACTTAAGCAAATAAGATGGTTTGATTAAGAGATCGAAGTTGACTGGAGGAGGTAGTGGTATTAAAAAGAAAGAAAAGAAGCACTTCCTATTAGAGGGTTTCTAAGAGATAATTGACATTACAGGTACAAAGGTAAAATATTGGAAACTAATCCAGACTTAGGAAGGTTAAATCTGTTTACCAAGGAAGACAAAAGATGCTCAGCATGGGTTAAATGATGAGATGACACTGCTCTATTACTAGTTAATTCTCAGTGCTTCAAACTACAGTGTGCTAAATGATTTTCTTTAAAATTATTTATTTAATAGCTAGCAATGTATATCGCTATTTAGAATTTTCCTATTGTGGTTTTAATGAGAATGGCTCCCATCGATGTTTGGATGCTTGATCTCCAGTTAGTACACAGTTTGGGAAGGATTAGGGGTGTAGCTTGTTAGAGGAGGGGTGTCATTGGGGGTGGCATTTGGAGTTTCAAAAGCCCACACCAGGCTCAGTATCTCTCTGCCTGCGTGCGGATCAGGATGTTAGCTCTCAGCTACTGCTCCAGAGCCATGCCTCTTTCCTCCCACCATGGTGATCATAGATGGACTCACCCTCTAAAACTATAAGCAAGCCCCCACTTAAATGCTTTCTTTTAGGAGTTGCTGTGGTCTCATGATGTTTCCTCACAGCAATAGAACAATAACCAAGAACCTTTATTAAAATAGTTATTAATGTTTTGACAGAACCTTTAAAAGGCACAGGTCAATTATACCTTTTGCAGTGAATTCCTAAAATTGCTTTCATGGCTTCAGCTTGCATTCCTGCAGACCTCAGGTATGAATTAACATGCAAAGTACAGACTGACCTTATATCTTCAGACTGTGGCCTAACATTCCATTAAATCATTTATTTTACTAAACCCTACGATACTGTTGTAATACCTGATTCAGAGGTGGGGGCAAGTATGTTAAATTCTTGATAAAAATTGAAGTGTGGCATATAATTTTTTCCTATATATCTGTCAAGGCAATAAAAAATAATGATTAACCCCATAATCTGTACTACTGGACTACCATAAATATAATTTAAATATGTGTGTATTTAGTTTTATTTATTTATTTGAGGTAGAGTCTCACTTTTTAACCCTGACTGTCTTAGAACTTGCTACTTAGAGTAGGGTAATCTTGAACTCACAGAAATCCACCTGCCTCTGCCTTCTACTTGTTGGTATTAAATGCATGTGCCACCATGCCTGGCTATTTCTATTTTGTTTTTTTTTTTTTTGTGGTACTGGAATTGAATGTAGTCTCTAAACTCTTCTAGGTAAATGCTTCACCACCACTGAACAATATGTTTACCT
Source organism: Lophiomys imhausi (assembly GCA_907164525.1). NCBI lineage: Eukaryota > Metazoa > Chordata > Mammalia > Rodentia > Muridae > Lophiomys > Lophiomys imhausi. The sequence goes on from CAJQZJ010033152.1 coordinate 4,839,147, forward strand.
TTTTTCTTCTCTCTCTCTCTCCCTTTCTCCTTCTCTTTCTCTCTCCCTTTCTCTCTCTCTCTCTCCCCCCTCTCTCCCCCCCTCTCCCTCTCTCTCTCTCTCTCAGTGGAATCTTGCTGTGCATTAGTTAGCTTGAAGCTTAGTATGTAGGCCAGGTTGACCTCAAACTCTCAGCAGTTCTTCTGTCTCTGCTTCTCAAGTTCTGGGATTACAAATGTGCACCACCACATCTGGCTCAAATAAATGTGTTACAAGAGAATCTAAGTATGAAGCTGGGTGTGGTGGCACACGCCTTTAATCCCAGCATTCTGGAGGCAGAGGCAGGTGGATCTCTGTGAGTTCAAGGCCAGTCTGGTCTATAAAGGAAGTCCAGGACAGCCACGGCTACACAGAGAAACCCTGTCTTGAAAAACAAATAAACAAAGAATTTTAAGTGTGGCTGTATGTGCTTACTTGACAGACTATCTCTTTATTAAAATTTATATAAAAATAAATTTGGAGTGTATCTTTTGTCTATAGAAAAATGGTTAGTATCTACTATTATGAAAGTGATACAAATATCTTTTATTGTTCAAATGAAATATTTATATACACTTCCTGATTTAAGAACTCAGTAAAACTACATTAATCCAAATGGTGGTGTGCTAAGACAGACATCAAGAGCAATAGATCTCTGTGAAGGACCCAGACACAAACATTCAGATATGCGGCCAGCTGGGCTTTGATGAAGACTTACGACCATTCAGTGGGAAAAGGAGAGGTTTCGTAAATAGTCCTGGGAAAGTACAACAGAGTGAAGTTGCATCCCTGCCTCATATCACGCACAAAACGAATTGGAGCCCCGAAGAACTTGGACCCTGAAGTGATACTTGTGTAGCAGCATTTTCCAGTAGCACATGGGTGTTTGTTATCGAATGGATAAAAGTGATGTATACACAGCATGGACTATGATTAGGAAGGAGAAGGGTTCTGGCACACAACTGCAGCAGGGCTGATAGGTGAGAGACACAATGGTGTATGATTCCACACACCTGAGACAGACGCAGAGACAGAAGTAGAAGGTGGTTGCTGAGGCAATAGAGAGGGAAATGGGGTGGGATGCTTTGTGTGTGTGAGTGTGGAGGTCAGAGAGAGGGCAGCCTTGGCGCTGGTCCTTTCCCTTGCCTCTTGAGGCAGGTCTCCTGTCCCTCTGCTGTGTCCCTGTCTCCTAGCTTCTGGGATTCCCCTGTCTCCCTAGAGGACTTCTGGGATTACAGATGCTTCTGCTGACCTCTGGCTCCTGTGTGGGTTCTGGGATCCAGGTGGAGGTACCACAGGAGCATGTAAGGGCTTTTACCTGCTCAGCTCTGCGCTGGCACTTAGTTATGGATGTGTGGCCTCTGTCTCCCTCTCAGTATGTTTGCCCATTGCTTGCTCTTTTCTTTTTCTTAGAAGTCATATCTTATTATTATTTAGATGTTTGGTTTATTTTCAGATGACAGAACATTTTATTTGGGAAGAGGATGTGAGTGGCATTCTGAGCCCTTTCTGTCCCCTTTCTTTGTGAATGTAGATCATTTAGAAGTATTATTAGGTTACAATGTTTTTTGGTTCTGAAATATGCATACATTTTTTTCTCAGTGTGTTTGACTTTAGGGAGCAAACATATGATGCCAGACTGATAGCTTTTTGCCTTCTTTTTGAGAACTTGTTTTGGTTGGCTGGTAGATTCAATATTTTGAAGAAAATGAAACTTAAAAAGATTTGGTTTGTGTTTGCTTTTGTTTATAGTATTGGTGAATTATTTTTTAAATGTTCTGTCTTTTGTTTTGAGGAATTCAGTTCTGTTTCTTTCTCTCTCCTTAGTCTTCCTGTTCTCTGTCAACACACCTGTTTCAGTTTAGTTTATTTCTTTTATCTATCTTTCAGTCTCTGTCATGTCAATTTTCCCATGTAACTTTTGGTTATATATTTGGTGAATACTTTGAGCTGTCATTGTCATTTTTGTCATATCTTATGCTCTATCATTATGTTTTCAAATTTGGTAATGATAATTTTATCTGAAGGATTTAAAGAAATCCTTCAATTCTATTTCAAAATTACTTTTCCCTTAATGCCATATTTCCTCAAATCATATTAAAATATAAACTTAGACATGTTTTTTTTTCTTCTTTTCATTCACTCTTTTAAAAGAATGTGTTTCCTTCTCCAGTAAACTCTGTTATTTGGAACTGTGGGTTGCTTTTATATACCTAATTTTTTCCTTGTTAGGTCATGTGCATGTAGCAGGTTCTTTCATAGGATCTACATTTGTCCAGAATGTCCTTTTGGGATTGGTTCTATACAAACTTTCTACACTCTTATCTAGTATGTTTAGGCTCAGTTGCTAGTAGAAGATCTGCAGAGCAGAGCGGAAGGACCAGTTAGCTGGATCTCTGCACCCTTTGTCTCTGTAATCCATACACACATTTTATTAAGTGTATCAATAGAAGTAACTTTCATGTTCTTCTTGTTCTGGTTTTCAATGTATTAGGAATAGATAGTACAGTTTGCTTTGGCATATGAAGATATTAGAAAATGCAATATGGGAACCATAATCTAGTCATATATTAGGTATTAGGCTGTATTAGATGCAATTATAATCCGGTGGTAAATTATGATATGGGGGTGTTGTCCTGCACCCACTATTCTCTAGATTGTTACTAATGAGCAGAAATTTGCTTTCTAAAATATCACTGATAAATAGCTATGCAGACGTCTGTTGATTTTCATTGTGCAGACAGAATATAAGTGATTAAAAATTGATTCACACAGCAAAATGGAGATGACAAAGGGCTCAGAAGTTATAGATAGGTAATTAGACCATATTCAAGATATGAGTAAGCCACGTAGGACAACAGAGCCTAGAAAGAAAAAAAAAATATGGATCCTGAGAGTCCTGTTGCTTGCTATCCACCTCACCTCTTCCCTCTCCCTCCCTCTTTCTTTTTTTTTCTTTTGAGACATGGTCTCAACTATGTAGCCTTGACTAGCCTAGACTGGCTTTGAAGTCACAGAGTTCTTCCTGACTCTCCTGAGTGCTAGGCTTAAATAGGCATTACTACCATGCCTGGCTTCTGTTGAATAACTATTGAATATTCTGTTGAATAATGTTTGAAGAAACAATGGCAAAAACTTGTCAAATTTGATAAAAGATCAGATATCCTGTAAACCAGGAGATACTTCATCAGGATAAAGTAAATAAAACCGTGTGTACGCATAACACACCATCAGAGGCCAGAATAAAGATTATTGAAAATAACTGGGGAAAAGTGGTCTGTTCATTTAAGGGAGCACTGGATTGGAGTAAATTCTCGTCTTCAGAGCATGCTAAAGCACTGGAAGAGAGGAGTCATCAGTCCCTTTATGTCTAGTGAGAACATCCTTCAAGAATGAATGCTAGCATATCATCAGGCAAGGGAAGTTAGGAAGACCCATTTTTATAAAATGCTAATGGAAGTTCTTCAGGCTGAAGGGAAATTACATCAGATGGAGTTTTAGGGAGATCACTCAAAATGGAAAATATTTCAGTATGCAAAAAGGACTAATTATTTTCTCAAGACAATTTTTACCTCACTGTTTTTATTCTTTGAGAATATATTTTGATCATATCCTTCTCCCTAATTCCTCCTAGATCAGATCCTGTCCCACATATCCTACCAACTCTTAATCTCCTCCCTTTCTCACCACCCTCACCTCTTTCTCTCAAAGCCTTGGAGTCCAGTTTGTGTCTGCCAACTACTCCCAGGCATTAGGTCTGTCCTAGAGTATAGTTGATCTCCCTGTTGTCAATGCCATTAAAGAAAAAAATATATATGACAGCTGTATCAGGAAGGTTAGTTTGAAGGCGAGATGAAAAAACATTGTCATAAATTTAAGTATTTTCCTTGACCTGATGAGCTTTAACTCTGAGTAGATTGAGAGTTATATATGTCTGTGTCATTTGTGTGTCTGTCTGTCTGTATACCCCTCTGTCCATCTGCCTTCCCACTCTTTCACCTCTTCTCCTCAGGAAGAAACACTACAAAATTATGCAAACCTTGAAAACATAATATGAAAGAACAATACTAGATTTTTTATTTGTTTGTTTGTTTTTCAAGACAGGGTTTCCCTGTGTATCCTTGGCTGTTCTGGACTCACTTTGTAGTCCAGGCTGGCCTTGAACTCACCGAGATCCACTTGCCTTTGCCTCCCCAGTGCTGGAATTAAAGGCATATGTCACCACGCCTGGCAATTAGACAGCTGTAAACTGCCATGTGGGTTCTGGTATTTGAACTTGGGTCCTTTGGAAGAGCGCCCAGTGCTCTTAACTGCTGAGCCATCTCTCCAGCCCACAATACTAGATTTTAAAAAGTAGCTAGGGAGACGTCCCAGTTTGTAAAGCACTTGCCTTGTAAGATGTCTTAGTTATTATATTTTTGCTGAGAAGAGACACCATGACCAAGCAGCCGCAGCCTATATAAAAGAAAGCATTTAATTGGGGGCTTGCTTAGTTTCAAGGGTTAGTCCGTTATTATCATGGTGGGGAGTACACAGACTTGGCACTGGGCTTTACATCATGATCCACAGACACAGACACTGGGCCTAGCCTACCCCCAGTGACACACCTTCTACAATGAAGACACACCTCTGAATCCTACCCAAACAGTTCATTAATTGGGGACTCAGTATGCAAATTTATGAGCCTATGGGGGACATTCTTATTGAAACCACCACTTTCCACTCCCTGGCCCCCCCTATAAGACTTAACAGACTTGTAACCATATAAGTCCTCATAGTCTTTCACAGTTTCTATACTGTTAAATCCAAAGCCTCTTCTGAGACTCCAGGTAATGTCTTAACTATAACCCCCTGTAAAATCAGAATCATATACTCCCAATGTAAAGTGGCATTGGCATTCCAAAAGGAATATTCCAATAGGAAATATTGGAACAAAGTGGTACTCAGAACCAGCATTGTAAACTCCAAATCCTTTTTTTTTATAATTTATTTTTTATTTCTTCAAGTTATATCTCAATCACAATCTCCTCCCTACTCCCCCATCCAGTTCCACCCTCCCACCCTCTTCCCCCTCAACCCCTCATCCTCTTCCCTTTTTTTTTTAAGTTTAAGGTACATCTTTTCCCTCCCAACAGCTCCCCCTTTCAGTCCAACAAAAGGTTCTTTCTCTTATAACAATAAATACAATATAAAACAACAGAAATAAATAGGCCACAATTATGAGAGTTATATGGCTTAGCATACATTCCCAATGTCCAGTCCATATATGTATTTGGCACCTGACTTTAACATTCTACTATCTAACCATCTCTATGAGTTTAAAGTTCTATATCTAACTCAGCTTTCATACTAACTTGCATCACAATTTTAAAAACATCTTCTTAGATCCAGAACACCCTCTTGATTCCTAAACAACTCAGAATTTAACTATGAAGCCGGGCAGTGGTGGCGCACGCCTTTAATCCCAGCACTTGGGAGGCAGAGGCAGGCGGATCTTTGCGAGTTCGAGGCCAGCCTGGTCTACAAAGCGAGTCCAGGACAGCCAGAGCTGTTAAACAGAGAAACCCTGTCTCGAAAAACCAAAAAAAAAAAAAAAAAAAGAATTTAACTATGAGACTCTAGCTATCTATTCTTCAGAGACCTGAGAGGGATGAATATATCTGATTATATAGGAAATGCAGGGCCCGCAGCTTCCAAAACTAAGAAATGACATACCAGTGGCTGCCTGGACAGTTCCCATTTTCTCTCCATACATTACAGCATCAATCTTCAGCCATTTGGCCCCGTTTCTCTGACAGACATTGATTGTAGAGCAGGAATTATGAAGGACTTGCCTACCCTGTCTTGGCAGAGCTAGGCTGTCGACTTACCTTCTTCCAAGTTTTGTCTTTTTTGGACAGCAGTCTGTCTACAGTTGAAGCAAGGGGTTTTTCTTGCCAAGAGATAGGCTTGCCACTAATTCAACCATCTCCCACTGGAGATTCTTCGATGCTCATCTTCTCCTTGGAGTAGAATAGGGGGTGCTATCAGGAGCTGACATGTCTCGATATAAAAAAAAAAATCTTAAGTTAAGAAAACATCTTTGAATGCCATGTTTGGCAAATCTCTTGAGGTTTTTGAAGATGCCCTTTCTATCTCTTATATTTAGATAAGCAAAAGTTGCTTGTCTCTTCGCAACTTGATTTCTGATTAGCTTAGAAAATAACTGTGATAGACTGTATAGTACCTAACAAACTGACAAGCTTGCATGACTATTAGTTTGCATTTCTTAATTATCCTAAACAGTTTATGATAGTTGGTAGCAAAAGGCCGAAACTTCACATTGCTTTTTTAAGCATTACGAGGTACAATACCTTTAAAAAGCGTTACCCTTAATTTTGTATTAATATACAAAGATCAATACTGATGTAGCCCAATGCAATCTTAATTTTGCATTAATATACAAAGATCAATACCAATTTATCCAATTATAATATTAATTTTGTATCAATATACAAAGGTATAAGGGCATATTCAATAATCTGTCCTTTTTTCTTGATCTTTCCTACATTATGTCTATGTCCCTTTTTTTCTCAAGTCTGTTCACTGCTGCATAGGAGAGAAAGAAGGATACAGAAAAGGAAAAGAGAGAAGTCCCTGGGTCTAACCTCCAAAACCCATTTAACAAGACCATTTAACAGCTTGTAGTCTCTTCTCCTAAATAAGTAGATTTTTTTTATTATCCATCAAATGACCAAAGGGGGGGAAAACACCCTCCCCACCTTCTGGGGATGGGACGTCTCTCTCTTAAAATGACTTCCTGCTGATTTGGGACGTAGTAAACCTGTTTGGGGCCCAAATAAGAATGGAAAAATGGTTAAAAATGTTAATTGAATCATTTGATGTTCAGTCCTTTTGTGCTCAGCTATTTAAATGTCCTAAAAAGTTCGTAGACAGAAGCTGAACTTCAGGGCTTTACTGGAGTTCTGGCTGGAGCAGTCTGTGGAGCTGAACAATCTTAGTGATTTTGAGTTGTTGTGGTTGTAGACTTTTGAGGAAACAGCTATTGAGGAAGTCTGCAAGGCTGGATCATCTGGGCTACTTGTCTTCTTTGTGTCTGATCTGTTTTCTTCTGAGGTTTCCGTTGTTCAGTTGTCCCTGGATTCCTTGGATGGATGCTTTAAATCTCCTGGAAAGATAAGAACAGAGCCTTGCCCTAATCCTAACTCTGGGACAGTTACCTTTTTTTTTGGTGGGGGTCAGGTAATATTTTTCCTGGAGCAAATTTGGTTTTTTGACAATATATATATATATATAAAGTATTATCTTTCAATTCGGATTAAAGAAGAAATTATTCTGATATTTTGGAGCTAAACAAACCTTTAGTGTATATATTTTGAGATCTCAAAGGACAATTTGTTTGAATTTCAGCATGCCTTTTGTAAGTAGGTTTTAAACTTAAATCCTTCCAAATCCTATGTGCCTGTCTCTACATTCTAAGTATTGGGATCAAAGGGATGTGGTTCCCAACTGATGGGATTAAAGATGTGCTCCACCACCCCTGGATCGAAGTTTTTCTCTATTTAGAGCTTGTTTTGTGTCAGTCTGGCCTTGAGCTCTGAGATCTGCATGTTTCGGTCTCTAGTGTGTTGGGATTAAGGGTGTGCACCATCACCACCCTGTTCCTTGTAACTCTAGAATTTATAAGACAACTAACTCTTTAGTGATCCTCCTGTCTCTGCTGGAGTTAAAGGCATGGGCTAACACCACACATTTCATGTATTTTACCTTAGCTCCAAGTTCTTTCAACTCTTGGAGGTTCAGAAAACCAGGTTGAACAGCAAGTAACCTTTAATTTATTTATAGTATTTTAAACCGGTTACCTGCTTTTTAATGCCAAATCATGAAAATATCCTATACATCTACAAAAAACAAACAAGCAAACAAAAACTTTTAAGCTGCAATCAAGTTTGTGTAATCTATGTGGCCACCTGCAGTCTAACATTCTAATCTGAAATTAAGGCTATTTTCCTTTCATGCCAGTAAGGCAAGTATACCTTGGTAAATTATAATTTGAAAAATTTTGTATTGTATTTTTATTATATTTTTTAAGCTTATTAACACTTTTTTTTTTTAAAGATTTATTTATTATGTATACAGTGTTCTGTCTGCAGGCCAGAAGAGGGCACCAGATTTCATTATGGATGGTTGTGAGCCACCATGTGGTTGCTGGGAATTGAACTCATGACCTCTGGAAGAGCAGCCAGTGCTCTTAACCGCTGAGCCATCTCTCCAGCCCAACACTTTTCTTAAAAAAGTATTATTTACTTCTAGAACAGTTTCCTCCTTCCTCCCCTCCTGGCCCATCCCTTCCTCCCTTCTTCCCTCCCTCCCTCCCTCCCTCCCTTCCTCCCTCCTTGTTCCTCTACTTGGTACTCTCCTTCTCCTCAGATGAGGTGGGCCCTCACATATCATAATCCCTCAGATCTTGAGTCATATGAGGGCCAAGAGCTTCCACTTGTACTGGAGCTTGATAAGGCACAACATCAAGGTAAGGTGTTCCACTAACCTGCAGCAGATTCCATGACTCACTGGTGGGTGAAATTTTTCCTAGGATAGATATGCTAGGTTCTTATCTCTTTGGGTGTGTGGGTTTTAGGATAGTTATCCTGTGATGTATGGTTAATATCCATTTATAAGGGAATACATACCATGTTTATCTTTCTGGGATTGTGTCAGCTCGCTTAGGATGAGCTTTTCTAGCTCCATCCATTTGGTTTCAAATTGCATGATTTCCTCATTTCTGATAGCTGTGTAGTATTCCATTGTGTAAATGTACCACAGTTTTTTTTTTAATCCATTCTTCAGTTGAAGGACATCTGGGTTGCTTCCAGTTTCTGGCTATTACAAATAAAGCTTCTATGCACATTGTTGAGCCAATGTCCTTGTGGTTTCATTTCGAATCTTTTGGATATATGCCCAAGAGGGGTATGGCTGGGTCTTGAGGTAGAATTATTCCCAATTTTCTAAGATATCTCCAGATTGATTTCCAAAGTGGTTGAACAAGTTTGCAGTCCCACCAGCAATGGGGGAGTGTTCCCCTTTCTCACACATCCTCCCCTTTCTCCACATCCTCGTCAGCATGTGCTATCTTCTGATAGGTTTGCCATTATAAGTTACTTGACCCTTTTCCCTAGCAGCTTTTTATATTCTTTCTTTGTTCTGTACATTTAGTGTTTTGATTATTATGTGGCGGGAAGATTTTCTTTTCTGGTCTAATCTATTTGGACTTCTGTAAGCTTCTTGTACAGTTATAGGCATCTCTTTTTTTAGATTTGGAAATTCTCTTCAATGATTTTGTTGAAGATATTTTCTGGTCCATGGAGGTGGGACTCTTCTCTTTCTTCTATTCCTATTATTCTGAGATTTCGTCTTTTCATTGTGTCCTTGATTTCCTGAAGGTTTTGTGTCAGGACTTTTTTAGATTTGACATTTTCTTTGATAGATGTATCATTTTCTTCAATTTTATCCTCTGACCCTGAAATTCTTTCTTCCATCTCTTATATTCTGTTGGTGATGCTAGTGTCTGTAGTTCTTATTCTTTTCTTAAGGTTTTCCATTTCTATGGATGTCTCAGATTGCTTTTTCTTCATTGCTTCAACTTCCATTTTCAGGTCTTCCATTCCTTTAAGCGCTTTATTCATTTCCATCACCTCCTTTGCAGTACTTTGTTGTTGCTTTCTGAGGTATTTGATTTCCTCCCTTAGGCCTTCTATTATTAATATAAGCATAGGATTAAGGTCATTTTCCTTTGTTTCAATTGTGTTCGGCTGTCCAGAGTTGTCTGAAGCATTATTGCTAGGATCTGGAGACATCCTATTTTTTTTTTTTTTTTTTTTAACCATGTTCTTGCGCTGACCTTTTGTCATCTGATTGACCCTGGTGTTGTCTGTTTGTTTCTTTTGTCAGCTGACCTTGGTGCTCAGGAAAACTCTCTGCCCCGGGGGTTGGTTGATCCTGAGATCCTGGTGTCTACCTCCAGATGGCGGGCAGGTTCCTGTAATAGACTGGCTCTCAGATAGGAGAGTGGTTGCCGCTCTCCTCAACTGCTTGTGACCCAATTGGACCAATATAGAGGGGATTGGAGTGGGGAGAGGGCTAGCCTCTGAGGACCTGGGAGCTGGCAGGTCTCCTCAGAAAGGCAGGTAGTGCTGTGGTTGGGCCTGTGTTCTCCTCTCACTGACACAGTTGTTCTGCCTCTGCAGCTAGGCTGACCATGCAGGCAGGGAGCTCCACCCAAGACCGGTGCTGGCCTCAGTGTGCCTGTTGCTGACTGCCTCAGATGCTTGGGTGCTAGGGTTAGTGACCCACCCGCCCCAGTATTTGTGGAGAACACACTGTCGCAGGCTCTGTTTGCAGTCAGTCTCGGCTCCTAATTGCTTTGCTGTGACTGGGTTAGGTCTCTGCCTCTCTGCTACAGTGCACACTGAGCCGCCATGTTGGAAACTCTGGAAAAAAAAATCACACTTACCTTTGCTCTTGTGGTGTGGCTGTTTTTCCCTCTTGGGTGTACAGGTCCATCTGAAGGCTGGATATCAGACAGACAGGCAGGCTGCTGATCTGTGGCTGGAGCCGCTCCTGGGCTAGATTTGTTCTAGCCGGAGCTCCTCTCCAGACTGGTGACCAAGCTGGCTGATCTCAGGGTGGTGTTCCCGGGAACTGGGTGAGCTGTTTTATCTGGTGACCAGTCTCAGTGTTCGCCACGGGAATTCAGACACCATCTGTGTTTCACAGTCAGCTAGGGGACCTCACATTCACTCCACAGTGACTAATCTCATTCACCTACTACTCAGATGTACTGCTCTATGGTCGGTGCCATCTTGGATCCTCAACTCCAAATCCTTTATGTCCATGTCTGATGTCAAAATACTCCAACTCCTTCCAGCTTTGACTGTAACATACTTCTTTCTTGGGCTGGTTCCATATCTGGTCTGAAGTTCTCCCCCACAGGTATCCCATGACTCTGACATCTTGGGGTCTCCAGTACAATCCAGGCTTCACCTTCACAGCTTCATGCAGTGGCTTCTTCAGGCTTCCATGTGTGGAATGTGTTGTCAAACCCCTGGCCTCATCTGCTTTCCTTAAGAACAGCAGGGAAAGATTCTCTTCATGTTTCCTCTTGACTCTCAAGGCAGAACCAGGTGGCCCAAGCTGCTAAGTTTTTCTCCTTGCTGGGGCTGGAACCTACAGCCTTTTTGAATTACATTTGTATAAGCTTTCTGTTATTGATTGCTTCTTTGGTACTTAAGCTTTCCTGTCATTCCTTTTAACAAATTGGAAGCAGAGCTGGGTTTGCCCTGAGGTTACCTCTCCCTTTAGTACATTTAGCATCTGGATTTTCTTTAAATTTTTTATCTCTCTGTGCACAGGGCTTGGCTCCAACATTGCACTTCCTGGTGTTCCTTTCCTTCTTCTTGTGCATTTTGTATTTTCATTGTCCTACTTGTTCCTTTTCATTGTAGATCTGTATATGCGTGCTCACTAACAACTGTAAGGGTCCAAGAATTGCTGAAGGAAGACCCCAGACTAAAATAGTATGCAAAAGCAAAGAGCATTTATTCTGCAGACACAACAAGCATACTGGGGTTAACCATTCATGCAAAATGGCAACGACCCTGAGAGAAGCTCAAAGGCTCCTTTTAAGGCACTTAGGAGAATTCTGGTTGTGGCTATATGACCCTTGTTGGGACTGGCTGTTGTCTATGGCTTGAGATAACCAGTACAATTCTGATTGGTCCTGATCTGGAAGGAGGAAGGATTACCTTATAGGCTGCCCCCGCCCCTTTGTTTTTTGTTTTGTCTAGCTTTAGTCTCTGACCAGTCTCATGATTGAGGCTTTATCTAAAATGGAGCAAATCAGGTCCTCTCAATAACCACATGACAGTCAATACTAGGCCGTCTTGAAATCGCCTCTGCCAGCTATTAATTCAAAATTTCAGTTTTGCTGAGAAAATTTTAAAATGGGCAAAAAGCATATCTTTGCCAGTGTATCACAAGAATGCTCTCTAAGCCACTTACTAATATTCTTCCTCTCTGAAACCTTTTGAGCTGGGCCCACATTTCTTTCAGCACTACTGTCTTTCATGCTTCTAATAGTATATCTTAGTAAGCCTTGTTTAAAGTGGTCATCTGGTTTCTAGTTCAGAGTCCCAAAATCTTATAACATGCATGGGCAGGCTTGTCATAGAAATGCCCCACTTTCTGATACCAATTTCTGACTTAGTTACTGTCAGGTCTGAAGAAACTCCTTTTCCCAAGTTTTGGCAGTTGGACAAAAGCCAGTAGCATTCCGTCAGGAACTTGGGGAACTTATTTCCCATTTTCCAAAAGGAGTCATTTCTCCTTATCTCCCAAAAGGCACCAATAGCATATAACTGTGGTACCAGTCAGCATATCAAGGTTTATGTTGGTGTACAGACTCCCTGAGGCCCAACTCATGACACTGCAAAACCACTCTCCCCAGTTCACAGGCTTCCTTTTCTCAGCTATCCATTCCCTTATAACCCTGAAGACCACCCCTTTCCACATCTGCTTCTTTATGTTTTCCCAAGAGACAACTATGGCAGTTTGGAATAAGCTTTTCCCCTTTTACCCACGAAATGGCTATTTTGGTCTCTTTACTACTCTCCTTGCATTCAGTTACTGTTCTATTGCTGTGAAGAGACACTATGACCTTTATGTTTTTATAAAGGAAAACATTTAATTGGGCAGAGGCTTAGTCCATTATCATCATGGTGGGAAGCATGGCAGCATGCAGACAGACAAGGTGCTGGAGAAGGAGCTGAGAGTTCTACATCTTGATCCCCAGGCAGCAGGAGACTGTGTGTCACACTGGGTGGGGCTTGAGCATATGAGGCTTCAAAGCTCACCCCCACAGTTACACACATTCTCCAGCAGGACCACACCTACTCCAACTAGGCCATTCCTTTTGATAGTGCTATTCCCTATGGGCCTATGGGGGCTAAATACATTCAAATTACCACAGTGGATCTGGTGAAGGCTTTGAAGTTTCAAAGCACACCTCCTCCAACAAGACCACACCTCCTAATCCTCTCAAGTTTATCAGCTGGAGACTGAACATGTAAATATATGAGCCTATGGGGGGCATTTTTCATTCAAACCACCACATATGAGGACCTGAGTTTGATCCTCAGAACCCTCATTAAAAAGCCAAGCATGAGGCTAACAAGGTTACTCAGCGGCTAAAAGCACTTGCTGTGCAGATCTGACAACCTGAGTTTAATCCCAGAATCCACTGTGTAAGGAGAGAACAAATGTGTGAAAGTTTTCTCTGACCTCTATATATGCACACCAGCATGCACAAACACACTAGTAACAAATAAAAATTAAAATTAAGAAGCCAGGCACAGTGACATTCGCTTGTATTTCTAGCAAGGCAGATCCCTTGGAGCTTGCTGTTCAGCTAGTCTAGCTTACTTGGTGAAGTTCCAGCCTAAGAGAGACCTTACCTCAAGCAAACTGAAGACTCCTGAACATAGCTATATAGACATGTACCCTCCATGTACACATACATGTATACATACATATTCAATTGTGCCTCCCCTCAATTGTTACAAAAGCATTTAAAGCAAGAGAGATAAAGGAAAAAGAGAATAACCCAGCACTTTGAATAAACAGCAAACAGGTAACAAAGGGGTAGACATGAGTCTTAGTATAAGAACAATTAAGTATAAGCAGCCGGATTGTCTAATTGGTAATAGGAGAAATCATTTTGGATGAAAACACCACGATGGCTCTTAAGAGATGGTGCTTTTGTGTAAATACACAGATTATAAGGGTGGAGAATATATTTATGCAAACACTCATGAGTGATTCATTTCCTATCTTTGAGGTTAAACCTAGCAAATGCTAAAGGGATAGAGGAGGATTGTTTTAACAAGAAGATGTTCCCCAAAAGACAAAATGATCTTCAGGTGTTGATTAACAAAGCCTCAAAATGAAACAAAATCCAAAACAAACCAGAAAACTTGTAAAGCTTGAAAGATAGACAGATTCATGATTATAGTTGAAAATGTCACCATGCTGCTCTGAAAAGACAGTAGAACACCAGCTAGGCTTAGTACAGAAGCAGCTTTTTTAGATGGATACATATATGAAGGAAGTAGAAATGACATCCCCAAGTGATGGGGAGACAGTGTCCTAAGTAGACATCTCTCGCCACCAGTGAAGCCTCCAGTGCCAGGAATGGGTTACATCTAATTGTACTGTTGGCAAAAGGGGAAGCATGGAAATCCCCAAATAACCCAGGCTACTGGTTGCTCTTGGTTGCTGCTCTCCACAGCCTGATAGATGAGAAGGCCCTCTTCACCTTGAGCTTCAGGGAGTCTTCAGCTGTCTTCTTAGTTCTCCTGTCCTATACTGAGGGCTGTACTATGTGAACTCAGGCTAACAGCTTTCACCCCTGCTTTCCCAGTGTTCATTTCCATATAGTCAGCTGCTTTCTCAACAGCCGACTGGATTCCTTGTCTCCAGATGACCTCCACTCTCATCTTTCCCATCAGAGTACATGTTCCATCTCCCATTCACTTAGGTCCTACCCTGACTTCCCATCTCTCTCTCTCATATCATTTACTTCTGCAGTGAGTGCAAACTCTGCCATCTGTTCACTGTCTCTCACCTTCTCTTCTTGGATGGCTGCAGCAGCCTCGTAATTGTTTTAGGTACTTCCATATCTCCTGCTCTCTTTTCCATGCTAATCTAGAAAGATCTTGTTGAGGTGCAAGTCCAGTGAGACGCCCTCTGCTCAGAACTCTCCATTGTATCCTTCTTCTCCTGTGGTGTCCGTGCCCTGACATCCCATCATTCTGCCCCTGCGTACTCTACCCTGGCTGCTCAGCCGCCTGCTCATAGAACATGCTGTGGACGCTGCTATTCCCTCCCCGTTTCTTCCTTCAGTTTCTCCGAAAGGAGGTCCTTTGTGATTAATTTACAGAAAAAGAACAGCCCTGCCTCCACCTCCACATTGTTGGACTCCCCATTTTGTTTTCTTTATATTTCTCAAGGTGCTGCCCTCGTGTATGATAGTTACTTGTTTATGGATCATCATGCCCATTTGAAAGGGCTCCATGGCTAAGGACCATTGTATCTCTGGCCCATTGTAGTCTCTAAGCAAATAGCTTTAGAATTGTAGTATAGAACATTTTTTCGTCTCCTTCATATATTGACTTTGTGAATATCTTCCTATAATATAAACTTGAGTCAGCCTTGGTTTAGTGTTTAATGTGACAGAATTTCAGAAGAGGTCCTTACAGAACTTACTTGATGGATGAGGAGATTGAGGTTAGTTTACAAGTCATTTCAAAATGTTACAGCTCTAGTATCTTGTGAAATTTTAATGATATTTAGCAAGCTTCACAAAACATACAAATAAAAATATCACAAGCAAGGAAATATATTAAAAGATTAGGTTGTAAAATGGAGTGTTTATTTAGGATTTTTTTGGAGACATTTTTGCTTTGTAACCCAGGCTGGCTCAAACTCATAACCTTCCTGCCTGAGCAAGTGCTGGGTTTATAGACATGCACATCTCTGCCTAGCAACCTTACATAGTATTTTAAAGATGTCTCAACAGAAAGTACTTACGACACATTCTTACTCACACATATTTCATACATAATAAAGTTGATAGACCACTTTAGCTGGACTTTTTTGAGAATGAGAAAAAAATAAAATTACAGATAGATATACAACTCGAAATGTAACTGCAGTCAATGGGAAATGCCAAAGTGTAGTCTGCAGTGTGAGTGCAGACTCTAGGAGATTATTCTGACAAGAGGGATGAAGAGAGAATGAGACCCTGGGGATGACTCTATTGAGGGAGGTGAGGGTCAGATCCTTGGGCTCTAGCAAAGAGAGTGATATCTTAGGAAGGTGGAATGTAGAAAAGTCAAATGAATTGGGTGGAAATAAGATAGTAATGGAACCGGGGGCCAGGTACTGTTCGGGGCTGCGTACTTGGCTAACAGCAGTAGACCAAGGAGCTTAGGAAGAGATTTCAGTGCAGTTGAAAGGACATTTGAATAGTAAGCGAGGTAGTTTGAGCTATCGGTTGTTAGGTACTTTTAAAATCTTTTGAGGAAGACTGACATGTGCAAAGTACAGGATTGGGGGTGGGGGCTTTTTGTTTGTTTTTCTTGTCATGGTGCTGGAATTGAACCCAGAACCTTATGCATGATAAATAAGCCTGCCATTGGCTACACCATATTAAGCTAACCCTCAGTAGATCTATTATGGGCAGTAGGGGATTGTTAGAGAAGTCCTCAGCGAGGTGATGCTGACCTGAGATAGGGTCAGAGCAGACAATAGGGATTAATACAAGTGACAAGTATTGGCCCTCATATGACTTCTGAACTGGGGTGGGGGACTGTTATGTAGGGACACTCCACTCCAGAGGAGCAGGATGGAAGGGTTAGGGGGTAGAGGGTGGGAGGGCGGGGCTGGGAAGGAGGGAAAGAGGACATATGATGGAGATGTAACCTGAAGCAACAAATAAATTTATTTATTAAAAAAAAGAATTTAATTGTTTAAAAAAAAAAAAGAATGAGCCCCAGGTCCTGCCTGCTGTGTAGACGGGAGGAGAGAGCAAGACCAAGCTGCCTTCTGTTGTCTAGGAGAATTGGTGGAATTAACGAATTCCGCCTTTAATGCAGGTTTTTTAAAAAAATCTTTTATCTTGAAGACCAACTTATGTTTTAGGCAGAGCGACTTTCAATGAGAGAGACAGTTGCTGCTGTGCAGTTAGGGATGTGGAATTTGGTCTGGGAGTTTGATGTGGGAGACTGATCTGGATTTGTAGAAGTGGAGCCCTGAGAGTGAATGAAATCTTAGGAATCTGGGCCCCTGAAGCGATGGTGGTACATAGTAGTAGGCAGAGGAGAAGCCATTAGTGAATATGCTTCTGAAAAATTACAGCTTGGGAAATGGGAGAACCTCTGAGAAAGCCAAGACAGAGTTAGCTTGGAAAATGCCCTCCACCCATTGCGCAGGCACTACATCCATAATGTAAGGACCTGGAGGACAAGGAAGAGCACCAAGCAGTGTTTGCTGTACAGTTAGTCGGAGGGAATGTTGCACACATTGCCACATATCGTAGCTTACTGCTCTGTTCTGTTCTCCTTCTCTTCCTCTTCCTCCCCTGGTTTTGAGACAGTCTCATATAGGCTAGGCTGGCCCTGGACTTCCGATTTTCTCACCTCTGCCTCCCAGGTGCTGGGCTCACAGAAGTGCACTCCCGTGTTTGGCTGTATATTCCCCTTTATGTATCGTGTATATATATATATATTTGTGTATTATGTTGAAATACAAAAGAGTGTGTATTCATGGTGTGTATAGTTGATGTGATTGACACTGGAAAAGAGTTAGCTGATATTATGTAGCTTGCTTTGAGACAAAATCTTTCAAATATGTAGTTTGTGTCAAATTTCCCAGATCATCTATTTTGTTTTCAGGTTACTGACTTAAACATTTCTATCCTAATTCTCCTCTTTAACCCTTCAGATGATTGCAAAGGGCAAAAATGCGTCGGAACTCTT
Organism: Lophiomys imhausi; assembly: GCA_907164525.1. Classification (NCBI taxonomy): domain Eukaryota; kingdom Metazoa; phylum Chordata; class Mammalia; order Rodentia; family Muridae; genus Lophiomys; species Lophiomys imhausi. Next base: position 4,856,756 of record CAJQZJ010033152.1, read on the forward strand.
TCCTGCTGTTGTGAAGAACGTGGCCAGTAAAAACATCGAGGTACTGTTTGCTTTTATCATTTTTATGACTGATCTTGTGTAAGCCAACCACACACTTTAAGCTAGTTCAAAATTCAACATATTTAGATATCATTGACTTTTATTACTATCAAATGTCTACAATCTTATATATAGGTAAAGTAAGCCAACAAGTGGGTTTGAACTTAGCTTTACATTTTTGGTGGAAAATGTGAAAAATAAAATTGAAGTTGTAGTGATGGTCATTCACTCAGGTGGAGCTTTAATGAATTCCTAAAGGCAGCTGAGTTTAAATTTTGCCCTAACAACTTAATTTTTTGATAGCGTATCTCCAGTAAGACAGACTAGTCAGTTCTACCCAGACTTTAGATTAGTGGCTCTTTTGCCGTGTCTAAAGCCAACTCCAGAAGTCTCTGAGGGTTTTCTGGTTATCCTGACAGGCACTGAGTTCTCAGTGTGCCTGCATGTGTTTACTAACTGAGTACACCCCCTGCCAGACATTTTCCCTGAAGCTAGACTGACTTGGTAGCCTAAGGCCAGTCATCCGCCTCCATCTGTACTGCAGAACAACTGTTTAAGTGAGAAAGTTGTCTCAACTACTTTAAGGTCTCCTCACCTCCCCCCCAAAAAAATTCAAAGCAAGTCATCGCCGGTATTTGTTTACTACTGTAATGACAGACAAAAAGCATCACAGATAACATATAACAGTGGCATTCTGAATCAGGAGGCCATGATCACAATTTATAAGAGGCCCTGTGAGGGGGAGCGGTGTGATTTTAAGGAGTGCATATTTTGTGGTTTTGTTAGTATTTTCTGTACATTATATGGTTTTCCTCCTGATACAATTATTTCTACTTTTTATGATGGTATTTGTCTGAAGAGTTTCTAGTGCTGAAAGTAGCCTGAGGAGGAAAGGATTTATTTATTTCAGCTCACAGCTGCACATCACAGTCCATCATTGAGTCCATCACAGAGCTGGAACCTAGAGGCAGGAGCTATGCAGAGGCTATGGAGGGACACTGCTCAGTGGGTTGCTCCTTGTGGCTTGCTTACAGCACTGGGACCACCAGCCCCAGGGATGGTCCTACCCACAGTGACCTCCTACATCAAAGAAGATGCACCACAGGCTTGCTCAAGGGCACATGTGTTGGGGGGGCATTTTTCTCAACGGAGGTTCTGTCTTCTAAAACGACTTAACTTAATTTCAAGTTGACATAATGTTAACCAGCACAGAATTAAATATCTGTTTTTCAGAGGAAAAGAGGAAACATAGTCCCTTAATATTGATCTAGGTTGTGTTCCTTCTGCTAGGTCTGTTTTTACAGAACTTATGCTCGACGAGGATGGTCCACCAGTGTGAGTAGTTGTCCTCTTTGTGGTGGAGTGTGTTTGGCTGAAGGGCACTTGGAGACCTCTGTTTAGTAAAACCAGAACTAAGGTTAGCGTGGCATTGGTGCAGCTGCTTTAAATGTAGCTGTATTCCTCAGGAGGGGACAGAACTCGATGCTGAAGGCTACTATTCCCAGCATTCTACTACAATGCTGAAGGCTACTATTCCTGTTGCATTCACTCTCATGCCTCAGCAATACCCCACCATTTTCCACTGGGCCCTAACTGCAGCTTCAAGCCCCAGCTCTGTCACTGAGTGAATTCCACTGGGTAACAAGGTTCATTCTGCTCAGTTTCATTTTGAATTTAACTAATTTTTAGTGTATTCATAGAATTGATTACAATTCCACGATATTTTCCTCACTCCAAAAGAAACCCTGTGATGACTGGCAGTCACTCCCCACTCCCCCTACTTTTTGGCTCCATGGGTTTGCCTTTGGGCATTTTATGTGGATCATGTTGAATGAAATCTCAGGAGGCCCCTGAGATTCTACTAAGGCCCCAGCAGGCTGAAGATGAGCAGCCCAGCTGACCGTAGCTGTCTCCATGCAGCATGTTCTTAGGGTTCTTCACACTGTAGCATTCTACCTGAAAGGCTTTTGCAGTGAAAGAGTGTCTTGGTGATCAGGGCCAAAGAATGCCACAAAAGCCACACCACGCAGCAGACCTCACAAAAGAGATTTGCTGGAAAGGGGTGGTCCTCCAACATGGATGGAAAAACAACAGCAGACCAGGTTGTGATGGTGGGCATCATAGGGGTGATGGAGCATGCGCGTAGGGAACATATGCAAAGGTGGCAATGTTGCATTAGTGATCACAGAGGCCATTGGTGTGGAGTCATTGAAGGTGGGGGGAGGAACCTGGTTCTGAAATGTGTTCAGTTCTTAGTAGACTAATGCAGTGTATTTTATGGCTGAATAACATTCTAGTGTGCGTGCCTGCATTTTGTATATTCTTCCATTGATGAGCACTTAGGATAGTTCTACTTTTGGGCTGTTAGTGTCCAGGTATTCGTGTGGACATTTGATGTCACGTCTGTGGATGTAGACCTTAGTCTGCTGTTGCTGGAGATTTGAGAGCTATGTGATAACGTAACCTGCCAACCGATTCTTTTCTATATTATTTTGTGTTTAAACCAGTAATACTTTTGAATTCCAGTTTTTCATGCCCATGCTGATACCTGCCTTCCCTCCTCCCCCTCCCTGTCCTCTCTCTATCTCTCCCTCTCTCTTGACACTTCTCCACTTCCATTTTCTTTCTTTTATTATTTTGATGCTGGGGATAGAATTTAGGGCTTTGCGCATAATCCAAGAGTTTGCTACCACTGTGCACATCTCCCTGTTTAACTTTTAAAAAATGTCTATATTTTAGATTATGGCTCTTTTAGAGACCATGAGGTAGTATCTCATTGAAAACTTTATTTTCATTTAATTTCATTTCTCTGGTCAAAAGACATTAGGGGTGTGTATAGGCGTATATTCTGTATCTGTCCTCCTCCCTGCTGCATTCTCAGGTTTCTTCCCCTGCTTGGGTACTTTCATGTCAGGTAATTGCATGTCACTTATGTACAAGCCTAAGACTTGGTGTTACTTTTGTACAGAGCAGATTTGACATTTAAAAATTGTAAAACATAGTCGAAGCTGGTCTTGGTGTTATCAGGAATAGTCTTCGCAGTTATCATTACTAACATGTAAAAATGCTCTTTGCCAAGGTTGTTAGTGTTTTACGCACATGAACAACATTTGAAACTAGTTCTGTGTTCCTATCTGTGCATTTTACAGTGAAGATTTGATGGAGGACTTACTAAAATCACACAGCAGATGTTTGGCAGTCAACATCCAAAGTGAGGGAGCCATTTCAGACCATGCCCTGGCAGCACAGCACTCTTTGTGTTTGATGCTTTTTCCTCTTTTTGTCCACTAGCATCTGACCCCTTGTTACCATCAGGCATTGGCCATGCTGTGGGAGGTCTAGTGTGTGGATGTTGTTGTTGTAGGTATGGGTAGGAATGGTCAAGTCTGTGGAGTTTATAGAAAATTTACTTGATATTCCTGGACCTTTCATTGTGGAAACAGAACATTTTTTGTTAATTTTTGCTTACTCAGAGCTGTTTATCTCGCTAAGTAGTTATCAGTAGGGAGACCTTGCTGCTAGCTTTTTCCTTTTTTGCTCTCTGGTTCTGGTATGTTGCCTGATACTCTGTAAGAAAAGTTTTAGTAGAAATATTTTTGGCCTTTTTTTTAAAAAGATGCATTTAATTTTATGTGTATGAATGTTTTTGCCTACATGTATGTCTTTGCACCATGTGTGTGCAGTGCTCACAAAAGCCAGAAGAGGGTGTTGGGCCCCCTGGAACTGGAGTTACAGGTGGTTGTGAGTCACCATGTGGGTGCTGGAAACTGAATCCATGTCCTTTGCAAGAGCAGCAAGTACTCTCAACCACTGATCCCTCGTTCTGGCCCTGAGCTGTTTGTTTTTGATATTTTTGTTCCTTAAAACTTTGTGATATTTTTTGAAACATATTTAATCTTCTAATATTATAGAAAAACTGATATAAGCTTCTTAGAAAGCTGTGCTCAAAGAATTGATTGATGTTTCCTTGCTGCCAAGTGAGAAATTTCATTTTTATAAGCATATGCTGCCTTAGATACACAGGTGAGCCATATAGTCCGTCATCTGACATTAGATGTCAAATGATACCAAAAGTGACCTAGAAAGCAGTCGGTGGTTAGTATACAAAAATAATCAAAGCTTTAGTCAATGACTCATGAAGTTTGATGTAGTGGTATCGATAAGCTAATTAAACAGATCTGCCTGTGTTCTTCCAGACTGCTGGGGCTCTGCTATGATTAGCTTTACAGCTAGGAGTGTTGTAACATTGAATGAAAGTAACTGATCAAAGAGTGGCGTAGTCACGGACCTTTAACAACTTCCAATTCTGGTCACAGAGTGGTCTCAGGGAAAGTAGGCTTTCTGTGCACACCTTCAGCCTGGCAGTGCATAGGCCTCTTGTGGTCAATATTGATTGATTCTTATAACAGAACTGGAACAAATTTAGTGTTTTGCAACCTTCTGTGATTTAATATTGTTATGCTTTTTGCCATAACAGTCACAGAAATCCTTCTCCAATTGTGAATAATTACAGCGAAGCCTGCTAGCTCAGCTGTGGTTCTGACTGCTTCTGTATACCCATTATAAATCCTAACTGCATCCTGGAGTTCGTAAGACAGTTTTAAAGCTCGCTGGCTGTCCTGATAAACAAAGGCGTTGTTAAGAAATAAACCCCAAGGAGATCAGGGCAGAGTGGACTCTTCATGTTTCTCCTTTAAAACTTTGTTGTGGAGAGGCAGGCCTGAGCATGATTAGTAGGACAAAGAGCACTTTAAGGGATTGCTACAAACAGAACATGTTACATAATCATCCTAACACTCGTGCTTCCTAATAATGTATTGGTGGCTTTTAGACATCGCTGTTCAATGACTTAAAACTTTGGGGACATTAGATCCTAGATGTAGTAACCTATTAGGAAGGTCCTCATTTTGTCAGTCCTATGATGTTGGGCTGGGATGTGATTCATTGGATGGTTACTGAACTTTTACCTGACAATCCAATGAGTTTGGCAGTATACCGGTTAACTCAAGCACCTTCATCCTTCATCATCTTCATCTTCATCATTCAAGAACTTTCTTACTGTTAACCTGTCAACCAGCAGGTATTAGCTGCTTTCTAGCAGTGCTGTCTTCTAAGGAACTTAAAACTCTGAGGAGTTTTGGTTGTTTGTTCTCAAAGAATCATCTGTCATCTTATGAAAGTTATGACACCAACAACTTTAAGAAATTGCTTTGGATCAGAAAATGTTAGTATGGTTTGGATCTTTTGGCTTCTACTTTTAAGCTGCCCCCCCCCCCCCCGCCACTTGATTTAGTTTCTATCTAAACTGGCCTCGTCTGGTTTTGGAACCTATGGTTTGCATATTGTGTTAAAAATTCACTTGAGATCATTTAATGGAACAGTACTACGTTGTATGTTTATTTTTGGATTGTGCCAATTCTGAGTCTTGAGATGCACATATTTGAACAAGATCTGATTGAATTTGAGCATGGAATTTGATTGGAAATCCTGAAACAAGGCACCCTGGAATCACGGAGTTACATTTCCTGTTGGCTTGTTACCAGGAGCTCCCAAATCCAGGTGCTCACACTGCTGGTCTGCATTTGGAGCTAGGGGATGGAATCCCCACAGCAAAGCTGTATGCTAGATGTGCGTGAACGTGGGCCATGCGATTTATTAAAGGATAGATGATTTAAAGCATTCATCTATGAATACAAAAAAAAATTTTCCCATCTTAAAGGACAAGAGATCTGAGTGTAGTCCTCTAGAGTCCTAGCACTGAGGAGGCCAAGGCAGGCATCATGAGTTCCTAGCCAGTTCAGGCTACAGGGAGGCTGAGTCTCAAAGGGAAAAACCTGATATTTTATGAAAATTTTATTCTTAGGTAGTGAAATTTTACTAGGTTTTCATGTGTCCTGGGGGAAAGGTACGAACACCTTTCTTAAGGAATACTTTAATAGAAACATTGGAGGGTTGATCTCATTGGCCAGAACATGTAGGAGTTAGGAAAGTGCCCCACCATCCTGTTGGTGTCATTTCCTCCTCCTCCTTGAGTGGCAGTAGTAACTGTACTTAGTGGGAAATGACCCTTAAATGAGGAGTGGTGTTGTAAGTGGTGGGCCTAAAACTGCTCAGTAAGTTTAACTGGGAAGTCAGTGAGACTGAGGTGAAGATTAAGGGAAATAAGGAATAAAAGCCAGCCAAGGGCGCTTTTCTTTTCTAACCAGTACTTCCTGGTTCATCTGAACTCCGGCTGGGATGATGACAGTACTTAGAGAAAAGAGACATTGAAGAGCTTCCTCAGATGAGAGACCAACAAGACACAGTGCTTGTGCAGTGGAGACTGAGTCAGAGATGTGCTGATATAAGATATTGGAGGTTTACAATATGGATTATGTATAGGGTTATAGGCTTGAGCTGATGTTAGATTTCTTCACTTTGGTAACTAACGTGTGAAAAGTATATGTGATGATTTTTCTTGGGCCATCATCCAACTAGATGTTCAAGGAACTTTATGTCAAGGCTGATGAAGCACCTAGTTGCTGTAGTAACAGACAGTGATGAATCTGTTGCTTACCGTAACAAGATTACCATGCTTTCGGGATTCATTTTGTTTTTGAACACAGAGTTGTTCATCTTAAAGTACAGTTTTGGGAAGGGTGGATGTTCAGAGTCCTGAGTGAATTGGTGACATCTGCAGAAGTGTGGCACTGTGAGAGACTGCTCTTGGCCCCCAGAGGCACAAGTGGAGGTAGTTTGCTCCTGTCAAGCCACATTGTTGACTTGAAAAAGCTCTTCAGTCAGGTGAGTTTTTGTTGATCTCTTGAGAAGGTTTAAGCCAGTTTTTATGCTGCCTATGAGTTACCAAAGCTACAGAAGAAGCTATTCTTTCCTAGGATTATAGAAATTACAAAAATCCCTGGCTCAGCCTTGCCTGTAGTCCTAGACTTGGGTGGTTGAAACAGGAGAATTGATGTGATTAGCTACAACAGTATGAGTTCTAGGCCAACCTGAGTGAGCCACAAAGTGGGACCCTGTCTCAGTCTTCCATATGTATGTAACTAGCTATGATTTTGTTTTTGTTTCTTGTTTTGAAACCTCCACAAGTGAGATCTTATAATTTATACCATTTAATATGTTAAAAATTTTTACATAAAATTCAATGCTAAATATATATATATTACTTGGATATAGTTTATTGTTTATATTTTAGTCAGGATTTTATTCTTAAATTTTTGGTCTCATAGAAGACTTTAAGTAGAATTTGGTGGAGGAGGGGTTATCAGGGACAACCTGAATGTGGTTGAGACCAAGGTGCAAGTTATATTTAGGGATCGTTTATTTTTGACTAAAAAGAAAGTGTGGGGCAGTTTATTAGCTATACTGAGTACTAGATTAAAGACTTTAGATTGTCATATAATATAGATGAGTGGATTTATATATCCAATATGTTCACCATATTCACTAATTATGAGGGTATAGAAAGTGTGCTCACCAAGTGTTTAAGATCTTGTGAACTTGGATAAAGAGATTGGATCATAGAGTTAATGTGTGAAATTATCTCAGCAAGATGCTAAGAGGAGCCAGGTCTTAGATGCTCACCTTTCCTATAGATGAATACACAGTTTTGCTTTTCAGTTAGGAAACTGAACCAAGGAAAGCTTATGAGCATTGCTGTTCAAATGTAGTGTGAATTCCCAACACCGCACTTGGGGAAGTGGATACAGTGTGGATTCCTAACACTGCACTTGG
>CAJQZJ010033152.1:4864535-4885958 GCA_907164525.1 Lophiomys imhausi
ACAGTGTGGATTCCTAACACTGCACTTGGGGAAGTGGATACAGTGTGTGGATTCCCAACACCGCACTTGGGGAAGTGGATGTAATGTGGATTCCCAACACTGCACTTGGGGAAGGGGATACAGTGTGGATTCCTAACACTGCACTTGGGGAAGGGGATACAGTGTGGATACCTAACACTGCACTTGGGGAAGTGGATACAGTGTGGATTCCCAACACCGCACTTGGGGAAGTGGATAATTTTAATCTTGAGTTACCTATATTAGTGGAGGTAAGAAAACAAAGTTCTTACTTAGTTTGTTCTACTTAGTCCTCATTTTAGTTTGAGTGCTGCACTGAAAGAGACACTGGAGTGTGTTTAAGAAGGAGCAAACAGCAAGAGAAGGAACTAAAACCACATGGTGTCCAGAGGAACTAGGGCTGAGAACATGATGGTAGTTGTGCTTAGCATGCACAAGACCCTGGATTTTTGTTACTACCACCACCACATCCTCCCCTTCCTCTACCTTCTCTTTGTCCACTATCACCACCATCTCCTCTTCCTCTGCCACCTCCACCAACACGACCACTTGTGGAAGTACTGGGGTGAAGGAAGAGCTGTACACCTCATTAAATTGCCTTTAAATATCTTTTCCAGAACATTGTCCAGTTTAGTCTCTTTGGAATTGTTATTACATTAAATTGGTATTATTTTCACATATCCTTATTAACCCGAAAATATCATGTAATAAACCTGGGAATATGACTGCTACCATTAAAGGAATTGGGGCTATTTGATAGATGAGGAAACATAAGCTTCCTTACCAGATGGTGAGGGTCCACATTGTTTACAGGGAGTCTCTGAGAAAAACTTACGTAATATCAAAATATCAACTAACTGGTTAAAAAAAAAAAGAGAGAGAGAAAGAAAAGCTAGAAAATCAGAGACTCCCTGTGAAAAGAAGGAATACCTTGACAGGATGTTGCTGCTATGGATTGGATTACTAAACCCTTACTCCACAAGCCTTTTCCTTTGCTGTCATTATCACACAAAATAGCATCTGCTTTGCAGTCTAAGCTCTGACTAGATTCACTTACTTAGTTGAGGAAAATTGAGAATGGATTTTGGTATATAAAATATTGAGTTTTAAATTTTCATCCTGGCAGGAGTGAATGACTTTTGTTCCCCCTCCAAATAGATCAAGAAGTTGGTATATGTCTACCTCGTCCGATATGCTGAAGAGCAGCAGGATTTGGCGCTCCTGTCCATAAGCACTTTCCAGCGAGCTTTGAAGGTAAATGAAGAGTGAGCAGTTAAGTAGCTACAAAGTGTTTGTGCAGTTGAAGGTGTGTCCTTTAATGAGATGGGACAATAATCTACTAAATTGCCTAGCTGTGGCTTCAAAGAGTTAAAGGGCCCCCCCAGAGTGCTGATTCAGTAGCCTCAAAAATGATTTCTGTGTAACTCTGAGGAAACTTGCCACAGAAGTGTAGCTTCTGTTAATGACCGTTCAATCATTGTCATATATTGAAGGACTGTTTATCATTGTACCAAGTTTGAAAGTGTACAGAGACAAGGCAGTGGAACATTTTTAAAGAATACTTAAATTCATGATGTATTTTACTATGAAAGAGTAAAAAATGTAGTACGTTTAATAGTCAACTAGAATCATGCCTACCACTCTTCTCTAAAACATGGTTCAGAAAGGATGTGTTTAATTCTCCTTTTCTTACCTATTTTCAGACACCCTTCCCTGTCTTAAACGAAGGCACTTTTCTTCTGCTGGTGTTATGCTGAATTGTGCTCTGCAACACCTGCTAACATACAGATGTCTTTGAAATATAAGCTTGAAATTTTGATGAGTATTTTCACTCTGTTTTAGGACCCAAACCAACTAATTCGTGCAAGTGCCTTGAGAGTTTTGTCAAGTATTAGAGTGCCAATTATTGTGCCTATCATGATGCTGGCTATAAAGGAGGCTTCAGCAGACCTGTCACCATATGTTAGGAAGAATGCAGCCCATGCTATACAGAAATTGTACAGGTAGGTGTTTTGTTGGGGTCACATGGGGCAACCATGGTTACATAGACTATTGTAAACTGGAGACTTTTTTTTTTGAAATGATGTCTTTTATTTTAATTTTATTTTTAATTTTTCTCTCATACATTACACTCAACCACAGTTTGTCTTCCCTGTACTCCTCCCAGTCTCTTCTCCCCACTTCCCCTCTCCCTCAGATCCACACTTCCTCTATTTCCCTTTAAATCAAAGAGCAAATGTCCCAGGGATCCCACAAAACATGGCCTAACAAGTTACAATAAGACTAGACACAAACCTTTATATCAAGTCTGGACAAGACAACCCAGTAGGAGGAAAAGGGTCTGAAGAATAGGCAAAAGAGTCAGGGACAGCACCCTCTCCCACTGTTGGGAGTCGTATAAGAACATCAAGCTATACAATCAGAAGATGTATGCAGAAGACTTCGCTCAGACCCATACAGGTCTTTGTCACTTAAGTCTCTGTGAACCCCTATGAGCCCTGCTTAGTTGATTCTGTGTGGGTTGTATTCTCATGATGTCCTCTACCCCTCTGGTTCCTACAATCCTTCCTCCCCCTCTTCTGTGAGGTTCTCCTGGCTCTGCCTAGTGTTTGACTGTGGGTCTCTGCATCTACTCACATCAGTTGCTGAATGATTCCTTTCTGATGACAATAGGGCTAGGTACTTGATCTATGAGTATAGCAGAATATAAAAAAATAATTAAATTATGTTGTAGTATTTATATTGTATTTAATTGGTTTGGTGCCATTAATCTTTAAGCAGCCATTGTAAATGAATGTACACAGACACTGGGTAGATTTTACAAGCCTTGGCCTGAATTGAGCAATTTCGGCTCACCTAAGCTAGCTCTTAATTCTATTACCCAAATATAACCCTATATATACATATGTCCCCTTGGAGTGCCATTCTCCACGCTATGCCGATGTTCCTGGCCATGTGGAATGAGCTTCTTTTTTCTAACCCATGGCATGTGTCCTTCTTCTTCCTGCTGCTCCTGGCTGGAATGCTTTAATCCTCTGTCTAAAGTGCAGGCTTCCTGTTCTAATCTCAGGAAGTCTTACCTTTCCCTGTCTTTGCCCAATCTCAGGCCTCAGCATTTATTTTAACCAATCAGAGTCAATGTAATTAACAGCAAGCAGGACCAATTAACATTTAGAATGCTTAACACTACCCCATCAGCAGAATAGCATTAGGAATCATTTCATTACTTTTTATTTTTATTGCCAGTTGTATTTGGTTCTATCCTGTACTTCTGGGCTTTCTTGCCTCTGGTTCCTGACCATTCAGGCAGTGTCAGGCTTGGGCTCCCTCTTGTGAAGTTGGCCTCTTTTGACCAGTCATTGGTTGGCCATTCCCTACCATCATTAGCCCAGTTTTGCTCAGCACATCTCATAGGCTGGAAAGATTATAGGTTGAAGGTTGTATGGCTGGGTTGCTGTCCCAGTCTCACTGCTGGGAGTCTTGCCAGGTTACAGAAGACAGCCTGCTTGGTGTCCCCCATTTCTTGACTTTGCGAGGGTCACTCTTGTAGGTTTCAGGGAGTTTCCATTGTACCTAAATGCCCCCTAAATTCCAATCCCCCCCCCCAGTACTCTACTTCTGTCCCCCTTCCTCTACATGATTCATCCTGTTTCCATCCCCACTTACCGCCAGCCCACCCACAAAATCCTTTCCATTTTTCCTTCTCAGGGAGCTCCATGCATTCTCCCTTGAGCTCTCCTTCTTACTTAGCCTCTCTGGGTCTATGGATTGTAGCATGATTATCATTTACTTAGCAGCTAATGTCCATTTATAAGTGTTTGTATGCATGTTGTTTATCTTTCTGGATCTGTGTTACCTCACTCAGGATGATCTTTTCTAGTTCCATCCATTTACTTGAAAATTTTATGATGTTATTGTTTTTAACAATTGAGTAATACTCCATTGTGTAAATGTAACATACTTTCTTTATCCATTCTTTGCTTGAGGGACATCTCTGTTGCTAACACTTTCTGGCTATTATGAATAAAGCTGAAGTGAACGTGGTTGAACAAGTCTTCTTGTGGTAGGATGGAGTGTTCTTTGGGTATATGCCCAGCAGTGGTATAGCTGGGTCTTTTGAGGTACATGGATTTATAATTTTCTGAGAAATTGCCATATTGAGTTACAAAGTGATTATACAGGTTTGCTCTCTCACCACCCTTGGAAGAGTGTTCTCCTTCTCCACATCCTCCCCAACATGAACTGCTACTTGTGTTTTGATCTTAGCCATTCTGATAGGTGTAAGATGTTACCTTAATTTTTTCTTGATTGTATTTCCTGATGGCTAAGGATGTTGAACATTTATTTAAGTGTTTCTCAGTCATTTGAGATTCCTCTGTTAAGAATTCTCTGTTTAGATCTGTACCCATTTTTTAATTGGATTATTTAGTTTGTTGATGTTTAGTTCTTGAATTCTTTGTGTATTTTGGATATTAGCCTTCTGTCAGATGTGGAATTGGTGAAAATCTTTTCCCCATTCTGTAAGGCAGTGTCCTTTGCCTTACAGAAACTCTTCAGTTTTGTGAGGTCCTATTTATTGATTGTTTTTCCAGTGCCTGTGCTGTTGGTGTTCTGTTCAGGAAGTTGTTTCCTGTGCCAATGCATTCAAGACTGTTCCTCGCTTTCTCTTCTATCAGATTTAGTGTATCTGGTTTTATGTTGAGATCTTTGATCCACTTGGACTTGAGTTTTGTGCAGGGTTATAGATATGGGTCTGTTTGCATTCTTGTACATGCAGACATTCATTTAGACCAGCCATTGGTTGAAGATGCTTTTTCCCCCATTATTTATTTCTGGATTCTTTATCAAATATCAGGTGTCCAGAGGTGTGTGGATTTACATCTAGGTCTTTGATGCGACAGCTTTTATTACTATAACTCTGTAGTACAGCTTGAATTCAAGGATGGTGATACCGCTAGAAGTTCTTTTATTATAAAGGATTGTTTTAGCTATCTTGGATTTTTTTGTTTTTCCATCTGAGGTTGGATATTATTCTTTCAAGGTCTGTAAGGAATTGTGTTAGAACTTTGGTGGGGATTGTATTGAATCTGTAGATTGCTTTTGGTAGGGTGGCCAGTTTTACTGTGTTAATCCTACTGATCCATGAGCATGAGAAATCTTTCCATCTTCTGCTATCTTTTTAAATTTCTTTCTTCAAAGACTTAAAGAAGTTTTTGTTGTACAAATTTTAGACTTACTGGGTTAGCGTTACCTCCAGTTATTTTATATTGTTTGTGGCTATTATGAAGGGTGTTGGTTCCCTGCTTTCTTTCTCAGCTGGCTTGTCATTGTGTATAGGAAGGTCCTGACTTTTTTGAGTTAATCTTGTACCCAGCTTACTTCATTAAAGGTGTTTATCAGCTGTAGGAATTCCCTGGTAGAATTTTTGGGGTTGCTTATGCGTACTATCATATCACTAGAGGTACTTTTTATTAATGTTTTGAAGCTCTTATGACTATCCATTTTTTTTTTTTTTTTTTTGACTATCCATTTTTTTCTAGTAAATGGATTTGGCTGTATTTTTGCCTTTCTTTACTTTCTGTTGGTTATATAGACCCTACACACACACACACATACACACACACACACACACACACACAGATCCTTATTTACTATATAGTAGAATTTCATGTATTTTCCTTACAACTCATTTTTGTTTCCTTTCCATCTTTGTTTCTGTTGCTCACTTGTGGAGTATGATTCTTGCCCAGAGCTATTTTATTAAATAGTTTTCAAGATGTAGTGATTCTTTTTTTTCAATCAGGGTCTTGCTATGCAGTGTCTAAAGTTTTTTTTTTTAACCTTTATGTGTATGTTTGGCCTTTGTGCCATGTGCACACAGTACCCATGGAAGCCAGAAGAGGGTATTGTATCCCCTGGGACTGGAGTTATGCTTGGTTTATGTGAGCAGCCATGTGGGTGCTGGGAGTTGAAGTTGGGTCCTTTGGAAGAGCAGCCAGTGTTTGTAACCACTAGCTATCTCTCTAGTCCCTATTCAGTGATTTTTAAGTATATGCTATTGACATTTTAGCAGATATGGTGTAATATCTTTATCTCTGTGGAAAAAGTACTGTGTAGATAATTATATATCACAGTGTGATGCTGTTTTCCATCATCATGTATTCTGCAAGCCCTGTGGAGACCACTTTTGTTTCTGGTGTGCTGTCAGTGTTTTGTTCAACAAGTTAGACATATGTGATCAACAAATATGTGGACTTGTGAATTGCATGTCATATCTTCTTTTTTTAACTGAAAAATTTTTATTATATGAATTTCACATCATGCACCCTATTCCCTCCCATCTCCCACCTCCCCTCAGACCCACCCTCCACCCTTGCAATCTGTCCCACATAAAAAATAAAATCTCATTGTGGAAGCTGCAGTGTGTCTCAATGTGTCCCACAGTATTCCCTTTTGTCCACACATTTTGCTTGCAAATGTTCATTAAAATGACTCCTTGGTCCGGTACGAGGCCTCTGGTTTCTGCTACTCTGTCAGTACTGGAACCTCACTGGAACTCCTCTGAGATATGCTGTAACTGTCCTGTGTCATGGAGATCCTGTAGTTTTGGGTTGTGGAACTGGCCTCTTATTACACTCCAGCAGTTCATCCATGGGGTAGATGTTGGGGTGGACAAGCTCAAAGCCCTGGCTCTGAACCTGCAACCCCCACTTGCAGGGCCAGTTCTACTGTGGAAAGGTGCAGGGCCTGCTCTCCCTAGTGCTGCAGCATGTGAGGGAGGAGTAGGGACAGCTCTCCTGCTCTTGTCACCCCATCTGGGCCAGATCTCCTCCTGTTGGCCAATGGTGGTGAGAGAAAAAAGGAGAGGGGGCCTGTTTATGACCATTATGTCTGCCTAGCCAACACTACCACATAGCAGACAGAAGGCCGGGCTGGCTCTCTCACACTTACTCCCTCAGGGCTGGCTCCCCCACAACCCCCATATCCAGGTCCAGCTGTAGTGTGCTACCTAGGCAAGGTGCAGGGCCTGCTCTCCCTAGTGCTGCAGTGTGTGAGGGGCAGGGACAGCTCTCCTGCTCTTGTGACCCTTATCTGGGTCAAATTTCACCCCAGGGCTGGGTCTCCACAACCCCCACATCCAGGGCCAGGCAGAGTTCTTCTAGTTTCTGACTTGTTTCCTGTCTTGGGAGCCCATCTGGTGCTTGCCTGGTACTGGTCTGGTAGTTATCACAGGCTATCCCATGACACCAAAGTGGTGTTGGTATCCAGCTTGTTTTTTTCCCCCAGGAATGTTAGGCTACTATTTATTCAGATGTTCATAGGTCAGAACACTGAATGTAGATATAGCCCTTACTTCTCTGCCACCTACTAATGCACATATGACATAGCAGCCACATCTGCAGTGCCTCTAGGGGCAGTTCATGTCCTATCTTTAAGGTAGAAATCAATCATATACCAAATAATCGATTGCTTTTTGTCTGCCACTTGCCCATCAAGGCATATGTGGGAACTTTACCTCTAAATAAACGCAGGTAATTGAACTTTTAAGAAGAAATGTGAAATCACAGTAATGGTTTAAAAGTGCACCTGATTTCCAGGCAGCAACTCCCTGTCTATTCTTCTCTGCTCCTGCTTTGCTGTCCTTAGCACAGTTTCTCCTCTTCACCATGTGTTCTCACATGTCCTCCTGCTCGCCCTTGAGTTTGGATGACAGCTTTGTAATGCATGTCTCCATTAGCAGGCTAATATAATTTGTTTGTTTATTTGTTCTAGAAATACTGTTTTTGGCAGTTAAACACCCATAGTTAAAAATATTAACTATCTTTCACTTTTTCTCCTTGAGATAAAAAAGGAATTTCTGGTCAGGTACTTTTAGCTACTTCTTTAAAGTTCTCCAGCTGGCTTGGGAAGTGATTGACACCTGGTTCAGTTAACATGAGCAGAGTTAGAGAAAGAACTCACTGTCTAGAAAACCTACCCCTTCTCTTAGAACATCTCAGTGTTCTTAATATGATAAGTGCCATTGAATGCTAGAATTAAGGGCAATAAAGGCATGTGACACGCTATTTATTTATTTGTTTGTTTATTTATTCATTCATTTTTAACATTTTAGTCTTGATCCAGAGCAGAAGGAAATGTTAATTGAAGTCATTGAGAAGCTTCTGAAAGATAAGAGCACCGTGAGTATTATCTTTTGATGTCACTAAAATTATGTTTTATTTTACTATGATTTGCCATGATAGATTTGCTAGAATTATTTTTATTGATTCCACACTGCTATAAATGTTAATGAAGCACATGTCTAAGAACATACTGGTGCACACCTTTAATCTCAATACTTGGGAGAAAGAAGCAGATGCTCTCTGTGAGCTTGAAGCCAACCTGGTGTACATAGGTTATCCAGGGCTACAGAATAAGAACCTGTCTCACAACAAAATAACAACTACAAACAAACAAAATCCCGACCCAAAAAACAATGCCAAATACATATGGACTGGACATTGGGAATGTATGCTAAGCCATATAACTCTTATAATTGTGGCCTATTTATTTCTGTTGTTTTGTATTGTATTTATAGTTATAAGAAAAAGAACCATTTGTTGGACTGAAGGGGAGAGCTGTTGGGGGAAAAAGATATACCTTAAACTATAAAAAGGGAGGGTAGAGGATGGGGGTTGAGGGGGAGGAGGGTGGAAGGGTGGGACTGGAGGGGGGAGTAGGGAGGGGATTGTGATTGAGATGTAACTTGAAGAAATAAAAAATAAATTATTAAAAAAACAAAAACAAAACCACAAACAAAAACATCAGTGTTAAAGATCTATTAAAAAACAGAGAGGGTTTTTAGTATTACAAATGTTCTTTCTTCTATCGTTGCTGGTGTTTTTGGTTGTTTGGATTTAGGACAGGATCTCAAATTCATCTCATTTTATGTGTGTTTTGTGATATATGTGTTATGTAGTGCAGGCTGACCTGAACTTACTGTCTATACTAGACAGGCCTCTCCTTCAAAGCAGTGCAACCACAGCTGCTTGAGGGTTGGCATCACCGACACGCTCTACCATACCCAGCCTCTGCGCATTTTTAGACATATTAAAACATTTCTCAAAATGTTTCTCCACTAAAGAAAATTTATAAAGAATGCTCTTTTTCTTGTTTCCAAGAGTTACTGTTCTAATTAAAA
This sequence comes from Lophiomys imhausi, assembly GCA_907164525.1. Taxonomy (NCBI): domain Eukaryota; kingdom Metazoa; phylum Chordata; class Mammalia; order Rodentia; family Muridae; genus Lophiomys; species Lophiomys imhausi. The sequence goes on from CAJQZJ010033152.1 coordinate 4,873,735, forward strand.
CGAGTAGTCTTTTGAGAACACATAAACCACCTGCATCCCTTTTCCATGTTCAGTTTATGTGTGCATTGGCATGATAACAAGACTTAGGAATAAAGGTGACCTAGGGGTGTGTGAACGGGTGACTGGAGTCGTCTGCTGCTGTCTTAGATACAGCTTCTGTACCTACTTTCTATAACTCAAAACTGCTTAGGAAGTGTTCACAGGGCATGAATGCTAGGGAACATGGACTGTTGTCATCCAGCAGTTCTCTATGTCACTGGCTCCTTTAGTTTATGGATTAACGCATGGTCTGTCCTCGACAATGTGCAGCTGAGTAGAATGTGTTCTTGTTTTGTTTGGTAGAGTGTTTCATAGATGTCTACTAGGTCTGGATTGTCTTATGTGTTGCTTACGCTTTTAGTTTCTTTGTTGTGCCTATTTGTTTTTTTTAAATTATACTTATTTAGTTTGTATGTGTGCATATATGTGTATGTGGGTGGGTGCACCTGCCATGGAGTGTGTGGAGGTGAGAGGACTGGGATTTGGTTCTGTCTTCCCATCATGTGGGTTCTGGGGTTAGACTTGAGGTCTTGGTTGTTAGGCTCTGTAGTATGCACCTTTACCCAGCGAGTCATTTGCTGGCCCATGCTTGCTGTTTGCATTGAAAAGTGGGGTATTGGAATTTCTCTTCAGCTCTGTCAGTGCTTGTTGGATGTACGTAGGAGCTCTGATATTGATATATATATGCTATAATTTATCTTTTGTTATTTATGTGTTTTTATCTTTTATGAGAATGTCTTGTTTGATGTACGGTCTAATTTATGATTGTTTTCACTTGTCAAACTTTTATATTCAAATGTATTTTTAGTCTAGTTGCCTTCTCTAGGTAGGATACAAATGTCCTTTGAGTTTTAATTGGATCTAACAGTACCTGCCTTCTGATTGGAACAGCTGATTGGCTTACACTTAGTGTCGTGTTAGTTGAGTTTCCAGCTGCTGTTTCACTTGTTTTGTCTTGTGTGTCTTTTATTCCTCCTTTACTGCTTGTTTGCACTGACTGAGTGTTTTAGGAAATTCTTCATATCCTCTAGTTTCTTCACTGCTTATATTGACAGTACCATTATGCTCCCAGAGTTATATTATACATGGCAGTTATTGGATTCCATTCCTAAGCCATCTAGATTTCTCTGTGTTAGAAATCCTCATTGTATTTCTTCTGTTCTTAGTTGGTATGTAAGAGGAAGAAATATGGACAGAGTCACTAAGTAAATTGAGACAAATCATGCTCCTTTATGTCTGCTGTATAACAGACATGTTGTCTGCTTCAGGGATCCAAATGTAAAACCTGTTATCAATACACAGATAACTTAATTCTAGTTTTAAAAGGTTTTTTTTTTTTTTTTGGTCTATAAGACATTTACCAAGTACTGTGGAGAATGGTGACATTTAGAAGACCAGTTCCTTAGTTTACATGTAGTTTACCATTATTTCTGCTCCATCATAAACTTAAAGAAATTTGGAGACAGCTGGATGTCATGGTGCACACCTTTAATCCCAGTAGTAGAGAGGCAGAGGCAGGAAGATACCTGTGAGTTTGAGGCCAGCCTGCTTCACAGAGTGAATTCCAGAGCAGTCAGACTGCAGAGTGAGACACCCTGACTTGAAGAAACCAAAACAAAATGAGAAGGAAAAAAAGAAGAGGTGAGGTGTGGAGGCTATGCTAAAATTGGAACTTCCATGTGTACATATATTCTTCCAGGAAAGATATCTGCTCCCTCCCCCTGTTTTATGTTCTTGTGCTGTTTCATTGAAACAAGGTCCTTGGCTGGCCTCAGGAGTGCTCAGGGGCCATGCTCGCTTCGCCGAGCTGCAGCTGTGCTCCCTTGGACTTGTGATCCTCTTCGCTCCCTTCCCCAGGTGCCAGGGTCACAGCACACTGGCTAGGCTATGTCTTGTTACCCTGGGTCTGAACTGCAGTCTTAGGTATTAGGATTGAGTCTGCTTTATGTTCCACTATGTCTTTGTAGGCTTTGTAAGTTGTAATTCATGAAGTTGTTTTGAGTTGAAATAGCTGTTATATGCAAAATCTTTATCTGACTCCACAGCATAAGGTATTAAAAAATATTCTAACTGAAAAGTAGATGCTCAAAAAGGAGTATAATAGACATAATTTCTTGTAAATTTGATTGTCTGCTGTTGATTCCTGACCATTTATTTCCAAAATAAGGAAAAAATATTGAATAGATATCCTTAGTAAGTGTTTAATATTTGATGATAAGTTCTTTGATTGATTATTAGTGATAGTAGTTTGATATCTGATATTATTTTGGGGGGGTGTTTTTCTCTTCATACTCACTGTTTACAGGAAGACTTTTCTGGGTTTGGGACATCCATTATAATGCACTCATTTTCCTAAAGAAAGTATGTTTACTTAGAAAATTAAATACATATATGTCTATTTTCTTTCCATATAAAAACTATGAATATCTCTCATTATAGTATGACAGTACAGTTCTTTCAACTCTTCCTTTCCAGTGGTGGTGACCACCTTCCCTTTACTTCGGTAGCTTTGCCTTAGTGCTTAGCCCAGAATGGAGATATGAGTTTCTGTAACTCTTTGTGGGCTAATAGGAGAGGGGCTTATCTCTTCATCGGGTATTGAATTGATGTGTTTTTATTTCTTCAGTGCGACGCTAACTCCAAGTTACTTTGTCATCATATTCTTGAACTTAACTGTTAATATTTTTAAATTCTATTTATTTTTCTGACTGGGACTTTATAGAATATTTATTTTTATTATTTATAATTGTGTATGTATGTGTGTGTGATTGGAGTGTCCATGGAAGCCAGAAGAAGGCATTGGTGTGGTAGAAGTTAGGCCTCTATAGTGGATTAGTATGAAGCAGTTCAGCTTAGCATCTGGCACCACTTCAGGAAGGAAGAGCTTGATGCTACCTACCTGTAACAGAAAATAATTTTTTTAAACACTTATATTTATTAGTACTTAACAAACACTCATAAAACACCTGTATCCTATAACCTAAAGCCTATAACCTACCTCAGAACACCCAACTCACCCTATTTTAATTTTCTTAAAAGGATATTAATATTTTTTAGCATAGGCCATGCAGGGTACTGCTGTTCCAGCAGTGTGGATATTGCAGTTCCAGCAGGCAGCCCCTTTCAAGCTTAGTGTCCTTTCAGCCTAACTTTGTCAGTTCCTATGGCCAGTTTACTTTAATCACTAGATCATTACCGGCTTATAAAGTTCAGTCCGCTCCAACCGCTAGCTTGAGGTTGGCTTTTTCCTTCAGCCGAGACTCATTCCTATCTATACCCTCCTCAGTCTGCATGCATATGTTCCACTGCCTAAAGCTTCTCTGAGCTGCTTCCAAACTCGACCCTCCTTTGCTGCCAGCCTTAATAGGCTGAATTATGGCAAAGGCAAATGGTCTTCTCGGGCTAACTTACAGTGAAAAGTCTTTCTCTCTTGGAGTCCGCCTTTCACTTTATGACCATTGTGGCCTAATGGCTTGAGTATGCCATACCTTGCTGTGTACTTCTCTAGAGTGTCTTTTCAGCTTGTGAGGACAAGAGGAAGAGAGAGAGAGAGCGGCCACGTGGGGCTCTCTAGTTTATATATTGTATCATATTGCTATCCTTGGTGGTCTCGAGGGTCCACAAGATTTCTCATGATACCCGGCAGCTCTGTGGCTTCTCGCAGCAACCAACATCATCTGTGTGGCTTGTTTGGTTTCTTAACCACACCCCTTCAATAGGGCATATCATGTTTCTTCCAGACTATGCCTGAACTGGGCTTTGTCCATTTCAGGAAGTGAAAGGGACGTTTACAACAGCCAGATGGTTTTTTCTTCGAGGTCATAGTTTTAAGTAGCCATATGTCAGTTGTCGTTTTCTTACTGAGGAATCTCACTTGGTAGAAGGTACCTCCCTGCCTGCCTTATGTTACACCATTGTCTTTCCAAACTTTATTGTTTCTTTCTCTACCTCATGTTTGTTCTCCTGCTTTTCTTTGATGATGTTTATTAAAATTCCATTCCATTCATGTTTTTTGTCCCGGGAATGTCTTGCCTTCACATATGATTATCCCCTTTTATTCTGTTTCTAAGTTTCACTTAACTATTATTTGAATCCTTTTGGTAAACTTTATTCTGTTTTGGATTTTTGATTCATGCTAATCTTACATATCTTCATGTGCTTTTTTTGAGGGCATTTAATTCATTTTAGAGCATTGCATCATAATTTCTTTTTACTTCTCTTCATTTTTACTGTGGATGATTTTTAGCTGTTTTTTTTTTTTTTTTGTTCAGTTGCTTTGATTTTTGCCTTTTGTTTTCAGTACTTATGGGTTTATTGTGTCTGCATGAGTTTGGGTAGGGATAACAGCTTGTAACAGTAACTTACCAGGTTATGATGCCACAGCACCTTCTCTGCAAGAGTAGAAATTATAGCATTTTTTGAAGTTGTTACATTTTATGGCTTTTGGTGGAGAGAGGCATCTATCTGTCCTAATACTGTTCTGAGATATGTCTAGCAATCCATCCCCCTGTCCCCGTTTCTCTATTACATTACAGTTTCTGGGGGTTTTATTTCTACCCACTCTTTAAAAAAAAAAACATATTTTTGTGTGTGTATGTGTGTCTTTCTGTGTGCATGCATAGTATAGGCATGTGTCAGAGCACGTGGGTAGAGGTCAGAGGACGCCTTGTGGGGGTCAACCACACAGGTTCCAGGGATTGAGCTCAGTTTGTCAGCTTTGGCAGAGAGTGCCTTGACTCCTTGTGCCATTTTCACCGCCTGGCTCTATTTCCCACTTTGGTTTTTGAGACAGCCTCCCTCTTTTGTTGTCCTGGAGCTCACCAAGTAGCCTAGATTGACTAGGGGCCAGTCAGCCTAGGCTACCTGCCTCTCCTTCTGGCCCTGGGGTTATAGCCATGTGCCACCATCCATGGCTCTCCTCCCCACCCTGAGATTACAGCCATGTGCCATTGTGCATGGCTATTTTTAGGACAGTTTTAGGGATTGTACCTAGGTGCTCATATAATTTGTGATTCTTCTCTAACTTTTCAAAAATTTATGCTTTCACAATTTCATATATATATGCTGTACTCTGATAACATGCCCCTGATTGTCATCTCTTATCTTTTTCCCACCACAGAACCCCTTCTTCTCAACAAGCCTCCCTCATATTTTCACAAGTTCCCCCCACCCCTGCCTTTTCACAAGACAAACATCTTACTGAGTGGACTAAATCCTCAGCTTGATTTTTTTTTTTTTTTTGAGGATTTAGATTAAGGGATTTGAATTCAGCTTTGCCTAGGTATCATTAACTTGTTTAACCAGTATTTAAGTAATCTTTTAAGAATGTTTGTGTCATTGGTTATTTCTCTTTTATGTGATTATAATCAACTGTGAAAAGATTAAAAATATAATCTAGTATCCACACAGATATTTATCAACTTTTGGTACATTTGCCCCTATGTTTATAATGTTAACATTGACACCTAAAATTAAGAACCATGGACCACTCTCCCTTTCCCAGTGGCGGGGGGAACTTGTGAATATTTGAGGGGGACTTGTTGAGAAGAAGGGGTTCCATGGTGGGAAAAGGATAAGAGATGACAATCAGGGGCATGTTATCAGAGTATAACATATATGTATGAAATTGTGAAAGAATAAATTTTTAAAAAGTTAAAAAAGAATTACAACTTACATAAATTTAAAAATTTCGCAATCAAATGAACCAATCTAGTTATTCCCACATATTGAGTTTATTCTCTGGTATAATCTTAGGATCATTATAATGATGATTTTTATGTTACTGAAAGTGCAGAATGTGAAAGTTGTCGTTATATTTAAAATTTGTTTATTTAATCTTGGTCAATTTGGGGGAGATACTTTTGCTCTTCTTAGGGTAGGGAGGTTTTCTTATTGACATATTTTGGTCTTTCAGTGTGTGAGAAGCCTATGATTGCAAAGAGACACGTGTGTAGTTTTTCTCTAAAAAGAAATCCTTTGGGTTCAGGCACACGACTTCTGGTAGCAGCTGGACAAGCGGTGGTGTCCTTTAGGTCACTATTGTTTGAAGGGATCTGTTTGTTTACAAAGAGATTTAGAAAGTTTACAGTTGCAGTCAGTGGAATTAAAGGGAACATTTTGCCTGTATATTTGTCATCTCCAGCCAGTGGTTATAGTGTTTGTTTTTTGTAATTTTTGTAATGTTCTTTTGGATTCATACCACTTTTCTGCCTTGTGTGTTTAGCACAATCTACTACAGACCTTTTCAAACATTCCATTATAAATGCATTCTTAAATCTATAACACTTGTTTATATTTTTTGAGATATAGAAATTCATATTTGTTGAGCATTGAAAACATGGAACCAGATTTTTTAGAACGCCTCAAAGGCAAGGTAGTACTTTTTTTTTCTTTTTTTCCAAGTTAGTTTCAAAGAAATCCTATCAAAGGGATTGACATGTCCCAGGAAGATAAATGACACTAATGCTCCCTGAGAAACTGAGTTGTTTATGTCTTTTTGATGACTCAAAGTTTCCTTAATTTTAGCTATAGAATTCTGTTTAACGAATAGGTTGATAGCTCATAGCTAAATTGTAGGGGTAAGGTACCATTTCTAAGTTATTGATTTAATACTGGTAAAACCTCACTGTTCTGGGGAAAAGAAGAAAGTCCACCCCTGAGTTTGTGCAGATGTTTTATTGTGATAGATCTATTATCCAGCTATTAGAAGATAAATGACTTATCTTTCCTATTTTCCATGCCTCAAGAAAATTGAAATAAGAAGGGGAATATCATTTGGGCTGTATGATTAGGGCAGGTTGGATGGCCATTAATTTAAGGGAAGAAAATCTTGGCAGCATTGGCTAACTTATACCAGGGTATCAATCAAACTGTGACGCACTTCTGTGATGACCCAGCACTCAGATTTTTGTAACGTTAATTAGAATTCATGACAAAATAGATGCAAGGAAACATTTTGTACCCTTCATAATTTTATAGAAAATTTATTGTTATTAGAGGAACCATTTGCTTAGTGTGATTTTTTTCATTACCAGCTTGTCAACTAGCATAGATAATCTAGAGAAAATATGAACTCCATAGATGGGATGTCACTTTTGTTGATGGTTCATGTAGTTTACCTTGGAGCACAGCTAATGGCTGAAGTTCATAGCAACAGCACAGAAAAACATGGCAACCAAGGGGAGATAAATGAACCACGTTTACTGCTTTAATATGAAAAATACATAAATGGAAAGCTGCATTTGAATCTGATGAGCTCATTGCAGTTTTGTTGGCGTGATTTATTTCCACTGAGTGAAGAGCTGCTATTGACGCAGTGAGATTGAAATTAACTGTTTGTTTTTTGGAAACCAATAACTTTGGTTTTGAAATCTGAGTAGATCATTTTATTTTAATTCTGAATGTTTTATGCATATTGAACATTTAATAGACCCAAATGATCAATTCTTCTGCTAGTGTTTATCAGAAGGTCAGATACAAAAAAAAGAAACAAACTATACAATGGAGTAAGTTTCTGAAATGGTCAGTGTGTTGTGAAGGTGCTCCTTTTTACATTCTTCCTGATTTTAGTGTTCCTGAAGGTTTATTTGTTCTTAAACGATTCTTTTCTTTCCTTCCTGGAATGTCTTAGATGCTTTACACTGTGTTGGTGCCTAGAGTTGCCTGTTTATTGCTGTGGCTTGATACATTTAATGTCCTGCAGCAGCTGATTTTCCATTTCATTGTTTGGTGTCTAGTCATTTGGAATAAAATACTTTCTGGGTTTAAAAAAATCTTGAGTTTATATAGCATTTAACAAAATGAAACCTGTTCAAAAACTTAAACTGAACCCAGTCCTATAGATTATTCTAAGAAATACCTCATTTTGTGATTTAATATTCTTTACCAGTTGTTACTTATGATAGTAATTATTGATTGTGCATAAAGTATGTATGGATGTTTATGACTCATAAATAGCAATTTATTCTATGGTTTGATATTTTAAATTTAACTAAGAGATTTTTAAATTGTTAATATTAATCTCATGTAATTGCAGATTGTAAATTGCTGTGAATATATTTGAAAAGTAATTTATGGAGAAGATATCAAAATGTGGAGTTGAATACATGCATTTAACTTGGTTTCCATATAAAGCGCAAATAGGAAATTAGATGTATAATACATTTTTATTTAGCTCACACAAATAATCAATTCTTGCTTTTTCGATTGAGTTGCATACATGCTGGGACCAGCAGGCACCAGTACATGGGTAGGGCTGGAGTCAATAAATGCGGCTTCACGTTTATACTGATTGGTAATTCATAAAATCCCCACAGGACTTGAAACTTGTTTAGCATAATAGCAAGTCTATATTCTGAACTGTTTTCTTTCAATTGTGTTGTTGGTTGCATATTAATAAACTAAATGGCAACCAAATAGAGGGACATACACTCAGAATATGAATATCATTGTAGCTAATATTTTTCAAAAAGTACCATTTCAATAAGTTATGTTTCATTTAATTGCTTATTTTTAGTCATCAGGGAAATTTTAGATACTAAAAGGAAAATCCCCAGTGTCTAGAAAGAATATGATATTAATTTTTTTCAAAACCATATTATGCTGTTGGCTAACTGCACATAAATCTATGGTACACATATAGAAGAATTTGTATATTAAATATTCTGCTTGCCTTGTATCTTTATACTAGAGAAATCTTAGTTTCACCCAAGATTTGTAAGAGCAAGACAATTCAAAAGTCAACATTTGTGATTTCATCTATTGCTCTAGGGGAAAGCTGCCCCCTTTTGGCAATACGTTATTCTGATTTTTATGCATAGTATACTAACATTTCAGTCACTGTGTTTTCTTAGAAAATTAACTATATTAGTTAAAAAGAGATGGATTAAGCCGGGCGGTGGTGGCGCACGCCTTTAATCCCAGCACTCGGGAGGCAGAGGCAGGCAGAACTCTGTGAGTTCGAGGCCATCCTGGTCTACAAAGTGAGTCCAGGACAGCCAGGGATACACACAGAAACCCTGTCTCGAAAAACCAAAAAAAATAAAAATAAAAAATAAAAAAATAAAAAGAGATGGATTAAACTGTGTGTGATTTAAAGTGTGTTTGCATTCTGAGCTCCTTGTGTACTTTCTCATGTAAATCCATTGTGGAGTCACTGCCAATATGTTTAAGCTGACTGGGATCTCTGTTGTTGCCTCGGCTCTCTCTGAATCTTGTCACTACTAGAAAGCATCTCACATTAAAACATGTTTGTTTTAAAAAGAATTATTAATATTTAATACATGTACAATTTATTAGAATTTAACCTGATAAAATAAAATAACCTGGATTCATGTCTCTTCAGAAAAAGATTGGTTTTCTGTAGTAATTATATAGTTTAACAGTATTCTTCAAGGAAATGCTACTTTTGTATTACTCATTTTAACTGAATGACTGAAACTTTTAATATTATTTTCATAATATTGACTATGCTACTGCAACACCAACTAGACCATTGGATGAGTGGAGAATATATTTTAATGAGTTACTATTTCTTTCTTCTTAGCTGGTGGCTGGTAGTGTGGTGATGGCTTTTGAAGAGGTGTGCCCGGATAGAATCGATCTGATTCACAGGAATTACCGCAAGCTTTGTAATCTACTGGTTGATGTTGAAGAGTGGGGGCAGGTCGTCATAATCCACATGCTGACCAGATATGCGCGGACACAGTTTGTCAGTCCTTGGAGAGAGGTGAGTGCTGACTTGCAAAGTGTACTAAGGGTGTAGATTAAGTCTGCACACTGGGTAACAGCTGACGAGTGATGAAATCGTAGACCACTGCATTTCAGTGAGAACCCATTGTGCTGATTGTTAAGTGTTTTGACACTGTCTGATTCCCATTTAGAGATGCACTGTGTAATCTTTCATGTAATCTTACCTGGCCAGAGGCCCCTGTTAGGACACAAGGGTCCCACAGTATTGTCAAGCTCCGGGGTTATTAGTTACTTGTAGTTGATTTTACACTTGATTTTTGAGCCCCATTTATCCTTACATACCAATTTGCAAAAGTAGGTAATGTGATTCTGTACCACGAATTTGCTGATTTCTAGACTTTATAAATAAAATACTGTTGAACTTTTAAGCTTCTTTCCCCCAGTTTTATACCTTTAAAATGTTTATTTTCTTTTCACCTGAAGTGTGTAAAATCAATAGTTAAATATCCTGTAAAGTTTCTTTGGCAGATTATTATTAGAAATTTATCATATTCTTTGCAAGAGAACTTGGAAATTGTATTGTATAGTTTGCAATGTAACTCATTCACTGTTTCTATACAGAATCAAATGTAAATTTAAACTTGTATAAGGAAATCTTAAGCAGTACTATAATAGTACATTCGTCTTTTGACTTCTTATTTTTCATACAATATTACTTTTATTTCTGTGTACGTGTGCATGTTTGTATGTAGATATGTGTGTATATGTGCATATGTGTGCATGTGTGTATGCATATGTTTAGGTGTATATGTACATGCACGTATGTTTTCTTGAATGTGTGTGTACATGGTCATTTGGGTGAATTTGTGTACATGTATACGTATGTTTTCATGATGTTCTTGTATGTGTATACGTATGTTTTCACGTTCATGTGTGCATGAATGTGTTTTTTGTGTACGTGCATGTGTTTTTTTCACATGCATATGTGAGTTTTCATGTATGCATTAAAAACCAATTACAGTATCTATCAGGCTAATTCTACAGTGTTTAGAACATCTTTCTTTTTAAAATTAAAAATATTACTAATGTGAGAGAAATGTTAATATAACTCCATAAAGTGGGAATACTCATAATAGGTATTTTAAGTGACATATCAAAGTTATAAATAATTATGAAACACTTCATGAAGGTTTTCTGTATTGACTTGTTTTTAGTATTAAGAAGATTAAAATATTTTTATATATCTTTAACTCCTTGCATGATATATCTGTTTGTTTGTTTTTTCTTTCTGATTTCTTTGGGGAATATTGTGTATTGAACCTATGATTTACACATGCAAAAGATGAGCTTACCACTGAACTGTATTCTCCTAGTCCTTTCTGTGCTTTAATTTTTAAATTATTTTTGAGAGAAGGTCTCTTTGTGGAGCTCCTTAACTTCCATTGTAAGTAAAGTGGTTGCATTTTTCTAGAATATGTAAAAAAAAAAAATCCTTAATGTTACATATGACTCAAATCAAAGAACTTTTACTATTAATATACACTTCTGTCTTATAAAATTAACCTAATTTATTATTGATGAGAGTTCAGTTTGAAGACTGTTTTACTAAATTGAGCAGTGTGTCCATGATGAAAATCCCACAGCCATTGGATGGTTGGGTTTCTGCTAGGGGGGCTGATTGGGTGTTTTTCTTCCTGTGTCTGTGCACATAGTTCATGTTGAGTTTTTTAACTGCTGTTATCACCTGACATTTTAATTGTATTCTCAAGTCATTTCTGCACCTGTATGCAAATGATCCGTTGCCTTGTTAGTGGGGGGAACCCGAAGCTAAGTGTACTTGGGTACTAAGCATTAGAGCTAAAGTTTTGTTTTGTAGTTCATTTCTCAGTTTGAGTTTTATTTCAGTCTTATTGTAGATGAAATAAATAAAACCATACACAAAAGCAAAGATAATTAAATTCTATTTATATATGTATATTTATGCCTTTTATACATAATTGGAGAGGAGGAGCTGCAGTCTTTCTTGTGTTTTTGTATCTTAATTCCATGAACACTAGTTACTGTAAGAAGGAAGGCTGGTCACTCTCCTAGCATACCAGAATTGGGCTGTGTCACCTGTTTCTTTGTCACTCATCCATCTGACTGTGGTGTCATTGTAGACCCTGTGGTTGCTAGACTGATACAATGCTTTTTAGATGTGCAGTTCTCCCCCTGGATGCAGCAGCATCTGCAGGGAATGGAGTGTGGGTGGGTGGAGTGTAGGTGGAGTGTGGGTGGGGGACAGGGGTGTATGTGGGCAGAGTGCGGGTAGTTGAGGAGCCAGAGTACGCGGAGGGTTTCTGCAAACAGGTGTTTTCACTTCTCAGTGCAGCTTGCATTCGATTTACTTTGAGACAAAAATGCATTGGCTTAAAGGAAAAAGAAAGGTCATTATTTTTTTTAAATTATTTTTTTTTCTTCAAGTTACATCTCAGTCACAAACCCTTCCCTATTCC
>CAJQZJ010033152.1:4890958-4905414 GCA_907164525.1 Lophiomys imhausi
GGAATAGGGAAGGGTTTGTGACTGAGATGTAACTTGAAGAAAAAAAATAAAGTATTTAAAAAAAAGTAAAAAGTAAACACATATTACTTATTTTCATCATTTCTCTGTTTTTGCATGTATAAGACATCAGCAATATGCTGTTATGTAAATGGTGATATTGTTCATTTTCATATAAAATTTCAATGTACAAAAAAAAACAATCTTCACATGTATGGAGTTTAATGTTGTTAAAACCATGGAAATAAAGTTGGTTTTTTGATGAAATACCGAGGTTTTATAATAGAATATGGTTTTCACAATACAAATGAAGTAAGTGTGTATGTCAACAGACAGCTGTTGACATAAGCTTTGGTGGACAGTGAGGACTCCCCTCCGCTTGGTTATGCAACATTCAAAAATACCTTATTCTTTTGTTCATTGTTTGTTCTTGATTGAATATTTTAACTCTATGCGATTACTTTTGTTGTTATTCCTAACTTTATCCAAGTAATATATGCCTGTATTTAAACATACTTTATTTAATATTTGACAGTTTCATACTCACATTCCTGATAGTACCCACCTCCAGCTCCCTGCTTCCTGTACTTTTTTTTTTAAGTTTAGTAATACAGGAGGCTTACAAGATATTTTCAGTTATGTCCTTCACTGTACCTCACTTCCTTTACTTCCTCTGTGTGTCATCATGTGTTTGGAATTACTTTTAAAGTTCCTAAATAAGGCACATATTTTAGTATTTCCTGACTGCAGTTTTAGGTATTATCTATCAACTTTCTATTGTAGAAATGGAGAATCCTCTATTTTCAGTCCCAAAAGTTCTCATCTGTTATTTTTCTCTTCACCCTGAGCATTTTCTTGTGTGTTGCTCCTAGAAGACCTCATGTGTGTGAATTACTAAATTTTGTCATCTGAAAATATCTTGATTCTGTTTTTTTATTTTCTGAGAAGAATTTTGATCCATAGACATTTTTGTGGTCCATTGTTTATGGACAGGAGTTAATTTTATCCCCTGTAGCTCTGTATATAAAGTGTATGTGCTTAAACATTTTTACGATATCATAATTGTATGCACTGCACTGAGGTCACCTTCCTCTCTACTAGCCTCTCAGCCAACTGGCATTCCGCCAGCCCCAACTTTGTTTTCTCAACTAGCTCCTCCCTACTGTCATGTCCCGCCCCTTCTCTCTCTCCCTTCCCCTCCCTTTTCTCTCTCCCTCTCCCTCCATGGTAGCTGTGAGTTTTGGTGTTTGTGTGTGGTCACAGCTGCTGTTGTTCATGATTCCAGTGGGCATGCTTTGTCCAGAAAAGAGTGCCCACTGCCCTTCTCCCCGTCTGTGGGTTTCTACAGTCTTTTGCTGCATCTTCTCTCTTGTTCCCTGGACCTTAGTTGGGTTGACATAGAAGTCCCACTTGGGGCCAGGTGTTCATCAGTAACTCATTCTCAGCTATGACCAGTTATGGGTCCCCATCTTGTGTCACCCATGGCTGAAAGTAGCTTCTCTTAGCGAGAGGCTAGGGAATGACATAAGACAAAGGCTATGTATTTACTGATGTCTCACACCTCTTTAAGTTTTTCTCTCTGTGGATAAAGTCCATTTCTTTGTTTATTTCCCCCCCCCCACCGTTTTTCTTGGGTTTAAGCCCAGTACCTCATCCTTGTTGAGTAATCATTCTGCCACTGCATTTCCAACCCTTTGGTTTTTTTCTTTGTTTGTTTTGAGACTGGGTCAGTCAGCCTGGACTTGAAACTCCCTCCCCAGTAATCTATTTTGTTCTTAAATCTGAGATTACCCTCAAATTCAGAGATTATATGCTGGTCTCGAGGTCATCCCTTGTTTTTGACTAGATCTGATTTTCTTCATTGTCTTTGGAGTGCTGATTTTTTAGAACAGTTTGGGAGAGTATGTCCAATCAAGGCATTCCAACTGTGGGAACTGAAGCCACTGCCCCCAAAGTGCATCTCGGCTCCTGGTCAAAGGCTTTTATGTGTTTCCCACACATCCCTCTGAACCCTATTGACCTCATGCTTGCCTCACATGCCTTTCGGGAGAGTTACATAATGTTCCCTCTAAACCTCTCACCCACTGTAAAGGTGCTGTTACACTGACTAGAAGAGCCATGCCTCAGGAAATACACGACTTCTTCTGAAACAGCCAGTTTCTCAGTTCTCTTAGGAAATCCATGGAGATCTATATGAAATGGCTGGTGGAGACAGTAAAGTCTCACATTAATTTCATATAATTTTGAAGAGATTGTGGTTTTGAAAGAATACTTAAACTTTGACTTTTAAGAGATGTGTATACATCTAATAATATGTAATAATCTACTAACAACTAACCAAGTGACATTAGATTAAGTAAAAAGTGTCGTGAGAAAGTTCTTGTGGATCTCAGGGATATTCCAATTTCTGAAACTCTTTTATTTTGATTACAATGCAGTGCATTTTAAACATGTTTATTCTCTCTCTCTCACTGTGTTTGTGTGTGTGTATGTGTGTGTGTGTGCCTGGTGCCTGTGGAGGCCAAAAGTGGGGATCAGATCCCCCAGAATGCCTGAGTCCTCTGCAAGAGCAGTTAATGTTCTTACAACTGAGTGTCTCTCCAGCCCTACAGTGTGGTATATTTTGATACCTTAAGTAGGTATCTGGTCTGTGGAGAAGAAGTTACATTATAGTTTGGAAGTTCTTAATGTGCAGTACTTGTTTGTTTGTTCTCATCTATGTTATTGGTCATTCCATTTAATAAAATTTAATATGAAAACTTTTCACATTTAAAAACAACAGCTTACAAGTAACCTTCACGAGTGCTTGAAGACATTAGCAGTAGATGAGAATGACTTTTATTAGTCTGATGCTCAGATGCCAGCTCTTCTTAGATAGGTACTTCTGTGTATTTCCATATGTAACACAGAAAGCTGACTCAGGTCTAGAAGACCATTCTGGAATGCTCATATATGCAAGTCAATTACTTCTCTGTCGAAGGGGTGACTGTAAATCCCACATGAGTAGCAGGTGGTGGTGCTGGCTTTTTATCCTGTTGGGTGCCTTCCCTTACCTGTTTTCAGTAGTTCTAGCCATGTTGTTTGAGATACTTGTCTCCCCTCCACTCCTCCCCTTTTTTGAATCTTTTAGCTGTTGCTTTTCTGTAGGTGCTAGATATTGGAAAGTTTCAGTTTCAGACAGCTGCTGCTTCTAGAACTAGGTGTCATTCCTATGAACTTACTTAGGGAGCAGTAGTAGTGAGGTTGTGTGTATGTGTGCATGTATGTATGTACCTATGAGTGACATGTATGCATGCATATGTTAGGATTGGGTGGGTGGAGGTTCACACAAGGATAGCCTTGTGTGTCTGTCCTCACCTTGACCTTGTTTGAGATATGGTCTCATCTTTGCTGTTTGCTATTGCCTTTGTCAGGCGGGCTATTCTGTGAGTTTCTGGGGATGTTTTTGCCTTTCTCATAATTTGAAAAACTGTCTATATACTCTGTGCCTTTAGTGTACTTTATTTAGTGCTTTATGCTGCTAACTATAAATATAAGTTTAATGTCCTTTTTGAGATCTGTACTGTGATGCTAAGAGATGATTTAAATCCACATTTACCCCAGCATTTTGTGTAAGACTTTGAAAGTGGAATCTGAACATTAGCAGATATCACAGGGTAAGGCTCTGCTCTCCATAGACACATGTAGTAAAGGGGGTAAAAGCAGGGTAAGCTTTTGAAAGGAGAAAGTAAGCCAAGGATCACAGCAACTATTTGAACATTTAATTAAGAAAAAAAGAATGCTTTACATATTTTAATTTAATGTTACCTCAGCCCTCAGTCTGTGTCTCAGTGATAGTCCTCAACATTAGCAGCTCAGACCCACACAGCTTAATTTCCTGGGATGGATTTGGGGGAGAGCAGGAAGGGTGGGCCTTGATCTTAGGAATTGTGATTCTCTGTTTGATGGTTTAGATAGTCATAGTGTAAAGGGTGTAACCTTATTTTCTCTAAGTTGGAGCTTCCTCAAGGAAAATGATCAATGAGGCACATATGTCAATAAAAAGAGACAGTAGACCCATGTGGAAGTCAGGAGCAAAAGGCTAGAGGATGAGGAGACTTGGGGGAATTCGGGCTGGCAGCTCTATCTGTATAATGTGGAATCTAAGATGAGACAAGCCCAAAGACCCGACGGGAACCTAAGCTTTGCTTTCTGAATGACCATTAAGCTCTACAGAACCGGAAGTAGTGACCAATGCATAAGTAATATAAGTGTTACAAAGGCTGCATATCTGCAGTGACTAGGAATTTTTTCCCTTAGTAACTGTAGGAAATCTCTGTTAAATCACTAGCTGATTATAAGGACAGCAGAAGACCAAACACATAAGTGACCATGAGAGAGAAAGAATACAGCCTTTCCAAATCACTTAGGATCCTGTCAAAGCAAAACATAACAGCAGCAACGAACATGTGGGAAGGGATAGAATCTCAGTTATAGAGTTACCATATCAGTAATCTAAATGTCTAGTTTTCATCTCAAAATTAGGAACATGCAAAGAAACAAAAGAATGGTACATTAAAAGAAAAGCAGAGTAATGGAAATTGTGACCAAAGAAGCACATACAATTTAACACATTTAAATTGATGGTTTAAAACATACTAAAGCAAGTAATGAAGTCAGAAAAACAATGTTCCTCCAAAGAGAATACCAGCCTGTGGGCTTGGGTACGTGTGCACGCGCGCGCGCACACACACACATGTACACACATGTACACGCACACGCACAGCCTGCGGGCTTGGGTATACACACACATGCCCAGAGAGAGAGAAAGAGAGACAAAAGAACCAAACAGAAGCTTGCTGAAAAGTTGGGTAATTAAAATGAAATGTTCCCTACTAGGGTTCAGCAGTAGATCTGAACAGGCAGAAAATGAATCGGTGAACTAGAAGATAGGTCAGTTTAAATTGTCTAGTCTGAGGAGCAGAAAATGTATGAAGAAAATGAGCAGAGCAACAGTAAAATCCTGAGGACGCCTCCTGGGCACCCTCTGAGGTGCTTTCCCGCAATGGGATGTCTGAAGGAAGAAGATAGAGGAGGCTAAAAGGAATGTGTGGAGAGACGGCAACTGAGCACTCCCTCTTCCTGATGAAAGACACTCCTGTCTACCAAGAAATTCAAGTTCTGGGTAAGAAGAGCTCCCTGATCCATGCCAGGACCACCGTCCTCTGTGAAAGTCGGAAGACAGTCTTTAATGCACCAAAGAGAAGGGAGCCACTGTGTGCAAGGTTTCTTCAGTGATGCTAGTAGCTAGCTGCCTTCCTATCAGAAACCACAGACTCTAGAAGGAGGTAGTTCAAGAAGCTGATTGATTGATTGATGGAGACAGGATCTTTCTATGTAGCCCTGACTGTCCTGGAACTCTGTGTAGCCCAGGGTGGCCTCAAACTTAAAAAGACCTATCTGCCTCTGCCTCCCGAGTGCTTGGATTAAAGGTTTGTGCCACTACTCAAAGCTTTCAGCGTATTGAAAGAAGAAAAAATGTCAACCAGGAAGACTATATCTGGCAAAATTAAGCTTCAAAATGGAGAAACCAGTATACTGTGGTGTAGACATATCTATCTAAATTTCTTGATACATTTCAAAGTAAGTGTAGACAGTGAGTCCTATAGTCCCCACGCACTTATTATGCCTGTCTTTAAAGTTCATTAGTCATTGAGTTTGTGATATACAGATGCGCAGAAAAGCCACACCGCCTGGATTTTAATAATTGGGTCTACCTTAGTGCCACAAACCCCTTATTCACCTGTAGTCGTCATTCTCTCTGGCAGTCACAAAGCTGGTTTGCTCATGCTTGCTTTGTGGATCTTGGAAACGCTAGGGACTGTAACCTTTGCCTGGAGTGCCACGAGGGCCACAGAGCTGATGTTCACTTGGTTTCCTTTTTTTTTTTTTTTGTTTTTCGAGACAGGGTTTCTCTGTGTAGCCCTGGCTGTCCTGGACTCACTTTGTAGACCAGGCTGGCCTCGAACTCGCAAAGATCCGCCTGCCTCTGCCTCCCAAGTGCTGGGATTAAAGGCGTGCGCCACCACTGCCCGGCTTGGTTTCCTTTTTTTAGGTGTGGACTCGCTGGCTTCAGTTGTGTGTGGCATCCCCGTGTCACTTTAGTTCCTCTCCAGAGGCAAACACCCCACTATCCTTGCCTTCTGTTGGTGTTCCTTTCTCCTTTTTCTCTTCTCCTGTTCTCTCTTTGTCTTGTCTGTTTTCAGACAAGGTCTTAACATTGCCCAACCTGTCTTTGAACTTGAACCCTTCCTGTCTCAGCTTCCTGAGTGCTAGGATTACAGGTATACACCAGGACACACAGATATGGTGGTATTATCTTTTAATTCATTTTTACGTGTTTGAGTGTTATGCTAGCATGTATGTCTTTGTACTGTGTGTGTTTGCCTGTTGTATGCATATGGTAGGAGAGTCAGATCCCCTGGAACTGGAGTTACAGGCTGTTGTGAGCCTCCCTGTGACTGTTGGGAATTGAACCCAGTCCTCTGGAAGATCATCCAGTGTTCTTAACCACGAAGCCATTTCTCCAGCCCTAGTCATTGCATTATCTTTGAGACAACTTGCTTATACAGCTTTTCATAATTATTTGATTTGATAGAATATTTGGGGATTAATGGAGATTAAATAATCCCTTAATAAAATTTTATGTTATGTAGAGCTTTTAAATAGATTTTCCCCCTTGTCCGTCTTTCCAAATAATTGAAATGGGAGTTTGCCAGAGCCCTGATTCCTTACTCTTAATTTGGAACACAAGTCTATGTGCATATGTACCTTGTTCTGTTTTAAGTATGGAATTCCTTATTGGTTAAGAAAACGAAGTGTTAGAGTTGGACATGGTGGATCAGCCTTTGAGCATAGCACTCAGAAGGCAGGGGCACGAAGATGGATCTCTATGAGTTCAAGGCCAGCCTGGTCTACAGAGTAAGTTCCCAGCCTTCCAGGGCTACGTGGTGACACCCTGTCTCAAGGGGGGGGAGATGGGGGCTTTGCTGACTTAGATCACTTGTTTTAGCATTTCTAAATATATTACAGAAGCTTTGTTTAATGCCCTAAAGAAGAATTAAATTTGTCAATTTCAATTCCATGCACTGTATTTTTGTCCCAGGGATTAGGATGAGGAAAAAGTGAATGAGTATATGACAGATCATTATTTCTTCTACTTAGAGTAGCTGAAAATTTGCATCCTTCTTTGTAACGAAGCAAGAACTGTTCTAAAACATACTCACTTCAGCCAAATGTAGCTTTTTTTATGCCCACCAGTGGATCTAGGATAATTACAATCCTTATTTCTCAGGCATTGGGGCCTCTGCCCTGATCAGTGTGGCCACAGGTATATTTTATTTTGAGAGATTTGAAAACTGCTTTATACAGATCTTCCATCCCATTTCTTAGAAACAAAGTTTAGAAATGAGTGCATTCTGAAAGTATGTTTCTTATACACTAGAACTGAACATATAAACGAGAAGTGCTGTGGACAATTGAACCCTGAATCTTCATAGTGGCTCAACACAAAGCTACTGTGCACAGGTGTTCCCATAATTGTGATGTATTGGGGAGATTCAGTGTTCAGTGGTCCTCAGACCCACACCTCCACCTGTGTGGTAGAGTGCTTACTGGGCTGTGGTATAAAACATGCAGAGTGAAGAGCATAGCGGTTTTCTCATGTGGGGGTGGTGTCTCACACCATTGTGCATACCCCGTGTTGCATACTGAATTCTGGGGGATGAAATGTCACTTTTGCTTTATTAAAAGAAAGATAAAAGCTCCTGCTGTACTTGCCCTTGCCTGTGTGTCTTCAATAGTAAATACACAGTTGACTCCTCTGAGAGTCAGCTGTCCCGCTGCTCTCTTAAAGTATCTAACCTTATGTAATGGAGGTGGGCCACAATGTGAATGCTACAGGGATGTGATGGATTGTTTGTGCCTTCTCAGAATGCACACTGAAACTTTAGCCCTCTGTGTAGTAGTATTTGGAGGTAATTAGGTTTAGGTGAAGCCATGAAGGTACCTTTAGAGCAGTGGTTCTCAGCCTTCCTAATGCTGCAACCCTTTAATACAGTTCCTCATGTTGTGGTGACCCCCATCCATCATATTATTTCATTGCTACTTTATAACTAATGTTGCTAGTGCTATGAATTGTAATGTAAATATGTAACATGCAGGATATCTGATATTTGACCTCTGTCATTTGACCCCCAAAGGGTCATGGCCCACAGGTTGAGAACCAGTGCTTTAGAGGGACTTTATGTCCTTATAAGCAGCTGTAGCAGAGTGATTGTTTCCTCATATTTACACTGTCTGAGGTGGCTCCTCCAGGACCCACTTATGGTGGGTTTGAGGCAGTAGCCTGACTGACTGAGGCAGTGTCTCAGCTTATGTGGACTGTCCTGGGTGTTGCCTCTCAGCCTTAATTAAGGTAGAGTCTAAATCAGCAGCAGGCTGCCAGGGTTGTATGATTTTGGTGTAAGTCTTTATTACAGTCCTTGAGGTTGTTGTGGAATTGACCAGCGGTCGGTCAGCAGGTGCCAAGGTAGTAAAGGGGAGAGATGACAGTATGGAAAACAGCTGTCCCTGAGTTCAGTCCAGTCCTTACCTTTAGCTTTCAAGACTGTGGCTATGCATGTCTCGTGCATCTTTGTTCTCTACCCTTGGAAGGCAACCTGCTTCACCTTAGAACACTGGAATTGTGAGGATTAAAAGGTACATTCCTGCCACTACTTTACTAATATTCCAGAGGCTTGCAGCCCACATTACCTTGTGTTTTCGCAAGGCCCAGTGTCATTGTTCACATGTTGAACAAGTATATTTTTAGAAGTATTTCTTGTCATCAAATTTTAGACATGAAATGTTGTTTATGGTTTCAACTATGTCAAACCTTCTCTTTGTTGCTGACAAAAAGATGGTAGTTTGTATTTATTTCTCATCAAACTCAGATGAAATTTCTGTCTCTTGTCTTAAAATCCCTCTAAAGAGCAAAGATTATCTTCAGAGTCTGTTAAGCTTGTGCTTGGAGCTCCAGGTTCCTGGAACTATTGAAGACACACAAGTACAGCAGGAACTCTGGAAAGTATTGCCCACACCATGGTCGCCTTACTACAGTGCATGAGGGAGGGCTGCTGGACTGGGGTCTTCCAGGGTACCCCTGCAGAGTGATTGACACATCACTGTAGCTTCGCCTTCAAGAAGCACTTGACGTGTGTCTTCTGAAGTGAGTGTTCTGGAGCAGAGGTTTCCATCGGCATTGGGTTGTACTGTTGAGTAGAGAGAACTTGTTTTCACATTCCATGAGTTACAATATTCTAGCTCACTGTTTTTGCTTTAGTTGTTTAAAACATAGGTTTTAAAAAAGAGCAATCATTGGTTCAGTCAGATGAGCCGAACGTGATGGGCTTTCCATGTGCCCTGTCTCACACATGTCTGTACACTTAAGTCCATGAAGCTATGTCAACACATCGCTACCAGCTGTAGCCCGTGGGCTTCTGGCATCTTCTGACCTAAGTGCATCACTGTGTTTATCATGCACAGTAGATCCACTGTTGTGAAAATCAGCTGTGCTCTGCTCGTTAGTTCTCTCTTCCCGCTCAATCTATTGTGACAGGTGTTGACAGTTATATCTTTCCTTGATTTGTAATTCCTTAGTGACATAAGGTATCAGCCATCTTGTCATGCTCTTGTTTGCTATCTTTACTTTAAAGTTGATTTTCACAATGTCATGCTCATACAATGTACTCTGGTTGTATTTCCTTATTTCCCCCTCACTAAATCCTTCTTCTTCCCCACAAGTGCTGCCCCCACTCTCATGTCCTGTGTGTGCGCACTACCGCTTTAATTAGGTCTGCTGCATGAGCAAGCTCTTAGGTAATTTACCCCAGTAAGGGCCGACTCACCACCAAAGACTATGACTCCCCAGACAACTTCATTGCCCACAACTGCCTGTGGTTCCTCAGAGAGGCTGGGGACCTTTGAGCCCATCTCCACCATGCAATGTTGATGGTCTTTTGCAGGCACCCACCACACTTTCGTGTCTGTATGACAGTGTTTCATCGCATTCCTTCCCTCCTTTCTGTCCTCAGACTCTTATATTCTTTGCTCCTTCCCATTGTGGACGGTACCTAGAGGGATTGTTAGATTGTGTGTGTTGGGGGGGATAGGGAAGGAGAGACACACAGAAAGAAATGAGGGAAAGGGGAGGGGTTCATTTATGCCTTTAGTTCTCTTAAAGATTGGGTTGCCTGTTCAAGGTTTGAAAGTTGTTAGGATATTTTTAATAAGAGCCCTCCCTGTCTGAGGCTTATCTGGTTCTTTTGACCTTGGCTTTTGTGAAGCAGAGGTTTAAATTTTAGTTAAGTACAGTTTGAGCCCTGGGTACATTATTGACAGAGGGAAGAAGATGGAACAGACCGGTTTAGTGTCTTTCCACTATAGAGCACTGTCTCTGCTTCTTGCTTATGTTCTGTAGGGTGTTAAGACCTCGGTAAAATTCCTAGTGAATATCGAGAATATTTCAAAATGCAAGAAGTGCAGCTTTTTGGTTATTTTTTTTCCACAAATTGTTGCTTTGGTTTTGTATCTAAAAGTTGTCATACTCAAGAATCTTCATTAATGTATGTTTTCTTCTGTGTGAACCTTTAGCAGCTTACAGGTTGTGTTCTGCATTTTGCTCTGTGGTTAATTTTGAAGCTAATTTTTATGGAGTTTTAGGTCTGTGTCCACATTTATTTATCTTCACATGAAGATAGCCAGTTTCTGAAAAGACCTTCACTGTTTTGTCAGGGCAGTTTCGTGACAGTAGCTCTGTGTCTGTCACTCTGAGTGTGTTTCTGGGCCTCCTGTTCTGCTCCATTTGTTAGGGTCCAGAACTTGCTGAAGAAATCACCTCAGACTCAAATAGTATGCAACCAGCAATGAATGTTTATTAATCCAGCATGCATGGGTCACCACTTAGGTAAAAGTGGTGACTCAGGACCAAGGCACACAGGACTTTTAAAAGCATTTAGGGGAAATCCAGGAAACGGTAGGTAATTTTTAATATAATTGGGACATTCAAACTAAAAACGAAGATGTGAGCAAAAATGCAGGGAATCTGTAGCCAGCATTCATGAGGTTATCATGTGACAAGAAGGTTATTCAGCCAGCACTCTGAAACCTTGGGCTGCAAACCAGGCACCTTTGTTTTTCCAGGCCACATGGCTACCCTGCTTCTGCTTGACTGCATATTGTCTGTGACTTTTCCAGTAGCTGCTAAATTGCAGAAGCCTGTCATAGAGTCAGCCTAGCAATTCTCTGAAGTTAAGACTATTTTGGGGATCCAGAGTCCTTCAGAGGATCTTTAATTAGGAGTCCCTGATCTTGGGTCCTTTCACATTAATCTTTCTGTCTGTAGCATACTGTCTTGAGTACTCTCTAGTTTGATGGGTAGTCTAGAAGTTAGACGCAGCATTTTTAAGGTACAAAAAGTGTAAACATGTTGCTCTCTAGTTCCTTGGCTTAAGGAGTTCTTAGTCCTGTTTTACCCCACAGCACTCCCCAGTTCCTGTGCGATTCTCTCATACCATTTCCTCTGCATCTACTCAGTGTGAATTCTTAAAATACCTTCTAGAAACCAGAGAGCCTTCCTTAATCCAAGTTGGTCCCTCATAAATGAGATGAGAAGATTTAAAACAAGTCTCTGGGTCTGTGTCTGGGTCTGTCACCTCTTCCTCCCTCTCTTCCTTCCTGTATGACTCGTCCCCATAATCTTAGTTACTTTTCTATTGCTGTGAAGAGACCCTAAGCAAAACATCTTTGAAAAAGAAGCATTGGATTGTGGTCTTACTTAGAGTTTCAGATGGTGAGTCCATGACCGTCACGGTGGGGAGCATGGCCCTGCACTGGAGCAGTAGCTAAGAGCTCACATCAGCGTTCACCCCCAGTGACGCACATCCTCCAAGAAGGCCATGCCTCCTAATCTTTCCCCAACAGTTCCACCAGCTAGGGACAGAACATTTAAATACATGAGCCTATGAGGGCCATTCTCATTCAAACTGTCATGCTTCCTCAATAGAAACATGTATATTACTTGAATCTTTAAAAAAAATTGCATGTATACACATGTGTGCAAGTGTGTTTGCCCATGCAGTGCATGTGAAAACAAGAATTTGTTAGAATGTTTATTTTTCATCAAATACCTTTTTACCTTATAAAAATTCATTTTTATTTTATGTGTATGTTTATGTGTTTCGTGTGTGTGTGTGTGTGTGTGTGTGTGTGTGTACCATGATTGTGCAGTACTTTCAGAGGTCAGAAGAAGCTATTGAATCTCTTGGAACTAGAACTACAGACAGGAAAGGAAAAACATTGGCTTAGGACTCCCAAGACCACCTTCTCAGCACAAAGGAAACTTATTTCCCTCAGAGGGACAGAGGATAAGGAATAAGAGACAAAGACAGGTGATAGAAAAGGGGAAGAGAGCAAGGGAGAGAGAGGGAGGAGGCTCAAAGGACTGACTCTGGATAGAGAGGAGGCAGACATGGCCACACACAGGTGGCAGTTTGTAAGGAACCCATGCTAGGATGTGGTGTTTAATTTTAACTGGGCGTGTTAATCAGGTGAGCCAAAGGGGCCTTTTGATTGTGTGTCTTCAGTATATTGATAGCTGGACCTTGGGGGGAGGGAGTGGCCCTATAAGGGAGTAGGCCTTGCTGCATTGTAATGTAGGCATGTCATGTGACTGTTTTAGCCTGGCAGAGGGAATGGGGGAGAAGAGGAAGGCCCGCCAGAGCCATGTTCCACACGCTTGAGCTGGCCAGACTTCCTTCAGTTGTGAGCTGCCATTTGGGTGCCAGGATGCAAACCTGGCTCCTCTGCAAGAGCAGTGAGTGTTCTTAATCTCTTGGCCCTCCCTCAGCCCTACCATAGCGTTTGTAGAGGCAGGATTTTCTACTGAACCTGAAGTGTGCTGTGATGGCTGGACAAGTGGCCAGTGAGCCCTGGTTCTGTTGTCTTCCCCTCCAGTGCTGGTACTGTGGGTGTGCATCACCATATTCAGCGTCTTGTGGACTGTGGGGTCCAAACTCAGGTCCTCAGGTTGAGCCACTGTAACCCAGGAACTGAATGTTTATTCAGTGTCTTTAGTGCAAGTACCTACAATTGACGTTTCTTTTTCCCGGCCCCTTGACAATGAAATGTATAACTTAGTTTCTTTTTCTTTGTTATACCTTTTTCTGTGTACTGAGACACCAATATACCCAGATAGCAAAATATAATAATGTGCACAATGTACTCTGAGGAGGGTTTTATATGTGGGATAATATTGGAAGGCTCCATCCCAGCACTTTTAGGTGTGTGGGAGAAGCCTTTCTGCATAGTGCCAAATTCATGCAATACTTTAGAGTTGCCTGACACCTCTTTTCATATCAGAAAGTATTCCATACTGGAGAGGACACTTTGAAAATAGGCAGTTCTACTAAAAATAGAGTATTTATGAGTGGAGGTGTGTTAGAATTAGTTTATCTTTTATGTTTATGAAAATGGTAATATTCTAAGTAGAACACTTGGCAATTTCTTTCTATAAAGTTCATTTCAAGGTTTTTCAAACTCATTTGTTTTTCTTCTTAAGCAGACAGACCACTTATCTTTCTTAATATAGCTTATTTCCCTTGCTTGTTTAAGTAGATTTTCTGTTCCTAGATATGGGAAAATAAGATTCATTCCACAACTTATACAACTTTTAACAAGGAATGACTGTCTTTCAACTGTTTAGTGGTGTCAGAGGTTAGCAGCTCTGAACCTCTGCTTACTCAGTTAACTATGTTATTTATTATCTTGAAGATAGCACAAATCTTTTCCCATAGATGGGTCAAAAGTGCCACAAAGTATAGTCGTTCAAGTTGATTTTTTTTACAAAGATTGGCAAATTTAATTAACTATGTAATGGATTGGCAAAATTATAGTCCTTTATATTAAAATGACATAAAAATTAAATCTGATGTTTCTATAAAAACTGTTTTTATCTCTTAATTCCTTGAGCATATGAAGTGTTTTTATTTTATGTTCTGTTGGGCGCAGGCTGCTGTAGCAGACACACTCTTCACTGGTGCTGTACACAAGAAACACAGGCTTTCCATAATTCTGCCTCTTGGGTCATCTTCTCAGTGCTGAATTGGTACAGAGACTGGCACTGTATGAGCTTTGGTAAATGTATTTAATCTCTATAATAGTTTTATAACATACATCTCCTTCCGTCAAGTTTTACCCTGAGTACTAACTAAAAACACTGAGAGGTTTATAGTGTACCAGCACTGACGGTGGACCAGTGTGTCCTTGTACACCCATCCTGGCTGTATGATCTGGATCAGTGTGTCCTTGTACACACATCCTGGCTGTATGATCTGGACCAGTGTGTCCTTGTACACCCATCCTGGCTGTGTGATCTGAACCAG
>CAJQZJ010033152.1:4905424-4938245 GCA_907164525.1 Lophiomys imhausi
TGTCCTTGTACACCCATCCTGGCTGTGTGATCTGGACCAGTGTGTCCATTTTGTTTGAACCATTGTCTCTTCTTACTAGTTAAAAATCTCAAAAAAAAAAAAAAACACATCCGCGGACAATACAAATTTAAACTGTTGTTGGTGATCAGTTCCTGCCCCTGTGAAACCCTTTTTGAATTCACATAATGAGCCTCACGACTCCTGTCTACCTTCTCATTTCTCTGGGGCCGCTCCCATCATTTGGATGCAGCCGACAGCAGTATGTATTTGGTACAAGTACATGTAAGCAGAGAACCGAGAACAGGGCATGGTTGTGCACATCTGTAATCCCAGCTCTCAGAGCCTGAGGCGGGACAGCATGGTTTGGTCAGAGATACGTAGCAGGTCTGTCTTCAAAAGATGGAAAAGATAAGAGAAAAGAAAGAACTAAACTGAAGTTTTGTAAAAAGGTATGGTAGAATTTTTGAGGTAAGTGTCTTTAGTCATAATTGGTATCAGCTGTTTTATCCACAGGTAACATGTTTTCTTACCTTTTTGTAAAAAAAAATGTCATTGTCCTTTATTACAACTTGAAAGCAGGAGTATTTAGCTTTCTGGCTCCTCTGGGCCGCACACAGATGTTACTTTAAGCACTCCCTTAAATTTAGGGATTTGTAAGAATGAAAATAGTAAGTAAGGATTTCTAGAAAAATTTAATAGCTATATAAGATCTTTGACTTTTGTGTGGGAAAATAGTAATGAAAGAAAATTACTTCCTTGAAATCTTTTGACTAAAATTACTACTACAGTCCTAAACATTTTTCAAATAAAAATTGTATTAAAATATGTTCTCCATTAAAATAATGTAATCAAATTCTAATAAAAAATATTAATAACAAAGAAGTGGCAGAACAAATAATCGCTTATTAAAAGTGGCATTTATGAGCATTTTAGAATTTTATTTGCTAGCTTTAGTTTTGTGTTTGGTAGTTGAAGCTCAAAAAGGCATTTTTATTATGTATATTTTCAGGTACAATTTAGACATTTGATTAATTTTGATTTAAGGTTTAAGCACGTGCTTATAGTCCAGCCATAACAGTTGGACTGTAGTAATTGGGTGTCTCACACTTGATTATTTACACAGCATTTTTTGGTGTCTGCTGCATATCAGACAGTCACTCTGGCCTGGAGTTCAGGAATGGAGCGGTCAGCTCTAAGCTCACTGTGACAGTGTGTCTCATTTACAGTAGTCCTCTGTAAACACTAAGAGAAAGTGGTTTTTTAAAGTAAAGGTACTAAGTTCTAGTTTAAATTTAATTAATTAAATAACTAATCAGTCAATATATTTGCCATAGAGACAGTCTCCCTATGTAGCCCCAGGCTGGTCTGGAGCTCTCAGAGTGGGGATTAAATGCATGCACCATAAATAACCAGATAATTTCTAGTTTAGTTTTGAACATGGATCTTGTATTATTTTTGAAAACTTTTGTTTTCAATGAGTATAAATTGGGTGAATTTTCTCTGGTTAAGTAAGTTATTTCTATTGCTTGTTTGTTTATGAGACAGGATTTTATTTAATCCCAGACAGGCTTCAAGCTCACTGGGTAGGTGAGGGAGAGTTTGAATTTCAATCCCCCTGCCTGTGCCTCCTGAGTGCTGAGGTTCCAGGGGTATGCTACCAGATCCAGTTCATGTGGCTGTGGGATCCAACTCAGTAGTTTGTACCTGCCAGGGAAGCCCTCTACCAACTGAGCTACTTCTCTATCGGCTTTCGGTTTGGTGTTTGTAGCCGATTTTGTTTGCTACTTTATTAGGTTCTTTTTCCTACACCACCCCATCTGTTCTTACTCCCCAATGAGAGAAAGAAGGTTAGAGGGGAAAGGAAAGGGGGCATTGATAATGTTAGACTATTTCCTGCTGATGAGGACATCGAGTTCCTTGGCAAACTTGATCTTAATCATCAGGATACCTCCATCCTCAAACAGCAACTGCAAAAGGAACAGCAGGAGGAGCAACAGCCACTGTCTCCCTTGGCTCTGGCATTTATAAACCCTCTGAAGAGTCCCCAGAATTAAAGATAAAGTGTCTGTGGCTGTCAAAATCACTCCCTTGTTGAGCATGAAAAAAAAATCATAGCTGCTGTGGGCAATTTGAAATAGCCCCATGTCCCACACCTAGATATTAAAAACAAAAACATTCACATAACATTTCTATATTTAAAAAAAAGACAATTTTCACTACATTTGTTTCTTTTGTTCATTTATTCACTTGTTCATTTCTATTTTTATTTTTTTAATTTTTATTTGTGTGTGTGTGCACAAGTGTGTGTCCATGAGTGGGTATGCACACATGTGCGGGTACTCCTGCGGTCAGAAGAAAGTGTTCGATACCGGGAGCAACAGGTGGTTGTGCATCACCTGCTTTGAGTGTTAGGAACGGAGCTGGAAGAGCAGCAAGCACGCTTAGCCTTTGAATCATCTCACCAGCCTTCGAATCATCTCACCAGCCCCAGGTTTAGATTCTATCTATAAAAAATGTGTTGCAGATGTCGCAACCCCTGAGTTCTTGTTGTTATAAGCCCTAAATCTTGCTTTTGATAAAAGGTTTTTTTTTTTTTCCAGTGATAGTTGGGCAAGATAAATGACTTGTGAAAGCTTTTGTAAC
The DNA here is from genome assembly GCA_907164525.1 of Lophiomys imhausi. Lineage (NCBI taxonomy): Eukaryota > Metazoa > Chordata > Mammalia > Rodentia > Muridae > Lophiomys > Lophiomys imhausi. The sequence goes on from CAJQZJ010033152.1 coordinate 4,908,068, forward strand.
TGAAAAAAATTAGCTTCTTTGAGGATTTCATTTATTGTTGCAATGTGTGTATATAGACATCAGTTTCAAGTGAGTGCTTTTATCCCCTTAATTTTAATTATTTAAACTTTTATTAAGAATTGGAGCTCAAATGCAGTTGTAAGAATTAATTTAGAGGGCCAGACGGTAGTGCTGCACGCCTTTAATTCCAGCACTTGAGAGGCAGAGGCAAGAGGCTCTCTGTGAGTTCGAGGCCAACCTGGTCTACAGAGAGAGTTCCAGGACAGTCAGGGCTGTTTCACAGAGAAACCCTGTCTTAAAAAACCAAAACCAAAGTAATAATAGCAATGATAATAATAAAAGAAATACATGATAATAATAAAAGAAATACATTGGGAATGTATGCTAAGCCATATAACTCTCATAATTGTGGCCTATTTATTTCTGTTGTTTTGTATTGTATTTATAGTTATAAGAAAAAGAACCATTTTTTGGGCTGAAAGGGAGAGCTGTTGGGGGGAAAAAAGAAATACCTTAAACTAAAAAAAAAAAAAAAGGGAAGAGGATGGGGGGGTTGAGGGGGAGGAGGGTGGAAGGGTGGGACTGGAGGGGGGAGTAGGGAGGGGATTGGGATTGAGATGTAACTTGAAGAAACAATAAATAAATTATTAAAAAAAAACCAAAGTAATAATAGCAATGATAATAATAAAAGAATTAATTTAGAGATTTGTCCCTTTCCCTAGGTTCATCAGTACTGGCTTTCTGCAAAACTGTAGGTAAATGAAGATCAGGAGTCTCAATGCCGTTTACTTTAATGTCTGCAGTACTTAGCATAACATTTCCCCAGTCCTCAAACTCTGGTAACCATCAGGTGTTTTTCTATTTCTATGATTCCATCATTTCAAGAATGTTACATACAGAGTAATCAAGGAGGCTGAGCCAGGGTGATTATGAGTTTTAAGCTAGCTTGGACCCCCAGAGATGACCTGAGAAATGAGCCGTCTGGTGGATAACAGTGTTTTCCTGCAGCACTGCTTTTGCCTGCTCTGAAGGGCTGGTGTGACGGTGACACGGTTATAGCCACTCCAGCACTTACCTGCTACAGTTGTTCCGTCATCTTGTCTTCATTTCCTGTATGCAGCATAGAGCCGAGTTACATGTTTTAATCTGCTCTGCTAGACTGGCCTTTTAATTGATGTATTTGTTTACATTTGATCAAATTATTGATTGTTAAGGTTTGGGTTCAAGTTCTGTTCACCTGGGATCATGTACCTTTGCTGTCCAGTAGCCTGACCTCAGCTGCCAGGTATTTGTTCCAAGATCCTGACAACCTCCTCAACCCCCACTACCTCCAACCCCACTCACAGCAGAGAGCTTGAAACACTCATTGGCACTAAGAATACTTCATAATTCAACACTTTAGAATTTTTTTATTTGTGGGATCTTCTGCACTATACTTTTGGATCTCAAATGACTCTGATAACTAAAACAGAAAAGTGAAAACAAACTGCTGATGAGTGCTGTATGGTAAAAGTGTTACCTCTAAATCATACTTACAAGTACATGCATATAACTGTCTGTGTACATTTGTTTGTTTGGGCACTAAGCGTCTGCTTAGAAACAGAAGCCTAGAGCCTTACTGACATTCCTAAACTGAAATCTAGACTTTCTAAGGACCTCGCTGCTGAGTTCTTAGCAGTCAGACTTCCTACTTCTCACTGTTCCCCAACTCCTCCCTCTCTTCCTCTGTGCTCTAGCTCTCGGCTGTCAGTTAGTTATTCTCATATTATACACATTATTAGAATCTAATCGTCATTTCCTCTCTCTGAACAACTGGGAATCTCAGTGATTTGCTATGTACTATAATAGGAGTATTATATTTTATAGCAAGAAAAGTCAGCCTTTTCATGTTGATTGTACACTGCTTTGAATTGCCCCAATAGCAGAATTCTGCAGTAAGTTATTATTATACCTTTTAGATTTTATTTGCGTATGCATTTGTATATGTGGGTGCGTGTGTGTGCAAAGATGGCAATCTTAAACATCATTCCTTAGGAGATGGCCACTTTTTCTTTTCTTTTTTGAGATGGTTTTCCAGGGCTGTCCAGTGAGCCCCGGGGATTACTGACTGTGTCTCTCTAATGCTAGGATCACAAGTGTGTGTCACCAGGCCCAGCTCCTCATGTGGGTACTGGGGGTGGAGCCCAGGCTCTTCTGTTCTGGATTGATCTGTCTTTGCAGCCGACTGTAGACATGTTCGAAGGAAGTCCCTTTGGCTGGGGAGCACTTTGGCTGTCCAGTCTTACCTGATCTTGGAATTGGATTTTTTTCCTTCACAGGATGATGGTTTAGAAGACAAGGAAAAGAATTTCTATGATTCCGAAGATGAAGAGAAGGAAAAGAGTGACAAGAAGAAGCCATATACTATGGATCCAGACCACAGACTCTTAATTAGAAACACAAAGCCCTTGCTTCAGAGCAGGAATGCAGCGGTATGTTGAGACTGTTTCACAGATTTAGTCCAAACAGGGATGGAAAGCGTGTAAGTCAGTGCTGAGCGTGAGAGTGTGTGGTGGGTAGCTGGAAATGTGTGGACCCAGGCTACATGCTAAGTGTCGTTTTTTAGCCTTCTTTGTTTCTAGACATGCAAAATCAGGTTTTGATGAGAATGCTTGGCTTGTTACTTCATTTGCTTTTTTTTCTAGTCATGTTAACTAGCTTGTTCAAAGACAAGCCGCTTTGATTCTGACCTGATTAGTGTATTTTGGGCCTTATGTAAGGATGTAGGTGTGTCTCTCAGGTATGCTGTCATAGCTGAGAATAGCAGATACGATGCTTTTCCATAATATTAAATCTGCCTGGTAAAGTTCTTAAGAGACTGAAGTGAAGCAGAAGTAATGGTGGCTGGGAATGAAGCTTATGCCTTCCATGTGTGGCCCTCCAGCTCTGGGGCAGCACTCCTCATGGCAGTAAGCTTAACTGGAATTGTTAGTAGTTCAGAATCATCTTTGGGTCTCATGGGCTTTTGCTTACTTATTTGCTATCTTTTTGTTTTAAATAACCGTAAAGTGTAGACAAATACATACTGAGAAATAGAGACCAGGAAAAGCAAGTAATGCCTTACAACATGTCAGGGTTCTTCACTGCAGACTCCTTTATACTTACTGCATGGGTTCAAAGTGCTGGTTAAGTACACGTTGACACTAACCGAGAGAGTCCTCTTCACAGTTTTTACAATTTCCTTCTGCTCTTCTTTATCTCTTCTTTACAGAATGCCCTTCTGGGTTTGTCTGATTCCTTTTTTTTTCTTTGTTAAGATTTAGTTGTTTAATTTTACATGTATGAGTGTTTTGTTGTATATATCATGTGCACCACATGCATGTCTGCACACCCACAGAGGTTAGAAAAGGGTGTGGAATCCCCAGGACCTGGCGTACAGACGCTCTGAGCCACCATCCTCTGCAAGAACTGTGAGTGCTCTAACCCCTGAGCCTTCGCTCCAGCCCAGCAGCACCTTCGAGTGTCACTGCACTTTGCCTTTTCTACCCCGTGTTCGCTGCTGGCAGTCATAGGTAAAGGCTTGACGGATTGAAGTTAAACATTTCCCCAATTTGTTTTAGTTAAGAAAATAATGCATTGTTTTCTTCATTTAGTAAAACTTCAAATATAAGGAACTTCGCTTACTAGGTTTTTTTTTTTTGCCCTGTACTTTTTGGAGAATTTAGCCTTTAGAAGTTTATATAACTTAGCAACTAGCAGAAGTTTTTTTTTTTTTAATCTTACTATTAGTAATGTGATTTCCAAATCATTATTCAAAAGCCCAGCCAGTCATGGGAAGCATGAATTCATTGATACCTTTAAGTGTACATTGATGTTTTAGTATGTTCTGGTCTGCTTAGCAGCTGTCACTCACTGACTATGATCACGTCACAGGTTTTGTGGTCCAGATGCTTGCTCACAGCGCCAGGTGTTGAGTCCCAGGGTGGTTTGTTGTTTCTGTGCATGTTTGGGTTCCCTGCTTGTTTCCTATTGCACAAAATAGGCTGCTATGGTTTTGAGTACATCATGTTACCTTGCTTTGTATAAATTTAAATGAAGCCTGACTTTTGAAGAATTACAAAGGTGAAAACAAGCAAATAAACAAACTTGTCATTCTTGCCAGGGGTAGTGGCTCATACCTTTAATCCCAGCACTTAGGAAGTAGAAGTAGGTAGATCTCTGTGAGTTAGAAGCCAGCCTAGACTACACAGGGAGTTTCAGGCCTGTTGGGACTACATAGTGAGACCCTGTCTCAAAACAAACAAACAGACACATTTGTTCTCAAGTTTCAAAGGCAATTTTGGGACTTTGTTTCTGAAAGTGTGATAGGTTAGCGTTGTGACTGCGTTGGAGGCAGAAGCCACCAACTCTGAGAGTGAGCTGGCCTTCTGAGTAAGATGACAGTGACGTGGACAACGTGGACGTTAAGAAGAGTGTGTAGTGAAGGACGCTTTCACTCTTAGCAGGCATGGTGCATGGAGAGAGGTGGAGGTCTTTTAAGCCCAGATTTTGGAGTTGTGAGCTTCCCTAGTGGCTTTTTACAAATTGGCCTTCACATTTGAGATGTGGCGTTGAAGAAACCTCAAAGCCATGGTTTTTATAGATAGTGAGACAAAAGGAAAGTCTTTTTGGGTTTTTTTTGGGGGGGGGCTGGTATGACTAATATATTCAAAAAATGCCGTACCAAGTGGAAGCTATGACTTGACACATACAGAAAATACAGTTTATATGCTTGCATATGGGTTTGAATTCTTGCATATGGGTCTTGTTTATGGAAGAGACCTTAAGATCACAAGTGAGGAACTGAGATCTTACTGTTCTAGAATTCCCAGGTTCTGTCTGAAAGCCATAAAGCCAGCTTTATTTTTTAGGTATTACAAAGAACAGTACATTTAGAACCCCATAAGCTGTTTTTTAAGATGATTTTTTAGCTTATGAAGAATGTCTTTAGCTCAGACATCTTGAGGTGTGATATGCTATCTAGGCATGTCTGAAACTCATGCTGGATATGCTTTTGAACTTGGTGGGCTAAGCAGTAGTAAATTCATTTTAACATGTCTTTGGAGCCTTTTCTGTTGCTGTGTCTCTGCAGTCCACATGCCGAACCGGGTGCTTGATGGTGAGCAGTCTGTGCTTGGACCTAAATGCAGAGAGAGGCTTGTAAGAGAAGCACAGCAGTGTTTGTTCTGAGGAAAGGTCTGCCACACTTACCATGGCTCTGGGCTACTTAGCCCTGATTTAAAGGTGTGCATCTTAAAAAGTAGGAGCACTGCAAACTTGAATCGCTTCCTTTACTTCAGGCAGCTTGTTGCTCTTCCCCAGACTCTGCATGGCTTAGAAGTCATGCTTGCCCCTCTAGAACTTGTGTGTGCCCAAGCAGCGGCACTCAGGTGGGCAGCTCACAGTTTTTGCCCAGGGCTGCTATCACCTTGGGCAATTCATTTAATGTCATTTTCTTTTCTCAGGATGTATTAGCTTCCTGACCTTGCTATGCAAATTGTGCAGTCTCGGTGGATGAGAAGGACAGGAGTCTATTACGCTGCAGGAAGCCTGAAGACCAAGTCCCTCTTGTGGACCTCAGGGAGCAGCTGTGTCCCCCCTCATCTGAAGTGCTCGCACATGGCCTCGCCGTTCTTGGCTTATAGTCAAGTCACTTACTTTTTGCTTTGATTTTGACATCCCCCCCATTTTAAAAATCTTACAAGGATACAGATTTTTTGTAGGATGTAGGACCCCTTCTCAACACGGTCATATCTGTTCATCCCTGCTAACATCCTTGATGACACTAGCTAACATTCTGCTCTCAAATGCAAGCACTTCCTGAAGGCAGAAAATGCTTTGGGGAAAATGACTTCAACCCACTACAATGACTTGGGCATTTCATTTCCCTTCACAGGAATCCTGAATGTAAAGGAAATGCAGCGGGAGCATGCATTTTGACATTGTTGCTTACTTGCTCACTGTGCCTCTTGCTTCCGTTCTTCCAGGTGGTTATGGCTGTTGCTCAGCTGTATTGGCACATCTCGCCCAAGTCAGAGGCTGGCGTTATTTCTAAATCGCTGGTGCGGTTACTTCGTAGCAATAGGTAGGTCATGGTTTACCTGCGCTGTTTTCTTTTGTATTCACTCAGAAGTTGTGTTCGAACAAGTGTAATCCATCTCCCAGTCCTGGGATTTATAGTTAACCATTTCATATATACGCTCTCATACTTAATGGGGTATTATAAAATGATCTCAATCTCAAAATGCAAAAAAAAAAAAATATGGAAGTTTTTAGCTTCAAGCCCAGAGAGATTAAAATATGTTGCAACATAGAGAGCATGTTTTTCATTTTTTAAGCATGACAGTCTTGTTGTTTTGAAGTCTTAGTTATTCTGGAATCATCAAAAACTTGACTGACATGCTCTCAGCTTGGTTTGCTCAGTGTGTTAGATCTGACCTTAGAGCAATACAGAGGCCATGTCGTGTGGTCCATGTCAGGACCCACTTCCTACAAAATTAGAATGTTCAATCACTATATATATTTTGTTGTTTTGATTTTGTGTGTTTACATGTGTGAGCAGTGGTGCTTGCATGTGTGTGAGTGGGTGTATATGTTTTTGTGATTTCTGTCCATGCATGTCCCTATAGGGAATATGGAGATCAGAGGAGAATGTCTGACATTCTGCTCTGACTTTATGCCAGATTCCCTTGAGATAAGGTTTCTTACTAAACTTGGTAGGCTGTTGGGTACCAACTCCAGGGAGCCTCCTGCCTTATCCTTCACAGGGTTGGAGTTACAGGCTCACAGGTGGTCATACCTAGCTTTTTACGTGGGTGCTGGGGATTTGAACCCTAATCTTCATGTTTGCATAGCAAGCCCTCCTATCTGCTAAACCGTCCCATTAGCCCCCAAGAGTAGCTACTAGAAAGAATATAAATGCTCCCTTTAAAGAACTCTGTTTCCTGTTTAGATAGATAGAACATGGCCACCTTTGAAAATTTCCTCCATATAATTCAGTGTTGCCATGATGAGTGCTTTCAAATTTAGCATTAGATTTTATTATGTTGAAAAATGTCATTCATTGTTCTACTGTTCTGGGTACCCTAGACATTTTACAATGCTAGCTACTTCATTTAATTGTTTCTTTCGTTGAGTGGCACACTTGCACTAGCCGAGATGGGAAAGTGTTTGCTTATTTTGTTCCTAACTCCTTGGCCTATAATCTCTGCCCTTGCTTGTCTGCTGCTGTCTGAGACAGAAGTCAGAAGCAGTTTCTTTCAGTGCTGTCCTCCTTCACTTTATCTTTGCTACCAGCTCGGTAATATTTCTTTTCAGTGGATAGTTCAAATGATACTAGAAAGATCTGGAATGGTTCTTTGATACAAGGTCCTTACTCAGATGACTGTGAATCTAATAGCAGATTCAGATCCTGTATGCGACACAGGACTAGGGATGGCATGACCATTTCTAGCCAGGCCTCCGTTCTGATTTACTGTTGAATGACACTGGAAGCCTTCTGATAAGAACTTAGGTTAGCACATTTCTCCCATTCGTCCTAAAAATATTCCCTTTTTCCACTTATGTGTGCAAAGCAACAATATTGGCCTTGTATTTTAGAAGTACAATATTATAAAACTAGTTCTCACTCGATCTCATGATATACCACATGTAATTTTTTAGTATCCTAGAATAAAAATGCATTGAAAAGAAGATACATATTTACTAAAATCTTTAAGTATTATATTTAAAAATTTTGTTCACGCTGAATGTTCATACAGATTCTTTTTCAATGTATTGTTTTCTCAAAGGTGTTTCATTGGATATATCTACTGAAATTTCTTTTAACTTCTAGGGAGGTGCAGTATATTGTCTTACAAAATATTGCAACTATGTCAATTCAGAGAAAGGTATGTATATTGTGAGCATTTACCTCAAAGAAGTAAAGGAGCACACTGGTGTGATAAATGTAGTTACATGTTTATTTTTGTTGACCTAGGGTATGTTTGAACCTTACTTGAAGAGCTTCTATGTCAGGTCCACCGATCCAACTATGATCAAGACACTGAAGGTCTGTATGCTTTATACAGCATCTCTAGCATCTGCATACCTTGAAGAGCTTCTAGTGTCTGCAAACTTTGTCTTGTGTGTGTGCATGGGTGTGTTCAAGAGTGCATGTTTGCAGGCCAGAGGACAGCCTTGGGTATGCCGAACACTATGTGGATAGGGATCAATTCCTTGTTTTTGCATTTTACCAACTGAACTATGTTCCCAGCTCTGTAAATTGGAGTTTTCCTTTTTTTTTTTAAAAAAAAAAAAAAAAGTATTTCAAAATTCTACTCTGCAGCCTGTATTATTATGTGCTAGTTAGTGTGCAACTTCCAGATGTGTCAAGTTACCTACATCTGGGATACCTTAGCATGCTAAAAGAGACAGGACAGTACATAGATAAATCTAGTGCTCTGTGCTTTAAATGGACAATGGAGATTTGAATTAAGTGCTGTAGTAAAAAAAAGTGGGGCCGTTTTCTGTAGGAGATTTGTGAAAAATTATTTACAGAAGGATTTAAAATAGCTGTTTAGTGAATGTTTCTGTTGGTAGGGTGTGTGGGTGTTTTGAAAGGCTAGGAGTAGACCAAGCAGTTCTGCCATCAGGATATGGAAGCCCTGCGGTGTGCAGTACCATGTGGCTTGCAGAGCGCAGTGGTGAGACAGTGTGGCTTCTAGACAGAACAGGAAGTGCCTACAAGTACATCCAGGAGGGGAGCAGCTCTGTATACTGTGTGCTGGGGAAGAGGCATTACAAACTAATGGGGAAAGAGTTCTTTAAATATTGAGACAGTGTTAATCACATGGAAACTGGGTTTATTCATAAGAAAATTGGTGATACACAATGACATTTTTAACATCAACAACAAAAAAATCAAACAAATTTTTACTTTATAGTTATGAAACATTTCAAGTCATGAATGTGAGCCGAAGGACTGGGCATTTTTACAGCAAAAGGAGTGACTGACTGGTGTATTTGATATTGGGTTGAATCTTTGCATTTGCATGCTATTGAAGTATTAAGTTAGTGAAACATAAACATATAAAACAGTTATGTGGAACCAAAACCTTGATGTTAATTTCCTGACTGTGATTTTGTCTCATCTACAAGCCTGTCTTTGTTCATAGGCAGTAGTATTTGGGGATGATTTTGCATCAGTTTGTCAACTCTATTCTATGTATTTTAGTGAAAAACAATTCTCTGTAATATACATTTAGATTTGAGATTATTTTTTAAAAAGTTGTTTGAACAAAGATTTGTTTCAATGTGTTTTAGTGGTAGGATGCATGCTTAGCGTGCTAAAAGATCTAGGTTAGTTCCCAATACTGACAAAAATAAATAAAGTTTTTAAATTTGAAAAATATTTTAAAATAACTACCCCATGTAGTAGTGCAGGTCTGTAATGCCAGACTTCAGAGGGAGAGACAGTAAAATCAGGTCATTAGTTACATAGTTAATTTGAAGCCTGCCTGGGATATATGTGACTTTGCTCTCCCCTGCACTAAAAAATTGTTGTCTCAATATTATTACCAAAATAAAATGAATTGTCAAGCCATATTCTTAGAGAATAGGTTCCCAACAGATGTAGCAAAATAAGTGATATATACACAGAGTATATAAAGTATTTCTTCTGTAGTCTGTGCCTTTTAGTTGTAGTGTTTATATCATTTATTTTTATGGAATACTTGATATGAATGTGCTGATAGACATTTTGAGTTTGTTTTCTGTTGGTCTCATCTGTTTGTGCCTACCTTCAGAATAATTAAATCTTTTTAAAGGGTAAAACATATTTCTAATAACCTCAGTGGGTTTAGACTTTTGATTTCACATTTCTTACATTTATAAATTCAGGAATAGAGATTAAAATTGTGTAAGCATCTGGTAAGGTAGACTATAAGATAGCCAATCAAAAAAAATTAATTGAAGCCGGGCGGTGGTGGCGCACGCCTTTAATCCCAGCACTTGGGAGGCAGAGGCAGGCGGATCTTTGCGAGTTCGAGGCCAGCCTGGTCTACAAAGCGAGTCCAGGACAGCCAGAGCTGTTAAACAGAGAAACCCTGTCTCGAAAAACCAAAAAAAAAAAAAAAATTAATTGATATCTGGAAAACAGAAGTATTGCATGAAGGGCAAATTGTTTTCTAACTTTATTAATTAAAAATAAAAATTGAGCTAGCAAATTGTTTAGGTTAATTAGATATAAATTGTAAAATTAAGACAATTAGTGAAGATGTGGGATTCTTTTCCTAATTATTTTTTAAGAACTATGTAATTATCTAGTCTCTGTAGACTTGAGGAAACAGACTAAGACCACCTCAAGGATACATTGCCTCACATGGCAGTGATTTTAAAAATAAATCAACTTTTTTGTTTTTTTTTTTGGTTTTTCGAGACAGGGTTTCTCTGTGTAGCCCTGTCTGTCCTGGACTCACTTTGTAGACCAGGCTGGCCTCGAACTCGCAAAGATCCGCCTGCCTCTTCCTCCCAAGTGCTGGGATTAAAGGCGTGCGCCACCACTGCCCCGCTAAATAAATCAACTTTTAATTAGATGTTTGGCCTCTTAAATCCACCTTTTTGTGTTTTAGAATGTTTACTTTCTCTTTTTCTCTACTGCAGCTTGAAATTTTGACAAACTTGGCAAATGAAGCCAACATATCAACCCTTCTACGAGAATTTCAGGTTTGTATACATTGCTAATTATAACTTCTAAAATACGTTCAGTCTTGAGTTAAATATACCTCCTACTCAATCTAGAAATATGCAGTTGCACAAAATAAACAGATTTAGGAAAAGATCAGCAACTAGAAATGTTTCTTTTTTTTGAGAATAAACATTAACTACAAATACATTACTTAAAATAAGCAGTCTTGAATTTCCTCTTCTGTTTCCTTAGCACTGGAAAGGCATTGGCTCAGAAGTTTGTTTTCTGCCCATCCGTGACCATCAGCTGTCCTTCCTATGCTCTGAAAGCACTTTCTGTGGCTGTGAAAGACCATTATTTGTGACCTGGTTCATTGGTCTGCCTCTCCTCTGTTTTAGATTCCGCCCCATTAGCTTAAGCTGTACCACAGGGGCATTTAAAAACAGTTGAGTGGGGAGTGGTGACTCTAGTGTGTTATCTTCTGCTGAAGGCACTTGTCTCGGAGCCTGACAACCTGAGTTCAGTCTCCAGGACCTGCATGGTAGAGGGAGAGACCTGATTTTGATGAATCTATTTCATTGGCTTTATGCACTTTATATATAGAAAGAATCAGCTGTCGAGCGCTCGTAGGAGAGCACAGCCACAGAAAACCTGTCAGTACTAAGAGCCCCGTGTCCTGTACAGCAACCTTGAGTTCTTACTCGTTTTCAGCATTTACCGAGTTAGTGAATTCTGTTGCCATGATTCTTCCATAAGCCCACACTGAATTTCTTTTTACTTGTATGTGGACACCATGTTTCCTTTTAACCACTGGTTCTCAACCTTCCTAATGCTGGAACCCTTTAATACAGCTCCTCATGTTGTGACCCCCAGCCATAAAATTATTTTTGTTGCTGCTTTATAGCTGTAATTGTGCTTATGTTATGAATCGTAATGTAAATATGTTACTACAGCCTCTCATACTGTTGTGACCCCGGAGCCATAAAATTATTTTGGTTGCTACTTCATAACTGTCATTGTGCTTCTGTTTTGAATTATAGTATACATATTTTGAGAACCACTTTTTTTAACTATAGTACTTACATCATTCTGGACTATTAAAATGTTGCTGCATGCCCATGATTCCTTTGTTCTTACCTGGGTTACTGAACTTCCATACTATTTACTTTTTTCTAGAAAAATTTGTGATAAAGTTAGAATACCATAGAGTCATCTTCATGTGGGTGTGTCAGAAAATTGGGTTTCTCAGCTCCTTCAGGGGTCTTAGGCTAGAAAGTGTTGTTTGGGCTTTACCTTCATGCTTCTCATCTAATCTGATTTCAGACTAACTGTTGGTCTTTGCCTGTGTCCCTTTTCCTCGTCTCATGTAATCTTGTTATCTTTCTGCACATGGCCGGCACCCCCAGGGCAGCAGGAGGCTAAAGCCTCTGCGTTGTCTGGAGTAGTCAGTGAGCGACGCGTAGTGAGCTCTTTCAGCTTTTGTTCATCCACTTATTTACGTGAGCATGCTTTCTAAGATCTTTTTAGTGAACTTCTAAATCTGCCCTTCCTTTACGTGTTCATTTTCAGCACTAATTTAGTACATTATTCCTGTTTATGTATTTTTCTTACATGTACTTATAATTTGCTTATAATAACTTTGCAAGTAAAATAGGGAGTTTCCTGAATGACTCCAATGGATTCTTTTTATTCCAGCAATTAATTATCTATTTGGGAGCAGTTCTAAGTCTACTTTGGTGTTTCCTTCATGAAACTGGAAAGCCCCACTTGTTTCTTCAACATTAGTCGTCTCCTTGAGATTTTGTACTAACTCCTATATTGTTTGCATATCTTTTGGGTTTTTTTCTTTCATTTCTCATTTAGATAAATGCTTTAATGCATATTTTCTTAGATAGCCATAGAGTTAGTTCTGTACTGCCTACTTAGACTTTGAGGTTAGAAATCTTTTTTTAACAACTATAAAAGCTTAGATTTTAAATTAGGAAAGTTGTAACCAGAGTCACAAAATATATAAGGTTGTACAGAAAGACCTTTTAACTTCCTTTGGTAAGTCAGATCTGGTTTTACGGTTACATTAATACGTATCTGCACTGCGTATTTAAGGAAGTTCTGTTTGAAACTGGTCTTGATTGACAAGTGAGCTAGTGCTTCTGGCCTTTCGAGCTGCAGCTCACTACAGCTGTTGGGCCTTCACTGTCACTCCTAAACCGTCCCAGTGGCAGACTGTCCATATCAGCGTATCGCTCCTTTTTTCCTTTTCCTGAACTTTTAGATTTAGTGTGTGAAAAGGTGGCCCCTTCTCTCCATGGGCTCACGGGTGCTGCTGGTTAAATGAACTAAACCTTCATGGAGCATGTTCTCGCTGCCTTTGGGTGATGTGCCCCAGTCTGCTCTGGAGCCTCGAGCCATTTGCTTCAGTAAATGACTGACTTGCTATAGAGGAAGCACATTAAGTAACAAGAGAGAGAAGCTATGCAGTCATTTGGGCCTCTTGCTGTGCTTACAAGAAGATTATGTGTTCTAAATTTTTTATCTTGACAAAGCTATCAAAAATGGGCTTTGATTCACTTGATAGCACCAATATCGAAACTAACCAAACTGTTTTTAGACCTACGTGAGAAGCCAGGACAAACAGTTTGCAGCAGCCACTATTCAGACAATAGGCAGATGTGCAACCAGCATTATCGAAGTCAGTGACACATGCCTCAATGGCCTGGTCTGCCTGCTGTCCAACAGGGATGGTAAGTTCACAGCTTTATTTTTACATAATTTATAATTGGATATTCTCAGTAAGGCCCGGAGCCACAATCTTTTATATTATCTTTTGGAGTTTTTCTGTATATCATATTCACACAATAAGTAGCAACTTTATTCTTGACTTGAATGAAAATTCATTCCAAAAAATAAACTAGATAATTAACGGCATTTGTTTGCCCCCACTAAGTGAATTTATCCTACTCATTCACTAACCGCTGCCTTACACCCTTTCTGCAAAGATGATTCTCCGTGATTGTCTGTTACTGGCATGGAAGCCATGTATGACCGTGGTCCGCCTGCAGAGGGTGCTCGAAGCAGGCAGATGACTCTACCTTGGAGCAGTGCTGGACCCTCAGCCCTCACCGTCTTCAAGACATTCATCCAGGGCTTTCCCTCTGAAGATGAGCTAAACTTAGAAGCCGCCACTGTGCCACAGGTTCATGTGTACCCAAATGTCACTTAAGTGTTCTCAGAAACAGGGCAGCAAAATTTACCGTCTAAATATTACACTGTTCTGTGCTGGAGTGCCACTTCTCCCTGTGGTTATTTTATATTTTACTTGGAGAATAGCTTTTTAGTACAATGATCAGTTTATCCCTAGAGCAACATAGAGCTCCATATGTAGATAGTCCTAGAAAATGCTACTGTGTTGTGGTAAGTCCTTCCAATCGGGAGCCTCTGATGAACTGAAACCAGACAAACAGTAAAACAAGATTCATTCCTGACGGACACTGACCTCTGTGGGTGCGCATGGACTTGTATACCTTTATCCACAAACTTTTGGTAGCTAGGACATTTTCCTGTGTAGATATTAAAACTCAAATCAATTCCACCAAGTTAACAAGGAAAGACATTTGTAAAAGAGTTTTCCAGTGCAGGCAAAGAAGAAAGCACAGCATGGCAATGATCCAGGGGGTTGGAGTCACTTGACACAGTGACATCTTTGTCTCTGTCTCTAGGTCAGTTTCAAGTATGACCTTAGAAGCACTTTTTCTTTTCTTTTCTTTTCTTTTCTTGTATCTTTGATGATGATTCTCTGTGGATTGCATAAGGCTTGCTAGTGTAATAGTTGTTTTAAGATCTCCTTCTATAAAAAAGTTATCAGAAATTAGTGAGAACACTGACAGTCTTTTTAAATACAAAGCATACATAGCACAAGTATCTGCTCACCTATTTTTTTTGGTCCTTTTTTTCTGATGAGAAATATTTATATTAATTTTGAAGTAATTATTCCTGCCACAAACTGGTTATTTTTTAAAAGTTTATTTTCTTTGATTTCAAAGAATCTTTCAAAGCAGATTTGAAGCTTGCTGCAAAATAGCCCATTATCAGTGTGAAAGATTAATTTGAGAAACAGATTTCTTAAGGCTCTTCAGTTTGAGAAATTCACATTTCAATTGACTTGGGATAATTTAATTGCCTATGGTAGTTTATTTTAGGTAACATATTAACAGAATTTGTTTGTCTGAATAACCTTATTGGCACCTACTATAAAGTAAAAGAATTAGGTGGAAAATTAATTTTCAATTTTGTTTAGTTTTTTATAATTCAGTAAGCATTTAGTGAGAATTTGAATCTGTAGAGATATTTAATAAATGTTGAGTAGATTAATAAGATATTCATTTAGCTTGTAAAAGTCTCTGCCTTTATGACGCTCCCAGTCTGATGGAAGGGGACAGTAACATAAAATAAATGTTATATTGCTTTCCCATCTACTTCTCTTCTTCTGTTGCCGGCCATTTGTATAGATGTAGAACTAGACTGCCTGCTTCTCTTCCTCTGTTGCCGGCCATTTGTATAGATGTAGAACTAGACTGCCTGCTTGGATGTCCTCTGTTGCCTGCCATTTGTATAGATGTAGAACTAGACTGCCTGCTTGGATGTTAATGCTTTCTGGAGTAATTAATCAGCCTACCTGTACTTCATATTAGTTATTTGTAAGTGAAGGTAGCATTAGACTATACTAGATATAGTATGAGCCTGTACTCAGGATTCGTTATTTGTAAATGAGGTTAACAGTAGACTACATTAGATATAGTATATAGAGTATGTTTTGTTGAGAACAGGAGGGAAGCTAAAAAAGGTCCAGAACACAAATAACTTTTGTTCAGTTATAGAATATTCTAGGTGTTCAAAGGGTACTGTAGGTGCTTAGCCTGAATTATGGAGAGAATCATATAATTTTGCTCTGTTTCCTTATTCATCTTTAAAGTGATCCATTACAGGACAAAAATAAAGTGTAACATTTTTGTAAATTAAATTCTTAATATTCTGCATTTCTGTTGGAGTAACACCTTGGTGCTGAAGTCTTTGGAAACCATCAGATAATGTCGAGCATAGGTTTAACTGCAGGAAATGGGAAGATAGACACTGTGGTATGCAGGATAGTTCACCCCAAATGCTAGTTACTAGTAAATGACACTCTTACTTTATATGGAAAAGGGAACTCACAGACATGACAAGTTAAGGTTCTAAAGACAGAGACTGAATGGTGATGCAATCTGGAGTCCTGTAGGGAAGTCAGATGACTGTGGAAGAGAAGTCAAAGATGTAATTGTACCAGGGAAGGTAGGCGGCTCCTAGAAAATGGAAAACAGAAGAAATAGGTTTCCTTCTACCTTCAGAGGCCCTGTTATCACCTTGCTTTTTGGACTCAGAAGACCCAAGGTTGTCTACTGGTCTGGAACTATATAGGATAAAATTATGTTGCTTTAAGACATGTTTGTAGTAATCTTTGACAACAATAATTGAAAGGTAATTTAACTCCAAAAGATAAATGGTGCCATATATATTGCAATATAGTCGATTCTATTTTAGCATGTGTATAAATTTATGTTATGCAATATTTTGTCTATTTTAGATAGTTTTACAAACATATATATATATATATTAAATACTGGATTCTTTAAGGCCATATTCATATATTTTCTTTGCATATTAGTTGTTTACCCAAATATATTTTTCCTTGTAGACTCTGAAGTGATGAGACAAATTATTTGTATAATTTATATATAGTTACCTTGAATTATTTTTGTTTCCTCTTAGCACCCAGAAGTGGTCTTGTATAGAAGTAGCATTTACTTGTAGTTATAGAATATTCTAAAAGTTGAAAGGCTACTATGGTAGCTTAGCTTGAATTATGGACAAAATCATATAATTCTACTCTGCTTCCTTATCTTTAGAATGATATAAGACAAAAATGAAATGTATTTTTTAAACTAAAGCCTTAATATTAAATATTATCTTCCCAGTATTTATTAATTTACTCCCAGAGAAAACGATATAGTTTGAAATATCTATATTTACTCATGAATAGGTATAATAAATTTTGTTTATATTCTTAAGGGATGATGTATTTCAATGAAAAAAATAACAATACAAATTGTGATATTATGTATAGTATTAAACCTTTGAAGTATATGTTAGAAGATTGTCTAATGTCTATGAAGCTCTTAATTTTTTTTAAATACTTTATTTTTTTTTCTTCAAGTTACATCTCAGTCACAAACCCCTCCCTATTCCCCCTTCCTATCCCGCCCTTCCACCCTCTTCCCCCCAGAAGTTTCCCCTTTCAGTCCAACAGATGGTTCCTTCTCTCTCTTATAACAGTAAATACTATACAAAACAACAGATATAAATATGCCACATTTGTGAGAGTTAAATGGCCCAGTATACCTTCCCAATGTCCAGTTTATACACATTTGGCCCCTGACTTTAACATTCTACTATCTAACCATCTCCATGAGTTTAAAGGTCTATATCTGACTCAACATTCATACTAACTTGCAACACACTTTTAAGAGTGTCTTCTTAGATCTATAACACCCTCTTGATTCCTAAACAACTCAAAATTTAACTATGAGACTCTAGCTGTCTATTCTTCAACCACCTCAGAGACCTGAGAGGGATAAATATGTCTGCTTATATAGGAAGTGCAGGGCCTGCAGCTTCCAAAACTAAGAAAGGACATACCAATGACTGCCTGGACAGTTCCCATTTTCTCTCCATACATTCCTGCATCAGTCTTCAGCCTTTGGGTCCTGTTTCTCTGACAGACATTGGTTGTAGACCAAGCTCTTAATTTTTTTAAGGTCAAAATTCTGCAAAAAAAAAAAAAACCCAACATGTATTCTTTTTAATTTTAATTTTTTTGGCATATGTTGCATTAATTATAGTTTGTAGGGACTAGGGAGAGTCCTCAGTTGGTAAGTGCTTGCCACCCAAGCAGGAGGAGCTGAGTTCAGACCCCAGAACCCACAAGAGCAGGGCAGGGTGGCATGTATGTACTGCAGTGCAGGAGGCGAAGGCAGAAGGATCTCCGAGGCTTGCTGCTGGATGGTGTCGAATGAACTGGTTCAAGCTCAGTGAGAATGCTTATCTCAACAGGTGTGGAGAATGACCAGGAGAGACACTCAGCCTTGACTGCTGGCTTCCGGACATCTGTACAAATATATGTGAAGCCACGCACAAACAGCACAGTCCTACACATACACACATGTGCACACACAATAGTAGCTCACGGAAGAGTTACTCCGGAGCGTCAGGTGCTCGGATACTGTGATGTCGTGTGTCTCTAGTGGCCTTACCACAAAGATGTCTAGACTACTGACCAGCCACTCCTTTGTGAAAACTCGGTATCCAAATCCCAGCTTGTGGGTTTGCTTCTTAGTCACTTACAGAGCAACTGTATTAAGAAAAGGCCCTGTGAGAGACATGCGGTGTGCTTGAAAGGGCTAGTTAAAGGCACTTACTGAAGGAGCTGTTGATGAGGTGTGGGCGGAGTTAGGGCAAAGGGTAAGGTGCCGCCTGACACCCATCGGCTAAACAGGATGAGAAGCCAGCTGCAAAGCATTGTGGATGATGCGTCTGCATGCAGGGTGGCCTCTGAGGGCACTAAGTTGCGTGTGTAGATACATGGATTTACAGCACATGTGCAGGCGATCAGTTCCCGTCACACTCATTTTGGCACTGAAGTGAATGCTGTTTCTATGGTGACTCCATTCCTGTTACTCCTAGTCCTCACTGTAGTGTTTCCGATGTATCACTTTGGCAGGGTTTGGTGTGGTTGTCCTCCCTCCTTCCCTGTTTAGTATAGAATAGGAGAAAATGTTTAGATGGCAGCTGTTTAATTATGTAGAAGTTCTGGCTAGAAGCCAAAAGTGATGTCCACTATGGAATGGCATGTAGCTTATGCTACAGAGGTGAGAAAAGGATCACACAAGATGAGAGGCCGGCAACAAAAGTGAATTCTGCACAAGACACGTTCACCGCAAACACCAAGGAGTACACTCACCATTGTGGGTTTCATATATTTAAAGCATTGAGGATGTTTAGCTGATTGAAATTTGCATTTTACCAGGCAGATTGCAATTGACTTGATTATATATGTATTTAATGTGGTTATCTCTGTATCTTTTAGAAATAGTGGTTGCTGAAAGTGTGGTTGTTATAAAGAAACTGTTGCAAATGCAGCCTGCACAGCATGGTGAAATCATTAAACACATGGCCAAGCTCTTGGACACTATCACTGTGAGTACCCTGCATCCTGCTGACTTTCTCAGTAAAGTATCATTCCTTAAATGGTTCTACCAAAGTGTTATGGTTAAGAGAGTTCTGATGCAGGCCTGGTTTAAATTCTGACTTTAGATTTGGTTCTCTCTAAGAGGGGATTACAGACTGAATGAGGGGGGAGAGGAGACTGAGCTCAATAGTGCTGGGTTAGGATTAGGTGGCGCCATCTTGGTGGGACTTAGGTGCAGATAAATATTAAATAAGTCCATGCGCGTGGCTGACTTTATCATATGTGAGTCTCTGGTTTGTATAGCAACATAGATTTCACAGTAGATCTCTAGGAGTTCAAGGCCACCCTGATCTACAGAGTGAGTTTCAGGCCAGCCAGAGTTACATAGTGACACCTGATTTTAGAATACAAATTCAAACAAACAAAAGAACCTCAGGAATTTTCAGATTCAGAGACTTAAATAAAAAGATGTACCAGAAACCATACAACGTAATTTGGATGTCCACTGTAGAGGGTTGCTAAGATGTGAGGTAGGTCCTGAAAGAACCACGGCTGTGAAAACTAATGAACGTTCACAGATAGCTCCATATGGGGACAGTTTAGAGCCACATACACAGAAAAATAGGTTTGCATTTACACACATAATTCAATGTAAACAATAGTCAGTGAATGTCACCAAAAGCAGTAAATCAGCTTGTGAAAGGAATAGGGATAGTTGAAATTCTGATTGAGAACTAAAAGTCTTGAACAGTCTTAGGAACATGCATGGATTGGGATGAACGCAGGTCAGATTAGTGGGCTTGCAGATCTCAGAGGAAGAAGGCGTAGGGGGATAAAGTGATCATTTTGTGTTGAAAAAGCACCAGGGAGAAAGTGGAGAATCTTTGGTGAAAACAGTGGGTTTGGGTGGGGAGATTGTATCCTTTTATGATTAATGATAGAAAGGTGTGCAGTTGTGAGAGTAAACAAGGGATGTGGAATTCTTTGTCCCCAGGTGCTTGGGCAGAATTTTCTGGTGATCTTTCATTTTATTTCTTTACAATTTCTTTGTTGTTATTGTTTTGTATTTCTTTACTTGGCAGGCACAGAGTAGGGTGGCTGCCATAGTGTACACATGGAGAGGTCAGAGGGCAATCTGTAGGCGTTCAGTTCTCTCCGTTCACACTGGGGGTCTTGAGGATCCAACTGAGGTCATCATGGCAGCAAGCACTGTAGCCCAGTCGAGCCCCACTTCCCTTTCCAAATCTCTTATGGGCAAGTCCATGTTCTTGAATTTTGATCTCTTTAAGATTTGTTATATGTATGTATGTATTTTGTGTGTGTATGTGTCACATGTGCAAGTACACATGAAGATCAGAAGAGGGTATCAGACCCCCTATAGCTGGAGTTACAGGGAGCTGTTAGCTGCTCAGCATGGGCACTAGGCTCTGAAAAAACAACCATTCTCTGGAAAAGCAACAAGTGCTCTTAACTGCTAATCCATCTTTCCATTTCCTTTTGCTTATTTTATAGGAAAAGTACATGTATTCAATGAATTCCTTCCTTGATCTAAAAGTATAGTTTTACTAGTGGGGTGTAGCACAGGGGTAGAAGGTTTGCCTAGCATTTGTGAGGTCTTAGGTTCAAACCCAATACACACACACACACACACACACACACACACACACACACACACACATACATCCCCCACACGCACGCACGCACACATGCATGCACACATATACATAAACATTTTACAAATGCTTTAATGCTTTGTAAAATTATTTAACTTTATTTAAATTTAAAATTATTTACTTGTTAAATTAAATCTAACTTTATCGCTTGAGATGAAAAATGTGAAATCCATGTTCCCTTTATATCCAAATACATTCTTTGGTACTTTGAAACATTCAGTGGATGTACCTCCTCCAAATGGGTATTCTCTATTGAAGAGATAGTTTGAACTATATTTACTAATCATTGTATTACTTCCTTTCTCTGCTTCTTTGTATGTGTCTACTATATCCTACATCTCATATCCACATACATGTACATAGGTGAGGACAGCATACTAGGGCCCCCCTACAATGCCCACTTTATTGTACTAATTTCACCTCACATTCTGAGTAGATTGTCCTTCTCATATGTTTATATTATTGCCATGTTTTGCATAAACAGTGCTAAGTTTGTTAGTTCCTTTGTGAGTTCTTTTTTATTTTATAATATTCCTTTTCATGAAACACTTCTGTTTAACATCAAATGTCACTTTCTGTTCACATTTGCAAAATATCTCTTTCCCTGCCTTATTTTTTAACCTTGTACTTGGTTAGGGTCTTTTGACTGCAAATGGTTAACTTCTGACAAAAGTAAACATCAAAAGCAAGCTGCATACTCTAGACCTCTAAGGAAATCTTCACTTGGTTAATACACCAACACTTCTGTCCCACAGAATGCTGGTGGGATCACTGAACAACAGTACAAAGACACTGTTGAGTCTCAAAGTTTTTCTTCCAAGAAAGTCTAAGGCTTGCCTCAGACCCTTCATGGACAAGCATGTACATTCTGAGGTTCTCACACTTAACAGCTGCCTCTTTCCTTCTGATAGGACCTCTTCTATCCTGGCTACCTGTTCTTTTCACCAGGAAAGGTGAAAGGAAATGTGAAAATCTAGGGAAGCTTAGTGTGGGACTAGCAAGAGGGATCCCATACCTCCCTGAGTGGTCAGGCTCTTGTGGAATCAGCAAGAGATAGGAAGCCTTGTGTGTTGTGGAAGCAGACCAGGGGACAGGTGTGTCTTCCTTCATGAGAGCCAATGAGGCCCATGGAAGTGAGGGTACCCCCACAATGTATGACCTGTGTGGGTTTAGAGACAGCCCTTTTCCAGGTGTCTACCTCCCTTTGTCTCTCCCCAGTGGTCCTAGTGGCTTGGAGGTTCAGGTTCTCACTTCAGTGCTGGCCCCGCCACGGATGTGACATGTGACAGGTCTTTGCCCTGTTGTCGCTCCAGTGGAGTAAATGGTGGAGCCTGTGACCTGCTGCTTTTGTGGACATGTAACTGAGAAATAAGCTAGTTTTCAAAAGCACTGTGACAATCGTAGATAGGGACTCTTTAGATGCTGGGTGTGCGAACTTTAAAAAGGAGAGAACATTGAAAGATTGTCATATTAAGACCAGTTCCACTGCTTATTTAGGGAGTAGCGTAGTTGAAAATATGAAGAGTAATGTTTACTTTGTTCTACTTTGAGCTCATCCAGACTGAAGAGATAGTGGCTGTAGCAGTCATCTTGTATGTGACCTTGCTGTCCTTTGGTGTGTCCTTTGATTGTAATGAGTACTGCATTTACAGTAAAGTTGCTCCAGAATAAACTGCACACTACCTGAGGCTGGCTCTAGAGGGGTTTGGTGTGATGTCAGAAAGAGTACTGGTGATGTTGTCCTGGAAGGACAGCTGAGTGATTCTAAAGGGCTCCATCATGCATGTTACCCCAGATGTCTCACTGGACCCTGCTGTTTCACAGGTCTCCTCACTGCACCCTGACACTGTAAACAGCTCAGATGTAAATTTTAATGCATACTGAGCCCAGATGCCGAGGATTGGGATCTGACTTGCTGTTAGTATGCAGCTTGTTTAGAAGTCTACTGATTCTGCCTTGACAAATTTAAATAAATAAAATTGACGGTTTTGCAGGATTTACTTTAGACTATTGCCCAGTGCAGTGGGCTGCTGTGGAAACACAATAGCTTTTAAATTGAACTGCTTACAAAGCGATCTGTAAAGTCCTTCTAGATGTCTCTTTGTAACTGTGGTGAGGGTGGAGGAATCATTGTTTGTTTTTGCAGGCAAGTTAATGGGTTAAAATGGCAGCAGCAACGACTTTCTCTCAGAAGGCTTGAGAAGTACACTTAACCACTTGTGCAGGGCATTTAGAGTGAAGAATCGCACAGTCATTTTCAGTCCAGTTTGTCTTTGAGAATATTGAAAAGCAGAGGTTCATAAAAAGAGCATTATACTGTGTTTGACTGTGTGTGTGTTTGTGTGTGTGTGTGTGTGTGTGTGTTCATTCATGCATTCTGTGTGTGTATATGTGTATTATATATAAGTAGAGTTTTATTTTAGGTCACTGCTTCTGTTCATATGTGGTTGAATAAAACTGGGGAAGAAGTTAACTGGTTGTTTTCAGTTTTAGTTGTGAAGGAAGGATTGAATTTGAAGATCTTAGTTTTCTAACTCTAGCCAAATGCATAAAAACACTGGCCTTGTTAGTTTCTTCAGGCTTTATTGTTTGCTTTTGGCTTCTCTGAGACAGTCTCATGTAGCCCAGGCTGGCTGGGATTCCTCCTGCTTCCTGTCTGCTGGGTGCTGGGACTGTAGGTGTGTGTTTCCATGCCTGTCTTCTGAAACTTTTAATAAAATACAATTACCAAGAGTTTTATATAATATTTTTATTATTTCTTAAAGAAGTTTCTACATTTTTTAAATGCTTGCTTAGGATTTTTTTTTTTTTTAGCTCAGTTTTAGAAAATTCCACGTTATCCCTCGTACCCATCTGGACTCATCATTGTTGGCATTGATTTATTGATTTTTAATTCTTTCAAATGTTATTATTATGAATGCTTGGAGTAATAAAATACTGTTGTTTTAATTTTTATATACTTATGATTCTGAAATGTTTTAATACCTTCATTTTGTGATTATCTTTTTAATTGCAAAAGAGAATTATAACTATGTTGCCAAAAGAAAGATACATAAAATTGGACAATAAGTTTTGTTATGTTGTAGAATTCTGATTTCTAGAGTTGCAGAATATAATAAAATATCTAAGCAAAATAAATCCAGCATAACTGAGTTCTGAGTTGCCTATATATTCTCATTTAGAAGTACCTCTCATTATGGAAGGCCACTTGCGTTGCTCCAGGCTGGAAACTTAATGCACCACTCAATTACTGTTCTTTAGCCCAATTGAAAATAATAGATTGGGAGTGAGGTCTTAATGCATTGTAACCTTTGGAACATAAGGAATAACCTCTTTCTTTCCAGAAGTCAGTGTACAGGGAGAGTATTAGTTTTATCACACTGCATGAATAGATTTGACATAGCCCTTAGGCCTTTGTTACATTGCATAAGTAGATGGATTTCTTCTCTTTAACTAAGTTTAGTTAAAGCATGAATTAAAATCAAAGCTGTTACAATGTTCAGAAACATATACTTCTTACTTCCAAGGGTTTTTGATGACCTCAGATTCTGCTGAATCGTTTAGACATGTTAATATTTTTATATTATTATATAACAGATATTTTAAAGGAATTTGACATGGCTGATATTGTGATAAAATTATAGCCATGAAAAGGTTCTCATACTTGCTTTCTTCCTTTGAGGTCAAACTGAACATCTGGGAAGCTCTACAGTAAGCAGGAAGACTGAGGCCTCGTAAGGGACTTGATGAAAGACATGTTGTCTGTTCCTGTCTGGCCACCACTCCTGGTAGCCATCAGCTTTCTCACTTAGGATAAAAGCATATTTTCTATGCTAGGTGAAAATGTTCACAGGAACTAATTTACATGCCCACTCAAATTCCTTTTGGAATAGAGGAGATACAAATAAGCAAATAGCAATAAAACTAATTTGCATACTCCAAAATATTGGTCTTAATGGTTCTGATGGAAGGTTTCCAATTTGTAGCAAGGCAGTGATTTTTAGGAAAGCAAATTATATTGAAGTGTACTTTAGTTTAAAAAATTATAATACTAAAATACAGTGCAGCCCACTTCTGTCACAGCTTCTGAAAAAGTGACAGGAGCAAGTGAAGGCTGCAGTCACCCAGATTTGGTCTGGAATTTGCTGGACTCTGAAAGGACCTAGACTCTAGACAAGTAGTTCTTTACTAATTCTGTCCAGGGCATTTCTCTGAAACCCTTTTTTAAACTTTTATTCATATAATCTGTAGGGGCATTTTGCTCGCATGTGTATATGTGTATCTCATGTGTGCTTGATGCCTCTGGAGGCTAGAAGTGGACATCCAGTCCCCTGGGACTGGAGTTACAGGTGGGTGTAAGCTGCCATGTGGGTGCTGGGACTAAAACCCAGGTCCAGTGTAAGAGCAGCTAGTGCTGCTAACCACTGAGCAATCTAGCCTCAAAATCAGCTTTAATGAGATTGCCTTTGTGCCTATATGTGTTAACTAAAGCAAACCTTCAACGTTGGAGCAGCTCTTAGATACATACATTCAGTGTGTAGATAAACAGACATCTTTGCAGTTCTAAGCCTTTTATGTGCTGATGTTGAGGAATGTATGATTATTTCTGATAATGTTTTCTGCTTCTCATACTAGGTTCCTGTGGCTAGAGCAAGCATTCTTTGGCTAATTGGAGAAAACTGTGAACGAGTTCCTAAAATTGCCCCTGATGTTTTGAGGAAAATGGCCAAAAGTTTCACTAGTGAAGATGATCTGGTGAAACTGCAGATTTTAAATCTTGGAGCAAAATTGTATTTAACCAATTCTAAGCAGGTAAGAGACTGATCCTTATTCAGCATGTCAGGTGCTTCCTTTGCTCTAACCAGAGCCCTGAAGTCTTGCCCTGAGTTTCCCGGTGCACTCAGCAATATTGGACCCTATTTGTATTAGGTCTTATAGCAGATGGTGGGACTGCAAACAAATTGTGATCGAGTAGTAGAGGAAACAGACTTTGAAGAAGAGCTGTGGTAGAGGTGCTGAGATGCAGCGGTTGTGAGGGAGTTCAGAAGGTCTGGTACAGGAGAGGTTAGGAAAAGTCTATGAAGATGCTGAGAAGGGTCTGGGGGAGGTCAGCGTGCAGTGTGCAAAACAAGGAAGGAGGAGAACAGGGCAGAGTCGTGAAACTACTTGGGGGATTTAGGAAATTGGAGAGGTGCATACGTTAAAATGTATACTGTGATCTCAATATGTATTCCCTTAAGTTAATAAGTTGACCTCCTGCCACAAATGTGATTGTTTAAGGGGGCAGGGCCTTTGACCATTTTAGTTCAAGAGGGTGGAGTCCTTCTAAGTGGGATCTGAAGGCTCATACATAAGCTGTTTGTTTTCATTATTGTCATCATTATTATTATGCCCTTTTCTTCATAGTGGTATGGCCAATACCTGGATGGAGTCCTCCATTTAGAGATTCTAGAGTGTATTCAGGGTCCTTTTTACTCAGTGAATTTGGAAGCAACTTTGGTTCCACTCATGTTTTTCTTTGAACTGAATCTTTATGACAGTTTTGGAACACAATTTCTGAAGTATGCTGTTGTATATTTTAGAATGACTCTTCTGGATGATTTCTGTAGACATTACTACGTATAGGTGAAAATGCAATGATTTTTAAAAGTATTTTAATATTTCATATAGTTTATTATTTTTAAATGAAATAAAAATAGATGATGTGTCTTGTGGAATTGTGTCCTGTTTCCAATATTTCTGCTTTTTTTTTTTTTTTTAAAGAAAAGGAAGTTGGGAAAATTAGTGAGTGAAAGTTAGCATTAACAGATGGTCTTATGCACCACAAGGTCGAGAGTATGTTTAGTTACATGGTTCATTACCCAGTTAATATTAGGTAGAGACTGAAGTGATTGCTTTGACTGAAATGTAAAAATATTTCTACATGTGTTTACTTTAGCCATCTTTAAAACTGAGTAGGTAAGAGCGGGCCAGTGATCAAAAGCTGGCTTTCCACAAAGTCCTAGGACTTCTCTGAAGGCCTGGTTCTCTGCGATCTTGACAACTCATTGAACTTTCAGTGAATTACGTGCTTCTAGAGAATGTGAATGTTGGGTTTTGGGTAAGGTTTAGTATTATTTATATAGTATTTACTAGTATTTATCTGTATGCATAGAGAATAGTTGAATAATAAATTTTGCTTCTTCTAAATATCCATCCTTGGTGCTAGGGAGGTACTGCAGTCAGTAAGGTCTACAAGCATGAGGACTGAGTTTGATATTCAGAACTAACTTAAAAATAAAAAGACTGCTGTGGCAGCCAGCGCTTGCACTCCCAGCACTGGGGAGGTAGAGACTGTAACCAAAACTTTTTAAGTATCTACATTAAGTTTTATTTTACTGGACTTAATTTATTGTGCTTAATACCTCTATCTCCCTTCCCCCTCCATTCCCTTCAACCCCCAACCCTAGGTGAGAGAGAAAGAAGATTAGAGGGAGAAGGGGCATAGTTCTCTTTGAGCTACTTCCTGCTGATTAGGCTCATTGGATTCTTTTGGGGGTAATACCAGTCTCAGTAGAAGTCCAGCAAACCAGGAGATCAGGAGACCAACAAACCAGGAGATGGCAGCAGGAAGAACAAGGAGCAGTTTGGGGGAGCACCAGCAACTAGGAGAGCAGCAGTTGCTTGTAGCCCTTTCTTTTCTTTGTAGAGCCTTTTCTCTTACTTCTCTGTAGAGCCTCTTTACTCTTCCTTCTCTCTTTTCTCTTTGTAGTCCCTTTTTCCTTGGAGATCTGGCTCTTTATTCCTCTCTCCCAAGTCCTCAGAGTTAAACTTGCTCAGCTGGTTAAGCCACGCCCCTGCTAGCTCACGAGATAGTTAATACTTTATACCTGTGTCTTAAGCAGCCCACCTGGGATTAAACAAAAACATTCTCACAACTGGTTTTAACAAACTCCTGCCACAAGAAACAGTAGATCCTGAGCTACATGTTCATTCACCATAGCCTAATTGGTAAGTTCCAGGTCAGTTAGAGACTCCCACCTCAAAAAGATAAGGTGTGTGTGTAGCTGAGGTGGCTCAGTGGTTATGAGTCTTGCCAACAAGTTTGACAGCCTGTATTTGAGCCTTGAAAACCACATGGTGTAAAGAGAGCACCAAGAAAACCACGTCTTACAAGTTGCTATCTAACCTCCACGTCAGTGTCATGGCTGGCTTGCGCTTGCAATTGCTCTGCATCTCTTCTCTCCTCCTCTCCTCCTCTCCTCCTGTCCCCTCCCCTTCTCTGACTAAATAAATGAATAACAACATTTATGAGGACTAACAAAAATAAGGTGGCTGGTGCCTGAGGACCAGTACCCAAGGCTGACCTAAGAAAAAAAATGTCTTTCTCATCAAAAGAAAAGAGAACCAAAAGATAAGATAACCAGAAGATACTCTAATTAGCATGACCTTCCCAGAGATAGTAGATATAAACTGGACACTAGGAAGCAGAAAAAAAAAGCACAACTGCCTAAGCACTCAGAGTAAAGAGAGACAGGGCAGGTGGGCCCTGGAGAGCAGCAGGCCACAGTGAGTGACTTCCTGGGCTGCTGTCGGCCCTTCTCACGGCAACTCCATTCCTAAAGGGAAGTGGAGGACAGTGTGCATGCCAGGTACAGACATGACAAAGCTAGGGAAGAGTTCTAGAGTGCCAAGATGGGGAGACCCTGGAATTCTGTGGATACACTGCCCAGGTCTTTGGTTGACTCCTGAGACAGCTCCATCAAAGCACCACCTGAAGAAAGAAAGACCTGGCCTGAAATTTGAGCTGCAACTGAAAGACCCAGGAGAGGGAAGTAAGTCCCTCACCCGAGATTCGGGATATCACGGCCACCCAAAAACTCGCAAGAGACCACCTTGATGCAATCCCCAAGAGGTTTATTTTGGGGATCAGTGCGCTGAGGACACAACTCATATCCCACACAGGGGTAGAGGAGCTGCGACCCCAATTTGGGAGAGAGTAGGGTTTTTAAAGAAAAAACTACAAACCAAAGGGGGTAAGGGGAAATACAAGTGGAAAGTACAAGCCCATTATTTAGTTACTCATGTGGGAAACACCCTATACTTGTTTTTCTCAGTATTGAATTTAATCTTACTTTACCATCTGCTTTGTGGTCAGCTAGTTCCTAGAGCCTGGGGCTCATGACCTGACTGACCTTCATTCTTGGTTCCGCCTTTTTATGGTCAACTAAGTTCCTGAAACATAGCTGTCTGGCTCCGCTCTGTCTGCCAGGGGGGGTCTTTAAAAATGTCCATTCCTTTCACAACCAGGAAATAGAATATATGCCATGAAGTTAATAGTGTGCTGAAACTAACAAACCCAGTGCAAATGAAAGAATGCTAATGGTGTTGAGAGTGGTGTCTGTAATGTGACTGTGTACCACATCCATGATTCAGACATGGGGACGGAGACCCACAGCGTCACGCTGCTGTGCCTTGGTGGGTTTCATTTCCAACATGGACAGCTGAAGAGTCCTAGGGGCAGAAGTTGCTAATGGTTGCATAACAGTACAAACGTCACTGAGTTATAACCTTAAAGTAAAAAATTTCATGTTTATTTAACCTCAATTAAAAAAAAAGATGATTGGGAATATATGACCAGTTTTCAAGGAGGAAAAACATCAAGAAAGAAACCCAAGCTATTCTGACATACATTAGGATTTGCAAATAAACATTTTGAAGCAATTGTTAGAAATTTGGTTAGTAATATAAAGGAAAGTGTACTTAAAATGAATGAAAAAGTAAGAAATCTCTGGAGAGAAATTAAATTATTTTAAAAAATCAAATAGTTATAAAACTGGATTGTTCATAGCACATACCTTCAATCCCTGCATTGCAGAGGCAGAGACAGAGGGATTCTCTATGAGTTTGAGGGCTCCCTCATCTACACATGAGTCCCAGGCCAGCCAAGACTACAGAGTGAGGCCCTATCTTGGAAATTTAAAAGTAATTATAGTACTGAAAAGGACAGTATTTGGGAAATGAGCATTCTTCCTATGGGGAGCCAGGCAGATCCAAGACTTTCTCAGAGACACTGAGGAAAGGACAAAGGGAGCTTTAGTTTCTTTGTCTTTGCCCAGGAGTGGACTCTCAAGACCAGTCTAGTGCTGGAGCCAGTGCCTTGAAGGAGTCAAAGTTTCTGTTCCTGGGAACTTGGCTTTTCCTCCTAGAGTTTTCAGTTCCAAGGCCACTGTGTGCTCATCTCTGTTGCTCTTGAGATGCCTTGTGTTTCATTTGTGCAAAACTGCTTGATTAGACTCCTGCTGACTCTGTCCCATTTTTCCTCAGGAAATAGTATATAAGATGCAATACTTCTTAATAAGTTTCTTTGGCATAAGACATAGCCTGTATAAGACCTTCTGATACACATGTTTTTTATCTTCTCTGTCTTCAATCCTCTTTATCTTCTGATCTCCTAGTCTTCTCCCTTAGGACCCTTTCACTGGTCCAGGTCATTTACTTTGAGTGACAAGTATTCGTGTGTGTGTGTGTGTGTGTGTGTGTGTGTGTGTGTGTGTGTGTGTG
>CAJQZJ010033152.1:4938255-4968727 GCA_907164525.1 Lophiomys imhausi
TGTGTGTGTGTGTGTGTGTGTGTGTGTGTGTGTGTGTGTGTGTGTGTATGTGCGTATGCGCGCACGCATGCACCAACGCACGCATGGTGCTCATGTGGCTGAGAATTGAACCCAAGGATTTGTGCATGTTAGGCAAGCATTCTACCACTGAGGTGGTATGTATTTTGTTAGCAGAGTTACAAAGCTGCTTTATGTGGTATTTTAAAATCTGACTCTGTATGGCTTAAATCTCCCTTCTGTTTTTTTTTTTATTCTGTTATAATAGAGCTTGAAATTAAAAAAAAAAAAAAAGTAAGTAAACCAAACTTCTAACCCCAAGCTCTTTCAGATGAAAGCTTGTCCTTAGAATCCTTGGGAAATATTTATTTTTTTCTTGTTTAACCATTTCATACAGATATACAGTGTGTTGTGATTACATTTACACATACCCTATTATTTTTTCTCACACTCTTCCTCTCTCTCTGCACCCTTTTTTTTTTTTTGGTTTTTCGAGACAGGGTTTCTCTGTTTAACAGCTCTGGCTGTCCTGGACTCGCTTTTGTAGACCAGGCTGGCCTCGAACTCGCAAAGATCCGCCTGCCTCTGCCTCCCAAGTGCTGGGATTAAAGGCATGCGCCACCACCGCCCGGCCCTGCACCCTTTTTTTTTGGCAGCAATTTTTAGTCTGCTGTGTGGTATGACTGCCCTAGAACTACCTGATATCAGCAGTGACAGTATGTGTAATTGTGAACAGGACATTATTAACTCACTATGTGCTTTCTTGCAGACTGCAATACTTGTCTGAGACAGTTTCCTCATTAGTTGGACTAGGAGTTAAAATAATTTAGTCAGCCTTATTATGCATGGTCAGGGTCAGTGTTCTTAAAAATCATCATGTGAAACCAAACC
The DNA here is from genome assembly GCA_907164525.1 of Lophiomys imhausi. Taxonomy (NCBI): domain Eukaryota; kingdom Metazoa; phylum Chordata; class Mammalia; order Rodentia; family Muridae; genus Lophiomys; species Lophiomys imhausi. Next base: position 4,939,144 of record CAJQZJ010033152.1, read on the forward strand.
ACACCATATCAAACATGGGAATTGCCAGGGAGATGGAGCTAAAATCACAATGCTCAAAAAGCTTCAGACATATGCTACATATTTTTAAGTGAGAACCTAATAAAAACAAGCCCACAGTTTTATGTACAATGGTTTTTAAGAAATACATAAAAATCATCAGGAGTACAGACTTTTAAATGAAGCCCGAGATTAAGTGAGGAAGTATGTGCTGATGTCTTCTGTTAGACTTCAGTAATGAGAGTCACTTGGAGTCAAGAGGAAAGTCACATGAAGATTGTGGGTTACAATATGCAGACGTCAGCATCTGAGGTCCATGCCCGAGATGGATGTTTGGTGGTTACCTGGGCAGCCAAGTTCTGCTGGGTCCATTTTTCTGCTTTCACCCACTATTTCTTGCAGAAGAAATTATACACAAAAACTGAAATTATGCCCGAATTCTTCTGGAATATGTCACCTGAATTAGAGCAAGTACGCATTTTTAAAACAAACATTAGAGCAGAACTGACTGCCTGCTGCAAGATTGTAAGGGTGAAATGAGATCATCTGTCCCATCATGCTTATCTCATGGCACTTCCTCGTTTTCATTTGAGCCCAAGTTCACATTTCTAGTCTAAGAAAAATGCTAGATTTTTCTTAGGGGAAATTACTTTACTCAGTAAGGGAAGTAGTTCACCTACCAATAATCATTTTCTTTTTCAGAAAGAAACCTACTCATTTGGGCTTACTCTATTAAGAAAAGGGTGGTGCAATCCCTCTTTTGTTAGTTACTGGAGAACTGGGCTAGATAAAGTTGCTCAGTGACAACATTGCTGGAGTGATCCCAAGGGAGTGGTGTCCAGGTGTGTGAGAAACACTAAAGGCTTTGGGAAGTGTTGCAGTTGCTGATGTCTGGAGTTCTTTGGACAAGTCATGAAGACTTAGCATGTATTTGGTTAAAGTTGTTAATAGCAAAGTGAATAAAAGATAGTTTCTAAAAAACATTTGTAATAATGTCTGATGTTTTAAATATAGAGATAAATAATAGGCCAATGTTATTCCTAGTCCCTGTTTTTCTATATAATTGTGGCAGATTGCAAACTCACAGAAAGAACATAGCAGGAAAAGTGCATGTGTCTGTCTGTCAGTAGGACTCACTCTCTGTCAGCCGCCGAGGCCTGAGGCTCCTGCTCGCAGCCTCCTCTTCTTCATGGGCAGCCACTGCTGTACTGTTGGTGTGTTTCATTCAGTCAAGCTTATTTTCATTATATGAGTATGCATTCATAAAACCATATTGCCTTGTAGTTCTGGAATGTGCGTTCTACTTTATTGTAGTTTTGCAGCCTTTCATGTTATGCCTTAGAAATAGTGATATATACAGCTGTGGTTCATTTACTGTTTGATATTCTGTGAGATACTCAAATTTCTTTGTCTCTGCTACTTAGAAAGTGAGCACTTTTTACTTATTGAGTGCATTTTGATTCTCAGTGAGAAACTGGGTAAATCATACTGATATCTTGGGGTCCCCTCCTAAACTTAGGAGCACCTTTCCTGATTTGGACCTTTTCAGAAATCTTATCGCTTTACCCTTTTGTTCTCACTTGAAAAAAGAAAGTTTGATGCTAGGGAGTCACATCACTGCTCTGTTTTGTGACCTACCTGTCTGTCTATCTATCTATCTATCTGTCTACCTACCTACCTACCTACCTACCTACCTACTTACCTACTAAGAAAATTAAGTAAATATGAATCAGAAAGGAAGACCTGTACCAGGGCTATAATGGTATGCCTGAGACCCTAGGTTCAATCCCTAGCACTCCCTGCACTGGAAAAACAAAAACAGAGATCTTACTGACAAACTTTCAAACTGAAGGGAAAGTGGTTATTGTTGACTTAAAAACACCATTAAAGTCACAGAGAAGAACCTTTTGGTCATGAAAGTACAGAACAGTAGCAGTGCTTAGATTTGCCTCTAGGGGAGGTTAAGTATTCTATGTGCTTTCCAAACATATTTATCAATTTCTTGCCTTTAAAGATAACCGTTGTTAAACTGAATGCAGAATTCTGCTACCTTTCTGTACTCCTGTTAGTAGTGGCATCTTAGGCTGGTTTATACCTATTTTATATGACCATCATTTCGTACTGACAAGCCACATGCATGCATTGCATAATGACATTTTGGACATTAGCAGACCACGTGGACAATGGTGGTTTCAGTGGTACTTGGTGATGCACTGTGTCTGTTTGCAGAAGTGCACTCTGAGCCACAGCTCTCTATGGAGGGAGCAGCCTCATGACACCTTTCTCAGACATAGCTTTGTCGTTAATGAGTAATTAGTTGCATTAGAAGAACACTATTATCTGAATAAATATTTTCCACTATACTACTTGTTATAATATTCATTTAAGGGTATGGTGATCATATCTCAGATATTCTAAATAGTAAGTTCCTTAAGTTTTATAATATTTTCCCTCATATTCCTTTTTCCTGTTTACCAGTCACTAGGAGGAGCATGTAATTGATATAAATAGTGTTTGATAGCCTTAGCCATGAGTTGGTAACAGTAATGGTTCCTTAAATCTAAACAGGAGAATTAAACCAAAATCAAAACTTAATAAGTTAGATCAGAGGGTACTGAATATTTCTGATAGAGTACATTATATCTCATTTTTTATTTTAAGTAATTTTTAATAAAACATATAATTGGTGTTATTTAGTGTTTTGAACTGAACCGTTAGTAGTGTTAAAATGCCACGGTTATTTAATCAAATGCTGTTCCCTTTCTAAAAGTTGCCCTGGAGAAATCTAATTTATGATGATTGTCTCAGTGTCCTACCCAGTTAAGATGTGTCCGAGTTTTAAGTTTTCACGAAGCAGTGTCCTTAATGATTAGGACAATGACACACAGTAGGTTTATTTACCTCTCCTTAGAACTCTCATCTCTGTGGTAGCTCTATTCAGTGCTCTGTGAGACAAGTGCGGTTGGCCCATACATCTGTAACCCCAGTGCTGGGGAGAGGGGAGGAGTGGACACACCTGTATCCCTTGTGCTCGTTGTCCAGTCAGATGACTCAGTCCATGGGTTCTGGGTTCAGTGAGAGACCCTGGCTCAAAATATAAGGTGGAGTACAAGGTACCTAAGTTGATCTCTGGCATGCATGCGCAAACACACACATACATATACACAACACACGTACACAATACACATGTAAACATGTTATGATATACAGATAATACATTGAAAATGCCAGCAATTTTATAATTTCTAATCGTAAAATTTAAAAATGTAAGACTTAAACTATTATAAAAATATGTTCTTCAGAGAAATATCTTTGTCTCTAAATGCCATTGCTACTAAAGACAAACAGCAAAGACATTGATTACTGTAGTGTGTGACTAATAATTGTTCTACTTATTCAGTGTACCATTGCATGCAGATATACTTTTTGTTATGAACTTCACTTTGAAAATACATTTTAATAGAACTGTTCTATAATCTTATAAGTAATTTTATAGTCATAAACACATATTTTTAATGTAAATAGTGTTTTAGCATATTTTAAAAGTTTAATTTTGCAAAACTTTGTTTGGAGGTTAAGAAATTTATAAGCAAAATGTATGACTGCCAATTCAAAAAGTTGCATTAGTAGACTTCATTGCTTTGGTCAAAATGAGTTGCAGATTCTCAATCTCAAAACTCAGTTGAACTTCAACATTGACTTGTGAATTTTCACTCTGACTTGAAGATGGTAATGATTCCATGAGTTCACAGCTCTCCCATCTGGGGATTTGCACTGCAGGTGTCCCACCCCCTGTGCAGGCTCGAGTTGAGTTGCCTTACGTATTGGCTAATTGCCATTCTTTTAAACAGGAATCGTAAGTCTTTTCTTTGCTTCTAGATGAAGCAACATGGACAGATACCCAGATTCAGGAAAGATCTAGACACATTTTGTACTTCTTCTTTTACACACCCATGCTAGTGCTTTTAAATACCTTGCTTCCAAAGGAAGCCTAGTTCTTTTGGAACGAGGTCAGTCCTCTCATCTGACTACTGTTTTAAGTAAGGGCTGCACCACCCATTCCTGGTCTCTGACATATTGTTCTAGCATTTTGCTTCTCCCTATTGATTGATTCTGTTTTTAACCTGTTTCTGTTGTGTGTAAAATATTCTAATAGTAATATTTGGTTATTTTTTCCTTATTTTTTGAATTCTCTTTAGCTTATATTTACCATTGTATACATGTAACCTTCTAAATTAAAATTGCTTTTTCATTTAAAAACACTGTAGTTTAAAATACAAACCTATTTTGTTACATTCCAATTCTGGTTTAATTATTATTAAAATTATCTCAATATACATTAATGTAGTGTTTTCAGAAGTTGACTTAGCAAGCCTGATTATGGTGTAAAAGCTTATGTAAATAAATAAATGACCAGTATTACTAGAGGCTATAAGCAGCATGGTGGAAAAATGGAAGAACTCTTTTATCCTAGTTTTTAGAGGGCATCAGCAGCTTGCTTTTATGAAAAAGTAACAGCTAAATGCACTGCAAATAATTTGCAGTAATCCAGTTCAGTGATTCATGTGTCTGCTTTAATGGGTCATAATTCAGGGTAAAGTAACTGAGTGCAGGCAGAGTGCAGGCACCGCCTCTGCCCGGGACAGTATCTCTTCATAAAGCACACCTCAGGAGAAGCGGTTTGCCAGCCCCTAATACTCTCTGATGTTTTGATGTCCTGCATATTTTTCCGATTAAGTTTTGAGTGCCATGTTTTTAGTTGTATTTCCACATTCATTATTCTCACGTAGACCCTTCAGCGGGTTTGCCATATATGATTATTTTTTTAATGATGCCTTTCTTTCCACTTCAGCAGTTTAATAATCTGGCACATGGCTGCTTCTCGGTGCTCCACGCTCACCTCCCCGGCTCAGAAGAGGACGTGTGCGTTGGCTTCAGAATTCCATTTGCCATGTTAGAAATGCACATTCCCCATGGAACCACATTTGTTTGGCATAACCATTCATTTTTATTACGTCTTTAAATATGTTTATCCAGAGTTATCAATAATCATAAATAACCGTATTTGCAACTTGTTCTGTTTTTTTTTTTCTCGAACAGACAAAATTGCTTACCCAGTACATATTAAATCTCGGCAAATATGATCAAAACTACGACATCAGAGACCGCACAAGATTTATTAGGCAGCTTATTGTTCCGAACGAGAAGAGTGGAGCTTTAAGTAAATATGCCAGAAAAATCTTCCTCGCACAGAAGCCTGCACCACTGCTAGAGTCTCCCTTTAAAGGTATTATCAGACGCACAAATGTGATACACGTTATCCGAAAATGTGTCCGTGTGTCCCATGCCTGATGTGCTTTATTTATCTCTGAGAAGTATGCACGACCTCCGTGTACACGACCTCCGTGTCAATACATGAGAACACTGTGCTTGTACTCGTTCATCTGTTCAGGGCAAGTTTTATTTTTATGTTTGTTAAAGTTTGTCTTTCTGTAGACCTTGTTCTCCTAAATAATCTCGGGTCCTCTGGTTTTTGTTCTCATTAGGCAGTTTAACTGAACTGAACAGTAGATAAAAGAGCTGTTGTGTTCTTGTAGACACAGGCTTTATTTCTGCTTTAAATACTTTTATTTCCTGATATCTTAATAGTAAGTTAGTAATTAAGTACTATGTACACTAATGTCAGCATCTCTAGCAGAAATTACTTCATATATATTTTTATATTTAAGTTCAGTTTTCAAAGAAGGAACTTGTGTTCTTTTCCCCAGCTTTTTTTTTTTTCAGGGACTAATTAAATATCTTAATCAGTTAACAAATAGCTATTATTGTTGGAATCACATGGTTCTGTAGCTTGGTTTTCACATTGTTTCTTATTTAATTGTTGCAAAACAGTAAGTGCAATTCAGTTTAGAACAAAAACTATTGAAATTCTGAATGTGTTTGTGCCAAGGCATGTATATGGATTGTTTAACTGCGCTGTCATTCCTAATATTCACAGTAAAGTAATTTTTAGAGAAGCTACATTTCAGAGCAACACCTCCAAACACACTGACTGATTAGCTTTTTTTATTGACCATTATGGGAAGATTATTGTAATCTATGGGCTGAAGTCAGTTTTCTGACCTATGAAGAGCTTCCTGGTTTATATTTATTCCTTGACATTTGTGGTAATATGCCAATTATCTTGAGCTCTGATTATGGTTGTTATCTGTTATATACAGCTCATATTGTTTATTTTCTATTTTCTTCCATTTTTAATAGATAGGGATCATTTCCAGCTTGGCACCTTATCTCACACTCTCAACATTAAAGCGTCTGGGTACCTGGAATTATCTAATTGGCCAGAGGTGGCGCCCGACCCATCGGTTCGCAATGTAGAAGTAATAGAGTCAGTAAGTTGACCTTTCTGAGATTAATTTTATTCTGGCAATGAGGGCTTCTGAGGTAACCACCATTTTATATAAAATTTTGGGCTGAAGACTGCATGCTGTTCTCGTGTTTCTGAATGTAATGTGTTAGATACACCTTGCTTTCGAGGAACTAAATATTGTGTTTTTTTTCCTTGCTGCTGTATGGGTACTGTTCTTTGCTTCAAGGAAATAGAGAATTGAATTCTCTGCATCAGTGCCAGCCACATTTGTGCGATTGCATTTGTAGCTGTGTAGATTCAATTTCTAAGGTATTTAGTTTCAATGGATTGAGCTTTTTCTACTTTGTTAGAGATTTGTAAGCTTCCCGTCAGTGTTTTTTATAAATAATTTTTGCTGTTCTTTTCCAGAAAAGAAAAACCTGTGCAAAATGTTCTGGGTTTTCTGATGATCCCTGTTTTAAGTGATGCTTAAAATCAGTAGGGAGCATTGTGTACCAAAGATGACCTTGATGAGGTCACAATTAAAAGTGAATAATACCTGGTTCACACTTTTAAAATGCCATATTACATTTTCTAAGTCTTCTCTTAAAGATGCTGGCTATTAGGTAAATAATTAACACTCTTTACTAATGTTATCCGTTCATTATTTCATAAATAAGTTTGATAAAGAAAAAGACATTTGCTGTACTTAAAAATCATGTGGAATATATTCATTGCTTTTTAAGGTAGGAGTAGTGTAAATGGAACTGTTGAGAATTACCGTCTTGCTGTGCCCTTCTGCACAGCGGGCTAGAATTCAGACAGTCAGAACCCTTTGCATTAACCCGTTAGCCACTGTGTTCACCTCCACATGCAAACGAAGGAAACCATTCCTACTTTACATACAATCCCTTTAATGAGCATAGCCATGTAATATGATTCCCCTGGGAAATGGCTTTCTTTTGACTATGAAACTTGCACTGTCTATGGAACAAGACTGGCCGCAGATGATTAATAATATCTCAATTCAGAGCCCTGACGGTAGATATGTGACAAACACCTTGTTTAAACTCATAATGATATTCCCTTTTTTCTTTTCTTTTCTTTTCTTTCTTTCTTTCTTTTTTTTTTTTTTTTTTTGGTAGTTTGAGACAGAGGTTTTTTTAGACCTGTAGCCCAGGCTGGCCTCAAATAGATATCCACCTGCCTCTGTTTCCCAAGTGTTGGGATTAAAGTTGTGTCATCATGCTAGGCTCAGTATTTACATTTCATAGGTGAAGAAACCAACGTTCAGAAAACCTATATAAATGTAAGCTCTCAGTTCCTTCAGAGCAGGGTTCTAGCCCCGTGTCTGCTGTCTGGTGTGCTTTCTCCATGCTTTCCTGTATAATCAAGGAGAGGCCGCCTAGACCTGTTTGCAGATCTGTGTTACATGTTCTCTATGCTTAGTGCCACCATGTTCATGTTAGAGCAAACTGTCATGGAAACAGGCTTGGGAGATGGCTCAGTTGGGAAAGTGCTTGCCAAACAAGCATGAGGACCTGTGTTTGATCCCCTGCACCTACATAGAAATCCAGCTGCGGTGGTACACATTGTAAACCTGCACTGGTGAGGTGGAAATATGGATCCCTGGCATTCACGGCCAGCCCATCTGGCTGAATTGCTGAGTGCCAGGCTCAGTGTTGGATCCTGCCCTATTCATGAAGATACTCAGCATTGATTCTGGCCTCTACACTCAACCCCCACACCATGAACACATAAAACACGTGTACTAAAAACCAAAAGATATAAATACAATGGATAAAACTTATGAAAACTCATTGCATGTCTGTTCATCCTTACACCTAAGCTTGCTTGTTTTTTCTCCCGCACATAAGCATTGTTAGGCACAGTTGCCTTATGTCAGCTGCTGGAATATGAAGCGAGTGCTTTCGGCAGTGATTATTCTGCAGGCATCCCCTTTTCTGATGACTATGCTTGCTTGTTGTTATGGTGCTGTCCTCTCTCTGTCTTGATGGGCACACAATGCTCTGGCTCAGGTAGAACAAGCTGTCTTCCCTCTGGGAAGAGCTTATCATCTCAGAACTTGATAGCAGTGCTCTGTAGTTGAATTGTCTTGGTAGTGTTCTTTGGCTGGCTGGCCGGCTTCTTCCATTTTCATGTATTCTAAGCATTAACTCTTTTATAGGGACAGTACGTAAGTATCTGTTTCTTTATCTTCATTTCAGTTGTCCTGTTCAACAGAAGCAAACTGATTCCTTTTTCATTTTGCGGATATAGTTCTGAAATTAATAGTAACTTATGGAGAACAATTATACCTGATGGAACCAGATTTAAAGATGTCCTTTTAAGCTATATAACAAACAGATTCATTCTATCAGTTTCTGATATAGTGGCTTAAAATGTCATGCGAGGGCTGCAATGAAAGGTAAACACAGTGCACCCAGCTCCATTTTGAGATGCACTCACAACTGCAGAACGTGTGGTTCAGATCATCCTTTTGCCTCTCACGTACCACTGCTCTCCCCGAAGTCATAGAGATGTATTTTGTGTGCATGATGCACTGTATTATTCTGGGTTTACTATCTAGTGATCCTCTAAGGTCAAGTTTCATTATTATGAAATATAACTTAGGAAGAAAAATGGCTCAGGCTTAGATAATCTGACATTTTAATCAAAACAACAGGGAGCCTAGTCAGGTTGGCACTAGAAGTCACTTTGAATTACACACCACCATTTCCAGGATATCAGATATAATGTATATTTATATTAGGGTACCAGTAAGTTTTGTGGCTCCTTTAGAGTTTTTTTTTGCTTAGTTACAGAATATCCTTTTTCCAGTTACACAAAGACTGTCTTTTGCATATCAAGAACACCTTGCTTCATAAACGATAGCTAACCGGCCGGTGGAGGACCTTCTCTTTCGTGTCTCCCATCTCTTCTTTTCCCTCAGCAGTGCTGTAGGTGCTACACCTGAGTGGGAATCCAGTGGTGTCCGGCTGTGGGCTTTTAATGTGTGAAGCTGTGTGAATGTGGGAACTCATGTGTTCAAATAATTTTTATTAGTTTTTTTTGTCAGCTTCCAAGTAATAATTTTTCAGGCTACTGGAGCTTCTCTCGGGCAGTTGGGTTTTTAGCATAAATACTTTTGTTGTTTGTAGTAGTGTTTTAACACATATTCCCAGAAGATTGTAATGAGCCTTTGGTGTTGAAAACAATCCTTGGATTAGAACCTATGTCATGCTGTAAACTCCTTTTAAAAAAAATACACACACACACACATATATATATATATATGTATATACATATATATATATATATATACACACACTCTATCATGCTAGCACACTGGAGACTTGATTAAAAGTATAATAAGTAAGTGAGTCTTAACCATTTTGACTTTAAGAAATCTACATCTTTCTGCTTTTTAGTAGAGAAGGTCTGAAACACAATTTTTCCACAGTGAATCAAGGTCACAGATATGACAGGTTTATAGTAAAGACTTCTCCTAATGCCGTGTTTAGTGAACACCAAAGAACATCATTTTCTTAAATGCAAACAAATATTTTCTGAATATAAATTTGAAAGCTTTAATAATAGGTATAACTAATATTTATTGTGACACACATATTTACAGTGTGTACAGGTGCTAGAAATTGCTACTTTGCAGAATTAAAAAGTAAGGAAATTACACAGTGTTTCCTTAGAAAGTACCAGTCAGCTGGTACTTTTTTTTTTTTTTTAAGGAGTTGGAGTTGTGTCGAGGTGGAATAGCTGAAGGCAAGGCCCTCAGACAGAGCATGTCTCAGAGACTGTGGAAGAACAGTAGGAACTGGCTAGAACAGAGTATGAAAGGGAAAAGCTGGTTAGGCAGATTGTTGTAGATGTTGCCTATTTATCTGAGTGAATGGCAGCCGCCGAGATTTGAAACTAGAGAGTAGCTAGGCCTGACTCCCTAGCTGCTGTGTTCAGCAGACTTTGGTTGGAGTCAATGGAGAGGAGAAGTAAGTAGCCAGTTAGGAACCACCTGCAGCAGTCTAGGAGAGAGTGCCTAGACCAAGGTGGAAAGCGTTTTGCCATGAGTTAGGCATGAGGTTATGAGAGGGCAAGTCAGGCGTTAGCATAGCAAGGTGATGAGAGCTGCTCACTGCCAACATTCACTACGATTTGCTTGCTTTTTCCTCCTAAGTGTCAGACTATCACCATATATTGTTGTTACTGTAGACCAACAAACACAAACATTTGTTACATAGTCTGGAAACATAACATGACTGATTTAACAGTGGATTCTGAATGAGGGTGTATATTCTGTGTTTACAGGTGGATAACTTTGCTGTCAGGACTTCTAGTAGTTGGTTTCTCTGTTGAAGTCTCAAACTTTCTGATTTTACAGTGAACTTAAATGATTACATTTGCCAGGAGTCTGCATCCCATAATAAGAGTTCATTAATGTTTACTTTGTTTATATAAACAGGCAAAAGAATGGACCCCAGTTGGAAAAACAAAGAAAGAAAAACCTGCTAAGAAATTTTACTCTGAATCTGAGGAGGAGGAAGAGGAGGAAGAAGAAGAGGAGGAGGAGGAACCCTCTGACAGCAGCAGTGACAGTGGTAGGCTCTGTAACTCATCCAGCTGTGTTTTCACACTACAAATTGGGTGTGGGTGCCCCGACTTTTACTGTCTTTCACCCTCCAGTCTGTTAACTACATTTAAGATGTCTCAGAATTCATTTCTTTTCAGAGCTAGGAAGTTGAGAGCAGTTTGCATGAGGGAAAACATGCTGGGTACGGCTTCAGCTGTGCCAGTTAAATGAGGTCCCTGCTTTCCGTCTGAGAGGTGAAAAGGAAGACTTTAAAAGTACGCTTTTAATCCCGGCTTTTGGGAGGCAGAGGCAGTTGGGTCTCTTGAGTTCAAGAGCAGCCTGGTCTACAGAGAGAGTTTCAGGACAGCCAGGGCTACACAGAGAAACCCTTGGAAAACAAACAAAAAACCAAAAAACAACTTTATAACTAAAGTTTTGCTTATAACTAAAGTAATGATTTACATAAGTGAACATTTGTTTGAATAGCTTGTCAAAAGTGTAATATGATGCCAGCTCTGGCCCAACACTGTGTACAAAACGTTTATTGCTCCTCGCTGTTTTCCTAGTTATCTACTACTGTCTACCAGCCCTATCAAAGTATTTGTTTGTAGTATCTGATAAATTAATTCTGATACATTATCTTCTTATATAATAAGCCAAATACCTCAACCCAGAAAGTTTACATAAAAAATATGTAACTCAAAAAGTGATGTCAAGCATAGAGAATGATGTTTTCTGTAGTTAATTGGATTGTTTCTATAGTTAATCATGTGCTTTATTTTATACCCTACACATGTGTCTCCAACCTATTTGTTTGCAAGCTTGTACCTGTTCCTAGATTAGTGTTGTTCAATGTCCATTTGAAATTCCATTAACACTATGTCTGTTCATGAGCTTGTCTGATGAATACACAATAGTGAGCCCTGTGGAGGGGTTTCTACTATACCCCAGAGGAAAAATAACTGCCTAATATGATCTGGGCCTAGATTGCCTTGCCGTTGAATCTCGTGTGACTTTGATGCTGTGGCTCCCCCCCTCCTTTGTTGTTTGTGCGAGGGGTGGATGGATGGTGGACAGGTGGGTGCGGTGTGCCTGTGTGTGAGAGCATGCACTGTGTATGCTCATGTGGGGACAAACGTCAGTGTCAGGTGTTCCTTTGCATGTGGACAGGCAGAGAGGCACAACCCATCGCTCTGGTGTGGAGGTGAGAGCACACCTTGAGGGAATCAGTCCTCCCCTTCTACCATGCTGGTTCAAGGTCAAGCTCAGTTGGGCAGCATCCACCATGTCTCCAGCCTTGAACCTTATTCTTTGAGGCAGTTTCCCGTGGTATCTAGAGCTCAGTTTTTTCTAGGCTGACTAATGAGCAACACCCTATGTACAATCGGTCACCCCCTACCCAACACTAGTTCCAGAGATGCACACTCCACGCCTGGCTTTTACATGTGTTGATACTGTGGAGCCAAGTCTAGCTTCTGAGGCTTATGCAGTGAGCACTTTACCCACTGAGCCAGATCCTAGCCCTGTCATTTCCTTTTATTTCCAGTAACTTACTGTGTGTGTACACGCGTGCATGTGTACCTTTGATTTCACAACAAATTCTAAGACTCTCTGTTTAGAAGCTTTGTTTGGGAAAGGTTTGGGAATGATGTCATGGCGAGTGCATTCCCTGGTGCCCTTCATGTTGTGCTCATGTTTTGAATCATGTACTTAGCACAACAGCTCTGAAGTATTTCCCTTGCTGAAAAGAAACCGAGAGTCAGAGGTTGCATAACTTGTAGTCTAGAGCTGGTAAGTGCCATAGTCAGGATTTGAACTTGGACATTCTCATGGGAGAACCCTGCTTCATGAGTATTCCTTTCCACCCCACTGTGCACAAAGAGGACGGATGGCACTTTTAGACTGTCACAGAGTAGGTGTGAAGCAGGGTTGGAATAGGGTTGAACCTCGGGCTGTTTGTTCTGAGGGGACTTCACTGGGAGGTGATAAGAGGGGTGATGAGTGACACGTCCTTTCATTTAGAGGGCAGCTCTGCACTGTTTGTAATAGTAAAAAATATGCTGTGTTTTAATACATATACTGATATGCATGTGTTTTGAGAGAATGACCCACACGTACCCCAGGCTGGACTTGAACTCAGGCTTATCCATCCTGCCTCAGCCTCCTGAATCCTTGAATTACAAGTGTACTCCATCGTGCCCAGCTCTTAATGCATCTTTCTGCAAGAACACTAGTATGCCATATCATCTCAGACTGGGGAACTCTTAGGCTACCAAAAGTAAGTCATAAGTCTGGGAACTTTGCTTGCTGTTTATGAACCTAGACATTTGTTGGGAATGACTTAAAAGCTCTTTTCCCTCTCAGAACTGGTTCTAGGAAGATCTAACTATTGCTTTATTTTTCACTAAATAAAAATTTCAGTAACAAGTAGCGGAATTCAAGATTGTTTCTTCCTTATGGCACTCGTACGCATTCCTTTTAAAAATGCATGCCATAGGTAGCTGGTTTAGGGTTAAAGGAGAGACTCTCAAGGTAGTTTCCGTGTGTGTCTTGTCTTTGTTCTTCACACTGTCAGAGCATCTTCTGTCTGTCTGAGTGGCTTCCAGACCACCCCGCGGAACACACAGAGTCCGTCTGTGTCAGTGTCTCTTTTCCTTTAGTCACTGTCGGTGCTTATGGGCTCCTCCATGTGACGAAATGGCTGTAAATGAAAGAGCAGTTGGCCTGTCTTTCAGAGAGCGGGTCTGGAAGTGAGAGTGGGGACACAGGCAGTAGCAGCGAGGACAGCAGCGAGGACTCCTCCAGTGGTCAAGAGAGCGAGACTGGGAGCGAGGCAGAAGCAGACTGCAGGTCGGTGGCCAAGAGGAACTCCAGAACCAAGAGGAAAAGGTGAGTTACTTTCTCACTTTCCCTCAGGATGCTTCTGGGAGTTACTGTTTCTCCTTAATTCTCAGAGTTAGAAAATGCCTCTGTATTTTCTCCAAAACAGATGTTAAGCCTTCACTTACCATGCTTAGATTTCATTTTGAACTTGAACAGATCTTAGGGTACATTTTCAAACTTGGTGTCACCTTGGAAGGCTGCCTGAAGTGACCAAGCAGTAGGGATGAAACACTTAATTACATTTGCAGCAATTTTCCTGAGGGCTAAAATTAAATCATTCAGCACTTTGCCATTGTGTAGCTAAGACAATTGATTTTTTTTTTCTAAATAATGTAACACTAAAAAGATTATGATCCAAGTATCAGAGTCAAAGACTGTGAAGGAAGACGGGTCAGAAGATACTTAAGGGTTAGTGCTTTTCAAGATCTGCTGGTATCAACAGCGTCCTTGTGTGTTAAAGTGTCCATCGTTAAGATTTTGACTAATTGGGACTAATACCTTGGACTGTGTGGCTCTGTTCTCCCCCGCTGCTGTCAGAGTGGCCTCTGCTGATGCCCTGGCCCTCCTCGGGGCCTGCTGCCTGCTCCTTTGATGAGCTTGCAGCTTGGGCTCAGTCGTGGCTGACAGCACTGATTGGGCGCAGTACGCTCTCTGCTCCTTTTATTACAGACAGTAATTAAAGCAGCTCGCCCTGCCACTTCCATAACAAACACAGCATAATGCCCTAATTATGACTTTATTAATTTAAGTCAGGATTTAATGATTTTAAAAGTGATTTATATTGTTTTTCCTGTTCAGAACAAATGAAATCTGTAGGTTAAATTAATACAGGCTTTTCATCATTGCAAAGTTAAAAACCTAGTTACCAGTAAATTCTTCTCATTAGGTTAACATCTGAAACTCTAAGCAGTAAGGTAAACAATAATTACCATCAGAATTGAGTGATGCATAATAAAATAACATTTTTACCTTTAAAATTTCATCTCAGTGCCAGGAGTGAAGTCTCCTTAGAGTAGCTGCCTTGTTGCAGGGTAAGGCACTGGCTTGTTCCCCTGGCCTCTGAGGACACGGTGCTTGGCTCTCACAGCAGCCTAGCCGTGAGGAATGTGTGTGTCTATGAGCGCAGCAGTGTCCCTCGGATGGCAGGTGCCACCAGGGTGTTCTCCTTTACTCACATGTTAGTTTCATGATATTGTTCTTCAGAAGTGTTCTTGTTGAGTTTTTATTTATGTTTGAATTTAAAGTAATTGTTACACCAAAATAAACCACAGAGACATTCTAAGCCCCTTCGTTTTTTTTGTAGGTACATGTCTTAAGCAGTGAATCAGGGATAATATATATACATTGCTATTATTTTGTAGGAGAGAAACCAGTGTATTTTTCCATCTTCACATATAATTACATATGCTCTGAGATGTGTCATTGCTCCATTTTTAATAAACAGGAGTCATATTTCCTCCACAAAAATCAATTCTGAGAACTATTGATTCTTCCTCCCTTGCCACTCTCCCTCCTCTTGAGTTCTGCAGCCTGTCTCTTAGAATTCATTTGCTGTTTGCCAGAACATGTTAAAGTTCTCGATAATTGTTAAGTATCTTCAGAAACTCCTCTTTAGTAGTGACAACTGCTTGTTACTAAATTTGAATTTTACATTCCAGATATCTTCATGATGGACACAGTAGTGTGATAGGAAGGGAATAGGATGTTGGAGGGAGACAGATTGGAATTCAGAGTTCATGATTCCCTCTGCTGCCACTGTGCCCTTAAAAGTTATTTAAACGCAAATGTTGGTTTCCTTATTGTGAGTGGGTTAATAATGTACCCAGGAAGAGAGCATCTTCAGTAGATCATTGGAATGAAGTGCCTGGCACTGCCTGGCCAAGGTAGATTATTTAAAAAACAAAACAGCTTTAGATGGATTGACTTACGATGTGTACCTGTGTGTGCTGCACATCGCACAGGAGCTGAGGAGGTTAGGACTAAGTCTTGGATCTGCTGGGATGAAGTTGGAGGCTGTTGAGAGCTGCCATGCTGGTGCTTACAGCAGAACCCAGGGTCTTGTAGAAGAGCTCTGAGTGCCCTTCTCTGCTGAGCTCGACTTTTAAAAGAGCAAGCACACACAGTGAGAGGAACTAGATTTTCCATTTTTTGAGAAAATCTCAGCACCTCAAGGCTTCTCCATCTCCAGCTCTTCACTCTCTTCAGAGAGTATTTGAGGAAATGGTTCGCCCATTCACCTCACTTCTGTTCTCAAGTTACATCTTTTCTCAAGAAGATTGTCAGCCTTGGTTGCCTAGGTGTCCCTTTGAGTGCTCTCCTGAGGCGCTTGCTCTTTCAGGGTGTTGCTCGTGTGACTTGTCACTGGTGCTGCTTCTCTCTGTATGCTTCAGTGCACCTCAGCCATTTGTGTCTCACCACCGTTACGTCTAGTGCCTGGCATGGGGCTAACAAGCTAGTAATAAATACTAGTTGACTAAGCCAATAAATGAATAGCACTTTTAGTGGGATGGTATATTAAAGGAAGAGTGTGACGTGGTGGAATACACCTTCCGAGCATTTGGGAGTATGAGGCTGGAAGACCAAGTGGGAGGCTAGCCTGAGCTACATAGCAACAAAGCAAGACCCTGACTCTAAATAAACAAGTAAGATTTTCCTCTGAGCTAATTAACATTTTTCTGACATAATATATTTAAGATCACATTTGTGTGTCTAACTGATTTTCTTAGAAAGAAACCAAATCTACCAAATGCATCATTACCCAGTATAAACTCCTAAGCTTATCAGTAAACAATATTTTACAAGTCAGCCTAAGTTCCTAGAATTTCCTACTTTTAGCTCTTAATTCCTAGAAACTAACTGTTCATCTCATAGTATTTTTCTGTATTGTTACTGATTTTATCAGTTAGTATTGTTTTATGAGTTTGCATTTGAAATCATTCAACCTTACTTGGTTGCAGGTACCACTGGAAGTATTAGTGAATTAATTCATTAATGAATAATGAACTTATCATTATTCATTAAATTTAGTTTGTTTCTGTGTGAGTGTATGCTTCCAGTGCTTTTGTGGAGGAGAGAGGAGCACCTGTGGGATGTGAGTCTGTCCTCCCTCTGTGCAGATCCTGAAGACCAGACTCAGGCTGTTAGGCCTGCCAGCAGGGACTCAGCAACTCTTCTTTATTTAATTTTCATGGTTTAGAATTTTTAAGTCATCTTTACTGTATTTTATAAAATTACTTAAATTTGTAAACATAAGGGATTTGCAATTTATATTTCAAAATTCATCTTTATTCATAGTGACTCAGAAGATGGTGAGAAGAAACATGGAAAGTCTAAAGCTTCCGAATCATCCAGTGAGGAATCCAGTTCTGTAGAAGACAGTCCTTCAGAGTCGGGGTCAGGGTCTGACAGTGAGCCTGCTCCCAGAAAAGTGGCCATGGTAAAGTCATGCATGTGCTGTGATGACCTGTATATGCATCTTCTTGTAACTTTTTCCAGTTAAGAATAAATATTTTTGGGCTGGACAGTGGTGTCGCACGCCTTAGTCCGAGCACTTGGGAAGCAGAGGCAGGTAGATCTCTGAGTTCAAGGCCAGCCTGGTCTACAGAGGAAGTTCCAGGACAACCAGGGCTGTTACACAGAGAAACCCTGTCTCGAAAAAACAAAAACAAACAAAAAAGAATACATACTTTTTTAAAAGCTTAAAATGCCATTTTAAATAAAAAGCTTCGGATAGTGACACAACGTACAACACAGGGGAAACATGTCAGTGTTTTATAAATGACAGGTGTAATTAAAGTTAAGTTATTCTTACACTGTTTTGTAAAATTAAAGTTATAGACTCCACTGCTCATATAGTGTTAGCACCCACAGAGGCACCCAAAGTTAGTAATCTGCTTTGTTCCCTCCTCACATCTCTTGATGATTGATGACAGAAGAGCCAGGTCCTCAGAAAGTCCAGCTGTGCCTTGTTCAGTGCCTGTGATTTCCTCCGGTCCCATTCTGTGTCTGTCATGCAAAGCCATTTTCTGTCTGTGGTAGACAAGTCTGTATGCTTATTTACTTGTACTTTGATTTTACTATTGAACTGAATAATCCCAACCTTTCAGCTATTGTATTTTTTAATCTCCATTTTATTCTGAATGGCTTGAAGTATACCATGTGATCATAGTATACCAAATTTTTAATAATAGGTGACTTTATAGTTGTGGGAAATTCCCCTTTCTATCAAATGCTGTGGCATTTGCTCAGATTATGAGTAATGAAGGCAGATGGTGGCCTCTCTGCCTTCATTTAGCTGAGAGTGTCGGCGTTGAAAATTCATGTCTTGAATCTTACTATTTTTCTTTCATCTGAACAATACATTCTGAGGCACGTTGAGCATGAACATGAGATATATATATGGCTTTCAAAATTGTTAACTTTGTGGTGGCTGGTGAGGCTAGCATGGTGTTCCTGTTGGCAGGCACCACCTTCATGTATTAGTCTCCTTGCCTATAAATCACACGCCAATGCTTACCTTGTTGTATCATATCGAAACAAATGCACAAGAGCAGCATGAAGTGCTGTTTGTTTTTTGTTCTTGTTTCTTTGTATGGTTTTTGTTGTTTTGTTTGGTTGATTGCTTTTGGTTTTTTTGAGACAGGGTTTCCCTGGCTGTCCTGGAATGCACTCTGCAGACCAAGCTGGCCTCCTCTCACTCAGTTTTAATACTGTTTAACTGGGACCTGTGCTGAAAGAACCCTGGGCTTCCTGTGGCTCTTGTCTCCTGCACTTTTCTGTTCTTTTAAAATAATACTGGAAAGTTAAGTCTGTTTTCAGTTGTATCTACCTTCTTCAGAGACAACTGTGAGTCACATACCTGCTGTCTTCTCAACTCAAAATCTCCATTTTCTGTAAAAATTTAGCTCTAGGTAGGTACTCTACCCATTTAGCCAAGATTAAGCTCTGGTTCCTTTGACTTCGTGTTTTGTCAGTCAGAATCTACCTTCTTTGCTCTTTTAATCTTTTTACCCCCAAGACAGGATTTCTCTGCATAGCCCTGGTTGTACTGGACTCACTCTGTAGACCAGGCTGGCCTTGAACTCACAGAGATCCACCTGCCTCTGCCTCCCGAGTGCTGGGATTAAAGGCGTGCGCCACCATGCCCAGCGGCACTTTTAATCTTTACCCTCTAGTTTCTCTTCTGCCATCCAGACACCTCAAGGGGGGCTTCCAGCCTTAAAGGGGAGCCGAAGGTGGAGCACAGTAAGAGCCTCAAAAGAATACTTTCCTGCCTCCTTCTACCTCTTACTTAAGCCAGCTACTTCTTGTTAGCTTCACTTCCACAGGTACTGGTTCTGCAGCAGTAGTCAGGAAACATCCTCTGCTCCTCTAGTCCACTAAAGTACTACACAGTAATCAATACCTCTCTGTTGCTCTACTTCCAGATTTTCTTCCCAAATCTAGACCAAATACTTAGGGCTGTCTGGGGTGCTGGATTTTTAACCCTACTGCACACCTGCTGTCTAATCTCCCTGTCTCCTTCTACTCTGTAGGGTTAGACAGTTCCCAAGAGCCCCAGATTTTACATCTGGTTTTTCATATCTGTTTCTTCTTTCCTCCTTTTGCTGTTTAGATCCACTCTTCTTTAGCATGTAGACCTTTGCCATAGTCGTCCTCGGACTGTGGTTTTTCCAGCCCCCACTTTCAGCACAGCAGCTGGATTAAGCTGCTGCCATTTGAAATCAGTAAACTCCTTAGCTATCATGTCCAAATCCAGCTCTCTCATTTCACTCTGTTCATATTCTGGCTTAATACTCACACTTTTCTTCTAAGCTATGTGCTTGGCTGTTTCTTAGCTGTTGTTCATCTGCACATGTCTGTTATTGAAGAAAATAGAAGGTGATGAGGAGATGACCTCCTTAGACTGCAGCCTTCCCTTCTCCCGGTAGACAGTGACTCGGGGAACTGAAGGCTGTTGGGGGAGGGTGTGATCCTGGAGAACGATGCCCCCTAAGGGCTTGTCACTTGGTACTGTGTTGTGCTCAGTAATGGCTGTAGAACATGATCTTGTTTCAGATTTAATTATTTGATGGACAAGCGTACTTTTATGTGCAGGTGTTCTTTTTCTGAAATGTATCTGAGAAATGTTTGGAGTATTGTCATTTCTATAAAATACTTCTTTTGTTCCAAGTAATACCTATAGCAAAAAAATTTTTTAAGTTTTATTTTTGTTTTGTGTGTATGTCTGTCAGCCTTCACGTGTAAGCATGTGTACCCACAGTGTCCAGAAGGGGGAATAGGAACTGGAGTAACAGATGCTTGTGAGCCACTGTGGGGGTGCTGGGAACTGAACCTAGGTCCTCTGCAAGAGCAGCCAGTGGTCTTCATCCCTGACCACATCATCTACAGTCCCACAGAACCCCACTTAATAGTTCCATATCTTAATCACTTTTACATGCTTTATACAGTATAAAGGAAATATTTCTATATGGAAGAGTAGACAGAAAACTCAGCAATACAGACATACTATATGTGGAAGTAATTTTCGTTTGTAACTGTATATCTTTGATTTTTTTTGTAACATAAGCAATTTGTAATCTGCATATTAAGATGTGTTTAGCAGAGGGTGAGCATTTTATATGTAAGCTAATGTTGTTCCCCCTTCATGGAACCTAGGCTTCAGTATTCCTGTAACTAAGCAGCATGTTGGAATGCTCCTTATCCTAAGGTTGTGCCAGTGTGTGTCTCGTTCTGCTGTTCACTCATTAGCTGTGCTGTGATCTCTATGGTGTGTGCACCAGCTCCTACAGAGAACGACAATGAGGAAAGCAGTCATTTGAAATCATGATTGTAATTTATTGTGAGTACGTGTGTTGATACTGTTTTGTCTGGGGGATTTTGTGGTGGCTGAGTGTAGGTAGGTACTGACATGGTGAGATGTATGTGTGTGCACATGCGTGTAAAGGACTGAGATGCCACGTATGTGGTGCACATGTATGTAGAGGACTGAGGTCGACATCAGGTGTTTCCGCCTTAGTTTTTGAGACAAGATTTGTCACTGAACCTGGATCTCCTGGATTTTGCTAGACTAGTTGGCCAGCGATCACTGGGACTCTGCCTGTGTTGTCAGCCTCCTCGGTGCTAGCATTGTAGTGAGGTGCAGTGCCGGCTCTTTATATGGGTCTCAGGGATCTGAATTCGTGACACAGCACTGACCAACTGACATACCACTTCAGCCCTGTGTTAACAATGCTTTAATTACATACAGCATATTTAAGGCATGATAATCCATCAATGTGAACTATTTAGTATTCTTGCACTTAACACTTACAAAATGTCAAGAATATTTCTACACCTAGATCATGAGACAGATGCGCGAACTAGCTATGGGAAACACGGGTATCTGTGAATTCCTAGCAGTGCATGAGATGTCCATAATCACCAGGTTTTCTGCATCTTCGAACCTTGCTGTTCCTCTGTACCGTGAAACTGACAACCTCCCCGGTGATCTCAGAGCCAGTCACTGGTATGGGGACCGTCAGCAAATGTTAAAATTTCTTTACTGTAAAGACCTGGTGACAAAAGATAACTAACCTGTGAGAAAGTCTTGGTGACAACCCAGTTTTACTACGTGGTATGAAGTGAACCCTGCAAAGACACCGTTTGCCAGCTGGTTTCTGTTCTTTGAAAAATAAAAACAAGTGTGTCTTCACACAGGCGTTTCCAGGTGTTGAAATCCTTAACCCCTGTGACTACTGAGGAATATTGGTCTTTACTCTAAATATTCAAAGCTTTGTCTCTTTCAATGTTTGTCTTTCTCAATTTAGTTCATATTTTAAATTCTTCAAAAAGGAAGTGTCATTGGATTTCAGTTGAGATCTGTAAAACAAAGGGAAACCATCAAGCAAGCGTTCCTTCTAAAACAGGTGTTTGTCTGATGGGGAGGGTTGCTAGGCTCCTTGTGCTGCTCATTAGCATCTATTTGCTCTGGATTTTAAACTTCTCATAGGGTTTATCCTTTGTATAGTTGTAAATTTCAAACCTTTGTACAGTAGAAACATACCTGGCTCTTGTAACGTCATCATTTCTTTTTTTCTATTTGGCTTTTCTGTAATCAGCATGCAAATGGATAGTCATATGCATGAAAAGTCTTTACAGGGATTGTTACATATTTTTGTTTGTATTTAGAACTTAAGATCCTTTATTTATTTATTTTTCAAATGAAATACACAAACTAGAAGTTAGTTTCTTAACCCTGTGGCTTTTTATTGTGTGTTGAAAATGTTCCTGTGTTGGAGTGTAAGGAATACCTTAGGGACAAGATGGAGATTTGAAGGCAACGAGTTGCTGTGTAGACATGCTTTACAGCAAGATCTTCAGAGCAGTAGCTGTTGTCCTTAGAAAAGTCAAAGAGTCACTCGGCTGTTAAAACCTAATGCTCTGTTTTTAAAAAATATACAAAAACAAATTGTCTGTCTTTCTGCTTGATCTCCTTTCAAGTACGAACACAATGAAAACAGTGGGTGATCTGTCAGTGTGTGTGGTTTGTCAATGGTGGTTCTGTATAAATATTGGGAGGGTAAGAAATAAAATTCACACAGTAAAATATGAATTCATCTGCCTTTTCTCCCCAGCTCCGTGGCTCATGCCACGGTGTGAAATCCTCATTTTACACACTTTGCAGGGGGGAGCATATGAATTATGCATTGAGCAAGAAGAATCTCCTGCCTCGAGTCCTATATGCATTTGCCCAGGTTCTGTCTCTATTACCAAGATGAATTGCAAATGGAGAAATGTTTGATGGAATAAGGCTCTTAACTTCTTTGTTTAGAATTCAGATTTTTGTTTTTATAGTAGGTCCTTTAAGTATGAAAATGTTGTGAACTTACTATGGATTCTTTAAAATGAAAAATGAAATATAATGTAGAAGAAGCATGCTAGCATATCATGAAGCATTTTATAGCTTTGATTCGAGATGCAGGGCTTTCCAGTTTAGTGGCAATGACTGTCATCTATTGCTAATGTTGTATTTCAGTCACTGGTTATTTGCTCTTCTCAGAAGTCAGGGGAATTCTGTCCATTTCAGAGCCCGCTTCCCTCTTTTCCAGGCGTCTGACAAGAGATGGTATCTCTCTGTGCTGTGAGGCCTGATGTGGGCTTAAATTTCAGTTTCCAAACTAACATTTCTTCTGTTTGTTTTCCTAAAGACTAGACATTGTCACTCATGGAGAGTTTAGAGAGGGATAGATGCTGTTTTGTGTTTAAAGAAGGATGGAATTAAAGTGATGGGGAGGAAAGGAAACAATGTGATTTTTTTTTTTGAGTTATAATCTTTTTGGTTTTAACGTGTATTCTTATGTAATCCTTGAAGAATTCTCCGAATGTCAGCATGAAGGAGAATACAAGCAGAACTTTAATCATGGGACAACAGTATTTCTCAGATGCTCTTCTAAAGGCCTGCACGCCTGTGGGCCAGAAGAGGTTGAAGGTTGTGGGCCAACTCAAAGCCCTGGTTCTGGACCTGCAACCCCCACTTGCAGGACCAGTTCTGCCATGGAAAGGTGCAGGGCCTGCTCTCCCTACTGCTGCAGCATGTGAGGAGCAGGGACAGCTCTCCTGCTTCATCTTACTTTTTGAGACAGGATTTATACTGGAACTAATGAAGCTGGCGTGGCTAGCCAGCATCCCCAGAAAATCCTCCTGTCTCTACCTTCCCAGTATACCCTGGAGTTATGTATGGCTCTGACGTGTGTGTTGGGATCCCAATTCAGATCCTTAGAGTTTTACAACAAGCACGTACAAACTGAGCTATTTCCCAGGCCACTTTATTATTTTTATTAAGATGGGTAAACTTAGTGTAAGGACTTTATATTCACTCTTGTGGAAATGCATGTTCATAAACAGCAAATGAACTAGTTTGTCATAGAAGAAGCCCTAATTTTCAGTAGGTAGGTTTTAAATATTTGTTTTCTATATAAAATGCTAAGAAAGTGGATGAGTTGCTTTCCACAGTACAGAGTAAGAGTTAGGGCTGCTGCTTTAGTGGGTACATTTGGTGAGAACCTTTGACACAACCTAGTTAGTACAGGAACACAGAGTGTCCAGGTCAGGCCACCCCAGGCTTATCGCTGCGGAGTCCAGCCTGTTGCAACCTGAGGACATCAGCGATACCCATGTATTACTATTTGAATATTCCTCTTTCTTAAGTAAACCTGTTAAACAGTTATTTCTAAGAGTGTTTATTTACTTTCTACTGAGAGCCACATTGTATTTTTATGAAGCAAAAAAGTTATCAGATTGTAAAATGATTGTAACATTTAATTTTTTTTTCTAAAGGTCTTTTATATTCTTTGAACATGAAATATTTTAACTTAATTAACAGTTTGTACATGAAGAAGAAATACAATATACTAACACAGAAATTTTGATTCAGGAAAGTATTTATAGCACCATATAGAAGTTTAAATTGTGTTTTTGTTTCTAAGACCAAGAAGGAAAAACATGTTTGCTTTGTAGTAGTAAGAATACTTTATGGTTTTCTTTAGACAAGAATTGAAGCAAAGTTTTGATATTTTACAGGCAAAAGAAAGAAAACCCCAGCAAGAAAGACATCCTGCCTCCAAAGATATTTTCCTTCTAGATCTGGATGATTGTAAGTTCTGGAACTTCCCCTTGCTTTGTATTTAGGAGTCTTCTGTGTTTTTATGTTACTTCTCATGTAGAATTCCCAAGTTTTAGAGACATCTATTGTAAAAGGTTGATCAGAAACGGTGGGAATTTTTCAGCCAGTGGTATCAGTGGCCCGGCGTGCCAGTTCTGTGTCACCTGAGCAGGGCACTGGATCCATTTTACTTTAGTCATTTATCCTTTGTGACAAATAATAATTGTGCCTCACAGCATCCATCCTGTGGGATCCTGGATGTGGGGCTGACACAGGTAAGTAAGGAAGCGGGGGGCAGCTAGGAGAGCGATAGATGGAAGACAGAACTTCCACTACTGGCCACGGTGGCTTGTAGAGCCTTGACTAGCCAGTTTGGCTCTTCCTTCAGTGTTTAATAGCAGAAAGTCTTCATTCAAGGAGGTATACTTCTAAGGATTCATATGCCTACAACTTTACTACAACCCAAGTACATAGTCACAACTCTTAAATCTCCAGCAAGGTGGGAACTTGGAACTGCCAGGAACCTTGTTGCTAGGTAAACTCTATAACTAGGAGATCAGTTGGAAATAAGAGTTCTTGATGTTAAAAAGGTCTCATTTTCGGTGTACTTTTCTTATGTGGAGGGTGAGTTTTGGGGTTACCTCATTTTGTCATACATCCATTCTATTTATATTGTCTATTGTGATTGCCATAGGAAATTCTTAATAGAGGAAAAATTAAAATGTGTAATATAGAGAAATTGGACATATTTGACCATATTAGCAGCGATAATAAGGTTTGGTGGCAGGTGCTGCGGCAGTCGGTGGAGACGGACGTGTTCCATATGCTGCACTGTAGAGTGAGAAGTCACGTTAAACAGGTGGAGCCAGGGACGAGCGGTGCATGATTTGTCTCTGTGCCGTGTGGGCGTGGGGAGAGCATGAGAGTACAAGACTCCAGGAGAAAAGGGGACGGGTGCAGCAGGTAAGCGAGGGTAGTATGGTAGAGCTATCGCATACAAATGAATGAAAGTGTCGCACAAAAGCCATTGCTTTTACAGCTAACACGTGCTGTTGTTACAACTCGCAAGCAAATTGGATCATTTTGTTCCTGCTAGCAAAGACTGTAAAGTTTACTAGTGTCCAGCATCACTAGGAGTCACAGTGAGAACACTGCACATGCTCCCCATAGGAATGTGGATACCATAGCCTTTAGGAGAGTCATGCTAGCTCTGTCAAACTTGACTTGTGTGTCCCTTGGACTGGGTACTTCTTTTTGGGAACTAACCCCACCAGTGAACTGCAAGGTCACATCTCCCCTTCCATAGATGGTTGTGCCTCTTGCTCACATTTTCAGCCACTGCTGCTTTGCTTGGCTGAACCACACCCTGCTGTCTCTTCTCGGGGTCCTCTGCCCAGCCGCCTGCTGGCCACAGTGTTCCCCTCCACCTCAGACAGCAGGCGCTAAGTCCACGCTCTGAAGTCATTGGCTCTCAGACCTGTGTTAGTTAATTTATAGAAATGTGGCAGCTACTTCAGGGTAGGACACTCACAAACAACAGAAGTTCATTGTGATGCTATAAGAAAAAACACAGTTGTGGTGGCACACGCCTCTAATGCCAGCCTTCGGGGGCAGAGGCAGAGGCAGAGGCAGGCAGATCTCTGTGAATTTGAAGCCAATCTGGTCTACAGATTAAGTTCCAGGACGGCCAGGGCTACACAGAAAAATGCTGTCTCAAAAAACCAGCCAACCAAGCAACAACCAACCAGTCAGTCACCCAGTCATTGAGAATATGTGTACTGAGCATGGAAATGTACAGTATATGTACATGCTAGAGTGCAATCACTTTAAAATGTACATTTCTATAAAGAGAGATAAAGTTTCCTTGACATTTTAAAAAAAGAATTTAAACACAGTATTTTTAGAAAGGAGAGTTTTATTCCAACTTGTTTTTAAAACTCACCAACTCAATATAGGAAATATTTCCCTTTGTTGCTAGTACCCACACAGTTAAATTTTCCTTCAGAATTCTTTTTCATATGTGATATGAAATACTTGTTAAAAAGTTAATTCAGCAATGGCTGTAGGTGGAGTGTCTGCTGAGCTCAAAGGACTGGGCTGGGTGCTGTGACACATAAAGAGAATTTGCTTACTCTCTTGTCTCTACCTGAGCAAATGCATCCACGCACACTTTCCATGTGTGACAGAAGTATGTTGCAAAGTGCGGAGGCCTGTGGGAGAACTGTGGTCTGAGTTCAGAGCTGAAGACAAGCATGGGGCTGCTAGCTTTGCCCTCAGCAGCTTCTTCATTGCCCATTGGAACTGCTCCATAAGAGCCTGAGGTCTCGGGCTCTGGGAGGTAGATTAATCTTTCAGGAGCGGTACTGTACATTGCATTCCTAGAAAACCACGCACAAATGCTGAATTTGTCCATTTCTTCATTCAGACGAACTTATTGGATATTTGTTGTGATAAATACAAGAAACTCTCAGAGTGAAGAGGGCAGCAGATAAATTGGTATGTTTGTTTTTCCTTGCTTTGGCATGGAAGAAGCAGTTTAAAAGGTGGAAAAATAACTTTTGGCTCATGGATTCAGTCCATGGCCCACCTTACCTTGGGCCTTGGGGTGAAAGTGAAGTATCATGCCAGTTGAAATGTGTAGAGGAGGGATAGTATCTGGGAAGAGGCCAGAAGCAAGATGCCTTAATAGGCTATCCACCAGTATCCTGCAGCTTATAGCTAAGGACTCACCATCTAAATAAACATACAGCATCTCCCAAAGGGGCACCATCACTGGAGACCACACTTCCAGTACTTGAGCCTGGGGGGGATGTTTATGTTCAGACTTCACAGCCAGTATTGAGAATGCCATGCTGTGAGTGAAATAAGGGACCAAGGGACGGGGCACTGATGTGCACTTTCCGGGTTGTAATGCCTGTTTCACCCACCAGCAGCAGCTTACCTCTTGAGCTTCCCTTTAACAAAGCAGAGGAAGGCAGGAAAGCAGAGTGGGGGAAGGGAAGCTGGCTGAGTAGGGTCATGGAGAAGGGTAAGAGGTCTCCAGTGTGTGTCCTCAGGAAGTCCCAGCAATAGGCTGGTGCTGTTACAGAATGGTTCTGCAGCTTGAGTAGACCCAGCCCAGGCATTCGCCCAGCATGCATGCCTTTAACCACTTTCATTAGTGAGTTTTTCTGTCTCGCTCATTCATGAAATGGTTAAAGAAAAAGAACATGAAGTCTTTGGTAATTCTTACTCAGTGGGTATCAGGAGAAAACATCCATGCCAGAATAGTGTATGACCTACAGTCTGTTGTTGGACTTTGAGAAAGCAATAATATACTTTCTGCCTTTGCTGTGTGTGGTGGGGGGTGGGTATTTTATCTTTCTGGAAACTAGAATATTTTTAGTGCCGTATACCAAATTACCTAAATGAGCTGATCATAAAGCGGGAATCACTCCATGTTCTTTTGTATTTTTGTAGGGAGGCAAAACCTGTTCATTGCACTCTGAGTTCAACTAGCTTGGAGACCTTTCCATGGCCAGTAGTTCAGCTTCGAAAGCCGTACGGTCTTCCATGTCACTGTTGGGTGGTGTGTGGGTTAGGCAGTGCAGTGAGGTGGCAAGAGGACAGTAGGGGGTCTGAGGGTTTGCTTTCTGTTTTGAGACAGTCTCACCATGTAGCCTTGGCTGACCTGAAGCTCTCTGTTTAGACCAGGTCACCCTCAAACTCACAAAGATCTACCTGCATCCAGGGTGCTGAGATTATTAAAGGCACGTGCCACCACACCTGGACAGCAGAGAGTTGGAATCTCTCTTTTTTTTTTTTTAACTTATTAGCTGCATTACATTGGTCAGTTTATTTTACTTCTGTGTTAGCCAGTGTTCTCTCCTGGCTAATATAGGAACAGACCAATAGAATGAATATGCATTGAAAGGGCCTTATTATCAGACTGGCTTACTGGTCTAGGGAGAACCACAATGGCTGCCTTCACACTGGAGAGGCTTGGTGCCTGGTAGCTGCTCAGTCCATAGGCAGGATGCCTGACAGTCCCAGTCTGTCTTGTCAGCTTGCACTCAAACAAGGTGCAAGCTGAAAGCCTGGGGGATTCCTAGAGCCACTGGTCTTTGGTCCTCTTGGGAAGGCTGAAGAAGCCGCACTCTAATGTCAATGAGGAATGGTGGCAGTGGCAGCAGCTGCACCAGCAAGAAACAAATCGGGTAGATGCTTGCCAGCACAATTGGAAGGGAAGCAGGCAAGAAGCAAAACTTTCTCCTCTACAGATCTTTTTCTCTGGCCTGCCACCAGAAGGTGCTGCCACTCTGAGTGGGTCTTCCCACCGCAGTTGAAGTGATCAAGAAAGTCTCTCAGAGGCCCACTCAGTAGTTTCTGTTACCTGACTCTAGTTCCACTCACACTGATAACTAACATAACCATCACACCCTCTGTGCGTTAGTTGCTGGATCTACAAAATGAAACAGATGCTGTCATGGGGGTTGAGTGAATTGCTACATGTGAAAGCATTTATACCTCCACCTTGTATGTGGCAAGTGTTTGTAGGGTTAATGATGGTAACAGTGAGTGGGGCAGCTAGTCACATTGGACAGGCTGAGCAGCCACTGGCTGGGCCTTCTGTACTGCTGCTACATTCAGTTTTGAGCCAGAATTTCAATCAGAAAAGTAATTGTGTAATTGCTGTGTTATACATACTTTAGCAAAGAAAAAAGTGTTTTGTTGAAAGTCTTAAAAATACAGGATTGAGAAGATGGCTCCGTGGGTAAAGCATTTGCTGTGGTAGCATGAAGATGGGGTTTCATAAGCCCCAGAAACACATAAGGCTGGATGTGTTAGCACACACCTGTTATCCTAGCACTCTTAATAGCAGATCAGAAGGGAAACAGGAGACACCATGGGAGCTTGTGTGCCAGCTAGCCTGGGGTACACAGCAGCAAATAGAGAAAAGATCCTGCCTCAAACAAGGTACAAACTGAGGTTGTCCTCTGACCGTCATGTGGGTGTGCACACACACGCGCACGCACACGTGCGCGCACACACACGCATGCGCGCGCGCACACACGCACACACGCACGCGCACGCACGCACGCACGCACACACACACACACACACACACACACACACACACACACACACACAC
>CAJQZJ010033152.1:4980518-4983018 GCA_907164525.1 Lophiomys imhausi
GGGGGGGGGGGGGAGGGGGTTATGGAGGGAGAGACAGAGAGAAAGCTTAAGTTTGAAGAATAGTCACACTTAACACTTTGTGTGACAATGGAGCTCTCACCAGTGAGCAGCAGTCCACTGAGATGCTAATTGTAGTCAGTGATGAACACAGAGCACAAAGGGTACACATCTGCAAAGAGAAGTTGGGAGTGATGAAGCCATGTCCCCTCCTCTTTCTTCTGCAGGTGTCTCTCTCTGCTTGGCTGGCGGTGATCACTGCTTATATTCGCTGCTTTCTTATGATTATGATTTGGGGTTTTACTTGTTATAACTACTGCCCTACAGCAGGAAATGGGAGGGACTTTAAAATTACTCTGTTCTTAAGAGATTTCTTTTTCTGGTAGATTTATTTTCTATTTTCAAAACCGACAGCTGTTTATGTGGCTGTCAGCTGTAACCCTTCAAGATCTTGCTGCTTCTGTTGAATTTTCCATTTGCAGTAAGAAGTCTTATTTTCCTAGCTTTTAGTATCATAGGTAACTGTGTGTTGGCCAGTTACATATTAAATACATGTTGTGCATCAGTTAGATTAACTTCTTTTACCACTGTTCTCTTTAAAATCATGCTGAATTTGTTTCCTAAATACACAGCATGGTAAGAAAAATAAATAAATCTTATTTAATAATGTTAAGTCTTTGAACATGGAAGCTGAAAACTATTATTATGATATTCCTAAAGACTTTGTTTCCTTTCCAAGAAAGATAAAAATGAATTCAGCTATAGGGTACATTGCTAACTAACACTGCGGAATTAATTTATTATCAGAGACAAGAGAGCATGAAGTAAAAATAGATAAGTATGGTATATGACCCTAATATCAAAGAAAAGTAAAAACCACTTATCTTGGAATAGATCAGACACACTGTTATTCAAACCGTTCAGGAATGTAATTGCATACATCTTTTATAAGCCTATCAATCAGGATTATTTCTCTAAGTTTCCAGCTGTTCTACATTACTGGGTTTATAAATACCTCCCCAGAATGTTAAACTAGCACCAAAGACCTGTATCACACTGTGGCTCAAAGAAACAACCACTCCGAAAAGGTACATGGAGAGAATTTGAGCAAGTTTGCTCTAGGCAAGCGTGAGGTGAAGAGAGAGAGCACATGCGGTATGCATCCTTCAGAGTCCATTCAAGAACGATGGTCAAGGAAACATGAATGCTAACTGGTTGAAGAGGAAGTTAAGGAAGTGGACTTGGTTTTTAGGGTATGAAATAGAGTATTTTAGGGTTTCTTAGGGCTTTTTTTTTTTTTCTAAAAGCCATACAAACCAAGTTTGAGAAAATGATGTCAGAATTTGTTTTTAAGTAACTCAGAAGCAGAATAGACTACTGGATTAGACAGACTAGCCAGATGGTAATGCAGATAGCATGTGTCTTCTCCCTCTCTGTGTGGTGATGGGGGTCCAGCCCAGGATCTCATACATGTAAACCCTCACACTCTTGGTGCGAAATGCACACAACATTGAAACTTAGTGAGGAGGACCTCATTGTTTATTGCAGCAGCCTCTTTGTTCCATGTTCACTTGAAGTTTTCCCTAATAAGTTTTTAAATATGTAAATTCACAGGACATTTGATAGAATTATGATCTGGTGTAGTAGCTTGTAAATATAAACCCATCATCTGTTTTAAAAGGAGGTTTAGACCCTCATCTGTAAACTTGCAGAACTGGAATAATTGTTTCTCAGGTCCTCTTCAGCTCTACATTTTTGGAACTCTGTATACATTAAAGATGTTTTATATGACTTCAGCAAACATCATATAAAGGAAGGTTATTTTCTTCTTCTTTTCTTTATATAGAAAACATAATGAGACTTAGAGTCTGAGCCCCTAGAGGACAGGGCAAGGCTTTGCTGTGTCCTCTCCTCACCCCATGCTTGAGCTGAAAGTGTCATCAGACATGCTTTAAGTTGGCAAACTTACTCCTTGCAGCCTTCCCATGTCATAGGACTCATTCCCACTGATGTCATTTTAAAGAGCTCTACTGTCAGGGTTATGACATCACTAAGTAAATTATTCCCGCCAAATGCATTTCTAGAAAGTCGAACTCTGGGGCTGCCAGGGTGGCTCCGTAGATGAAAGCATTTGCCACCAAGCCAGACAACCTGGATTTAGTCCCCGGAACTCACATGGGGAAAGGAAAGAGCCAACTCCTTCAAGTTGTCCTTAAACCTGTATGCATGTGTCATAGCATGTGTGTGTTGTGCATGCACAGACACACACACATATAAAATAAGTAAATGTCAGGATCTTTTTTTTTAAGAAAATAGCACTTGTTGCCATATTCCTTTTGTACCTACCATGAACTATTTCAGGCATAAAAAGAAGAGTGGCTACTGCTTGAAGCTATTTGCATCTTTGTCCCTATGCTCTAGTTTCCTCACATGCCTTCTCATGTGGTTAAAAGTACATCATGAGAAAATGAGAATCTGAAAATGCGATTTTAAGTTTATTTTC
>CAJQZJ010033152.1:4985518-5007846 GCA_907164525.1 Lophiomys imhausi
ATCTTGAACTGTCAGCAGGATTTTCAGGTCATTTGACAAAAGGATACAAGTCCAACACTGAAGGTGACTGCTGGCTTCATCAATCACTTCACCTTTCTTTAAGTTGATACATAATGGACCCCTTCCATCAGCTTCCCTGTTCTTTGTCACTTGTTTGGAAAGAGGGGGGAAAAAAAGGAAGGAAGGGTAGTGGAAAGGCTGGCTGTAAAGTCAAGGTTAGGAAATGAATTGTTATTTACTCAGGATCCAAGGGTGTCACTGTGAAGGCGGATGCTTTTCATAAAAACATCCAGTTTATGCTGGATGGTGATACGCAGTTTGAAGATCTTGCAGGTCTCTGTGTGGACCATGCTGCTCAGAGTAGTGATCCGAAATGTGGACTTGAATTAAGACATTGCATTGTGGCAGAGACATGTTTTGTTCCAGGAAAAAAAATGTTCAAATCACCATTCTTTTACTTCTAAAAACAACACCAAATGTTTAATTATGAGAGCATCATTCTCGGGGGAGTGTGATATGGATCAGCCACCTACACCTTAGCTTTATATCTTCAGCCAGGGTTAATTTGAACCAGAACTTTCTCAGGTTGTTGGAAAGGAAGGAGAGAGAGAGGGTGGGGTGGAATTTGTAAGTTTTCCTCATTTTCTAGAACCTGTAGTTAATACTAGTCACCAAGTCTGAATTGCCCATGTTAAACAGGCAGCTGGTAAAACAGTTTAAAAGAGCTATTAGCATCTGGCATGGCAGGTTCCCTGGAGAAACAAGTCCTTTTAACTAATTCTGTGAAGAGTGAGACACACCTAGACAAGGTTATCAACTCGTCAATCAGTATTTTGATAAATAGGCGCACAGGAATCCTAACACAGGTCTCCTTTCCCCCATCTTACTTCAGAGCCCTCAGCCAGAAGGTCATTATGTCAGGAGGCAGTGTGCTGACCTGAGCAGACGTGTTAGATTACACAGGGAAGTTATGTATGTTGGCTGTGTGAACTTCACTTTCCAGTTTGCTAAGGATGGATTGGATACAGTAAAGAATGTGCCTTAATGTTCTTTCTGTCTTTGCCGATTTGGCTTCTCTCTCTCTCTTTCCCTCCCTCCCTCCCTCCCTCTCTCTCTCTGGTCACTCTTTTTGTGTGAATTTTCTTTTGTTTTCAAGTAAGACTTTGGAGATTATGTTTTGTTGATGAAAGTTTTGTTTCTCAAACCTGATTGATTCTATTAATAAGTGTGTGGAAGCTGTGTGTGGAGGCGCACATGAAATCCAAGGTGCTCAGGAGGCTGAGACCAGAGCATCTTGAGCTCCGGACCTTGCCTGGGCAACATAGACTGTGCTTCAAGAACAAATGTGCGTGATGTCTCCTACTTTCTGTATATTGCAGCCTTAGGTTGTGGTCAGTAAGCCATGGCTGCAGTCTCCAGGCATGCCTTACATGCCAGGGAAGTAGAAATGACATGCGCTAGTAGAGGAACACAGAGTGGAGCCTCAGAGATGTTCATACAAAGGGTGTGTAAAGGAGAAGGGTCAGTGCTGGCAAATCTGCAGGAAAAACTCTGTGTTTGCAGTAGAGGCCCGACCTAAAGCATTGTCCACACGTGTGCAGCTTCTAACAAGACACATTGCCGTCCCATCCACACAGGCCTCTGTCAGATCAGTGCAGACCTGAATCCACGCTTTTCTCAGTAGCATTCATTGCCTGTCTGGGGATGGTGTTTCCTCTAGGACTTTTTGCCTAAGCACTCACTGACAGACCTGTGTTACTCATCCCTGCAGGTGTAATGTGTGACACACACGTGAGTTGTTGATGTGACACACACGTGAGTTGTTGATACAAAGAGCTACAAGATGAGTAGACCCTGCATTCAGAGACCCACATAACCTTTTTAAACATCAGACTTTTTTTTTTCTTTTTTCTTTTTGGTTTTTCAAGACAAGGTTTCTCTGTGTAGCCCTGGCTGTCCTAGAACTTGGTCTGTAGAGCAGGCTGGCTCAAACTCAGAGATCCACCTGCCTCTGCCTCCCGAGTGCTGGGAATAAAGGCGTACGCCACCACCCAGCTAAACATTAGACCTTTGTATTGTTTTTGTTTCAGAAAGAATGTCTCTAGCAAAGTTACCTTTTTAAAAAGTTTCTTCAGAGTGATTGATATTTTTGTCACTACCTTCCCACTCCTTTGTAGCCCAGTTGTGTCCATACCATTTTATCTGCCTACCCAGAGTACCTTCTGTTTTTTTCCTTCTTTTCCCCACTAAAACGTGTCTGTTCTGTAGCTCGCCAAAGTCTATCACTACTACTAATACTAATCTGAGAGCAATCCTGTTTTGGACTCTTGTCTACCCAAAAGACTCACACCTGCCACCTGAAGGGGGTTAAGAGGCCAGGAGAAGGGCCATCCTTTCATCTGTTCACAGTGTCTGCCAGCTAGCCATGAAAGGGGTACAATCAACTCAGAGTACTTACTGCAATGGAAGGATGGCTGCTAGGGCGAGTCTTTTTTTTTAGATCAACCCTTGCCAAGCAGATGATCCAGCCTGAGAGCCATTCACACCCTTTGGGGTCTCTAACAAAGACCCTTTGGGGTCTGTGGCAGGTGTTATTGATGCCAGTACTGAAGCATTGCAGGGGGACACTGTGGCCTCTCACGGCCCCTGGGCACAGTTTCCTGCACTCATTTGCTTCACACCAAGTTATATATATTCTAAGATCTACACATCACAAGTAGATCTCACAACACAAGAATCCACAGCAGGATGTTTCGGAGACAGTTTTCTTACTAATGGAAGGTATTTTCACAAACTTGATGGTTTAAAGCAATGCAAATGTATTGTCCTTTTAATTTTTATTTTACGTATGAGTGTTTTGCCTGAATATATGTATGTATATACCACATGTGTGCAGTGGCCATAAGAAGGCATTGGAGTCCCTCAAACTAGAGTTACAGGTGGTGGTGAGCCTCCACATGAGTGCTGGGAACCTAACCTAGGTCTTCTGCAAAAGCTTCAAGTACTGTCAACTGCTGAGCCATCTCTCCAGCCCCACAGATTTATTCTTGTGTAGTCCTTTAAGTCAGGGGTCCAAAATAGGTGTCATTGGCATTCCTTTTGGAGGTATAGGGAAAAGATGAAGTTCTTACCCCTTCCTACTGTTCCTCCTTCTAGAGACAGATCGCATTCCTTGGAGGCCATTGAAGGCCACAGTAATACGTCCTCTTTGACCATCCTAGGTTCAGATGGAGTTCTTGCTATTATGGTCTCCTGCCTAATCAAACTATTGCCTCTGTCAGAACCTGTCAGAAAATTTTTTAAAATTTCAGAGCAAATTAATTTTCACCTCTTCCTAGTGCTGTTTTTTCATGTGTAAGAAAATATTAACACATATTTCAACAGTCAGAATTATAATAGGTTTTTGACAAAAACATTAATTTATGTCATTACATAACTAGCTCAATTATGCTTTTAAGGCATCGGAGAAATAAGTTATTTGTGTTTTGGAAAAAGGCTAAAACATGCAAAGAAATTGTATTATTCAGGCTTATCACATTGTTAGTTACACTAGGTTTAAGAATATGCATAAAAATGATACTTGAATTAAATAGTGAAGTCAGAATGGCATGTGATTATGACCTATGGCATCAGGTAAAACAGCGGAAGAGTTGGACTGCAGCTGGCCCTGCATTCTCAGTAATATTTGGTATTTAGCTTAGTATGATTTCAAAGGCCAGATGACAAGTGAGTGATGGTCTACTGTGATTTAAGTAAATTAGAAGAACTACAGTGAATTCTTTGTAAAAAAGTAAAGGCACTAAGATCTGAGGTTGAGGCACACTGTGCTTGGAGAGCTACACTCTGTTTTATTTTATTTTTTAAACCTTCATCAAAATGTTACGGATCTATTAAATACTGTTCTTAAAATGAAGTGATTCTTTTCAGAGGAGGCCCAGCCCAACACGAAGTGTAAAATTATCTCATATCTTGTATTCCCAGGGCTGATACTGTTTGTGTTCTTGTGGAGAGGGTTAGTCATAGCTGGCCTATCTCAGAGCCCACTGTCTGTCAGGCTTCATTCTCTAAACCCAATGATGAAATTCTTGCTGCCCTCCCTCATGGCTCAATATGGCAAGTAGTTACTCCTACATGAGCACTGCTGTTTCGTGGTGCAGTTTAAAGTGAAGATCGGTGGGCAGATGTTGGGCATTCAGAACCACAGCTTAGGAGCTGAGAGCTAGGTTAGGCCTTGGGTAGACAGAACTTTAACTAGGGAGGAGTGAAGCGGCTGCCTTTGTGTCCTAGGTATTCTCAGAACTCTCTTTCTGTTTGTATGGTAACTTGTCCAGCAAGCTTGCAGAGGGAGCAATCAAAGGGCACTCACTGCTCAGTGATCAGGTGAGTCGGCCACATCCCGTATAGACATGGAACTTTGCTCTCGAAGAGTGGGATTTATTTCTGGACACCAGCTTTCTTAAAAGCAGTACATCACCCTCCATCCACAAATGCTGCTATAGCCAGTAATCTGTTGGCTTGTCCATTTTCAGCTCGTAGTACAAAATAAATGAAAGCCAAGGGCATTACAATTGGGAGGGAAAGAGGAGGACTGTTATTTAAAAGGCTTTTAAATGATGTCACTATATATTCTTTTAACAACATCCTCTAAAAGCCTTTAAAAAAAAAACAGTCCCTACCTCCCTTCGTTGTTAACAAAGATGGTGCGAGGACTGCTCTTTAAAAGGCTGTTAAATGGTGATCCTATATATTTTAACATCAACATCATTTAGAAACCTTTTAGAGACAGTCTCTTCAGCCACTGCTAAATGAGAGGGAAAGGACATGGGGGAAGGGATTGCTTTTTAAAGGCCTATGGACGGCACTATCAATAAATACCACAATATTGTTATAAAAGCCTTTTTTTCCAGTGATGATTCAGCTTTTTTGATGTTTACTTTTAACCTCATGATCCTTTGTCATCTGAAACCTTGCTGTTCAGCGTGACTGAAAACTCAGTTTACTAATAATCCCCCAGATGCCATTTATTAAACTTTGTACAGCTTAAAAATCAATTACTCATATACTGTCTCATTTTGTCCACACAACAACTAGGTGAAACAGGCAGGATGTGTAGAATTAACCCCATTTTGCAGAGGAGAAAAGAAGCCTAGGGAGTTGTGATGCTTGGCATCCACACTGATACCTGAGCTGTACC
Organism: Lophiomys imhausi; assembly: GCA_907164525.1. Taxonomy (NCBI): domain Eukaryota; kingdom Metazoa; phylum Chordata; class Mammalia; order Rodentia; family Muridae; genus Lophiomys; species Lophiomys imhausi. The sequence goes on from CAJQZJ010033152.1 coordinate 4,990,713, forward strand.
CAATATCCTGGTCACCTTCATTCATTGTTCGTTTGTTTGTTCGTTCATTCATTCTCATTCATCCATTTACCTATTTACTTACAACAGGATCTCACCATGTAGTTCTGGTTGGTCTGGAATTTGTTACGTAGATCAAGCTAGCCTCAAACTCACAGAGATCTGCTTGTGTCTGCCTCTCAAGTGCTGGGATTAAAGGTGTGCTACCACCCCAGCACATTCTTATTAACAATGGTATCCTGACTTGGTTTTCTAAAACATGCCAAAACACTGAGTTAATTTTTTTTTTAAACATTTTTATTTATTTATTATGTATACAGTATTTGCTCTACATATATGCCCGGGCAGATCTCAATGTAGATGGCTGTGAGCCACCATGTGGTCGCTGGGAATTGAACTCAGGACCTTGGGAAGAACAGCCAGTGCTCTTAACCTCTGAGCCACCTCTCCAGCCCAAGTTAATTTTTTTTAATTAACATCAAAATAAGATTCTATAACTGAAGTTCTGAAGGTCGATATGCAGAGGTACAGTAGATGGCAGTTAACACAGAGGCCCACAGCCAGTCAGTGGGGCAGAGACTGTGGAGCACACAGTCCTAAATGGGACATGTCAATCTCCTTGTCCCCTCAAGGTTCCGGGATCTTCACAGAAGATGGGGTAGAAAGATTGTAAGCTCCACAGGTGGCGAGTAACTTCAAGGAAACAGATGAACACATGAACTGTGAGCAGTCATGATATCATCCCCAACACTCCCAGAAGTTCAAGCCAAACAAAAAGCCCTCGTGGAAGAGGGAAGTGGAAACAAACTTAGTTGAGAAGCGATTGACCCTGACTGCTGCTGGGTGAGGGAAAGTCAGTTTTTCTTAATAATGTAACTCCTGGTAGGTGGGCCACAGGCCGAGACAGGCTTCGTGTCCACAGGTAGTTGACCAACACACACTCGACTTAATGAGGTAGGGTCAGTATATATGAATGAATGTAAAGTTAGGTAAGTAGGGATGTGGGTGAGAATCTTGGCAGAGTCGAGGAAAGGGAATGAATATGATCAGAATACATTGTATGAAATTCTCATAACTAATGAAATCATTTAACATAAAAAATAAGTTAATATAAATTTGAATAGGGGTAAGGTCATCAAATGGCTTTGCTTCACATACTTGGACTCCAAAGAACCTAAGATTCCTATACTGTAAACCAGTGGGAGATTTTAAATGTTTATACACAAGTCAGGAAAACTGTGTATATGATTGTCTAAGTGTTTGTCTGTGTCTGCATTTCTGTCTTGTGATCTCTGAGAACCCATTTCCCCTTCCTTGCTCAGTGTTAGGAGTTTCTCAGGAACCTCTGTTACCTGAGGGTGGCATATGTGATGTACAAGGAACTCTTTACACTGTTCTGAATAAGACTGAAGAAGACATCCTGGGCGGGGCCTATTATTTCAGATTAACAAACCTATGTACATGAACTGAAATATCTTTCCTATCCGTTAGACTTTATCTAGATGAGATCCATGTCCCTCAACCTGGGAGACACATATCCCCTAACTTACAGTTGAGTTGAGTGTAAGGAGGCGCAGCCATAATCCTGTCTGTGATATACGCAGCACAATCCTCAGTTTCCCTGACATAGTCTACAAGGTTCTGTTCGAGAGTCTAGCTTTTCTCTGGGGATGTCCATTTGGATCTTGCAGGCCTGTGACATATTCTTAGCATGACCTCAATTGCAAAGACCTGTAATTCTGTCTTTCTTGAATCACTATTACCTGTGAGGTTATTTGTAGAAAGCCCCCCAGCTGTTGCTTCCAGTCCAGTCCATTGTCACCCTAATATCTCTTCCAGAATACAATGTATTCTGATCATATTCATTCCCCTTCCTCATCTCTTCCAAGATGCACCTACCCTATGCATCCAACTCCACACCTTCTTTCTCTCTCTTTAGAAAACAGACCCCCCCCCAAAAAAAGATAAAAATTCCCAGAGCAAAACAATATGAGACCAAAAAAAAAATCTACAAAAATATCACTGAATTTTTTGTGTTGGGCATAGGGCATACCTTTATGTGTGGTTAATATACCCAGTGAGATTCAATTGGAGAAAACTCATCTTTCCTTTGCGGGCATTTGTCAGTTGGAGGTTGCTTCTTGGTTAGTGTTGGGACAGAGTGTCCACTTCCATCTCTCAATGCTGGGCTTTGAACCTGTACAGTCCCTGTGCAGGCTGCCACATCTCTGTGCGTGCATGTGTGCATCAGTCTATTGTGTCCAGAAGACACTGTCTCTTTGGTGCCCTCCATCCTCTCTGGCTCTTACTCTTTCCGCCTCCTCCTCCTCCTCTTCCTCTTCAGGTGCTATGAGTCCTGACAGGAAGGATTTGATGGAAACATCCCACTTAGGACTGAGTGTTCCAGGGGCTTTCACTTTCTGCATATTGTCCATTGTGGCTCCTTGAGTTCTCATCTTTCTCAAGTTTCTCGAGAGAAATTTTCAGGCTTTCAAAAGTTTCAGGGTACAAAAGTCAGCATGGAAGCCTTCATATATACCAAGAGTGTACTCTTAGAGAAAGAGATTGGGAAAAAATATCCCGTTCATAATAGTCCCCTCCCCAAGAAAAAATTTAGTACCTAGTAATAAGTAGGAGGAAGTTGAAGCCCAGCTTTTAAGAGGGCTTATGTTACAGGTAGGAATAGAAGGGATCTAAAAACTGGCTGACACACTAAAGTAACATTACATAGTATGGGCAAGAGAAAAAAATGAAAATCAAGAAAGAAGAATTCAGATTATTATTATTATTTGTGATGGCCTAAGACTGTAGAGTTCTAGAAAACTCTTACATCTTTAAGCACAGTAAAGTTTCAGGATACAAAAATCAACAGCATGGGAGCCTTCATATGTACCAACAGTGTACTCTCAGAAAGAGATTGAGGAAAAATATCCCATTCATAGTAGTCCCCCCCCAAAAAAAAAAATTTAGTACCTAGTAATAAGCTTAACCAAAGATGTGAAATATCTCTACAGTGAAAATTTGAAGATACAGAAAGCAGATCAAAGAAGATGCTAGATGGTGAGAAGACCCTCATGTCCCTGTATACCAGAGGCCATGCTGTGCAGATGGTAGTGCCACCAGAATTAATTAAAAATAGGCACTGTTTGCTGGTGCCTGTTTAGTGGCATGTATTATTAATGAATTCATTAAGTGTACATACTGTGTTCAGATCTGCCTGCAAATAAATTTTTTATTATCTGGTTTTTTGTATGAGTCTTGCTCTCTTTTATGTCTGTGTACCACATGGATGCCTGGTGGCCACAGAGGTCAGAATTGGGTCCCCTGGAGCTGGAGCTTGCATGGTGTGAGCATACACCCTGTGTATGCTGGGAATCAAACCCAGGTACCCCGCTAAAAACAAGTGCTCTCAACCATTGCTCTCTCTCCAGTCCCTACAAACAGATTTTTAAGATGAAGTCTTGCACTTTTCATAATCTGTGTTCATTACTCAAAATATTAGAAATTATCACAATTACTTTCTACAATAGTCAGATTCACATAGTTACCCTTAAGGTACTAAATCGTTAGTTTAAAGTAATGCTTTCTAGAAGGTTTCAGAAGATCTCCTTGGATCTGTGTTTCCAGGTGGGCTCCTTTACCCCACACTAGGTGCTGTTCAGTGCAGTGAACTGGAGACACATTTACTAGGTAAATAAAACAATATTGAGGCTCTCTACCTTATAATTCTTACCAATTGAAGTGTGTATTGGTTTAAAAACACTAATGTAAAAGATGTGGCTTACCTCTACCTCCAACCACTTCTCCACCTCGTCGCTTTTATAAATCATATCTAAGTAGGCACTGCTATAAAATAAACCAAACAAAACAAGACACAAAGGGAGCAGTTTATATATTACAGCTCTGCATTTTTTCTGAAATTTAAAAACAGAACAGATTGATAATACTTAAAGATGATTGTGTAACTAAATACGGATTAAAGCATAAAAGGCTGAAAAGCATGGTTTTCATGAAGCTTTATGTGGGAATGTCACCTCTGCAATAGTAACGCAGCTGCTAAAGGAGGCTTGCTGTAATCCACTCACTTGATACCCGTGTTTTATTTTTCAAGTCTCATTTCAGATTTTATAATTCAATCATTTTGAACAGCTATGTTTAAAAGAAGTTTTACAACTTTAATCTTAATAATCTCAAGAAAAAGCAGACATGCTATGTCATAAAATAACTATTAGTGACTAGTTTGTACCCTATAAATCTAACTTGAGTTGATAATATGGTCCATTACCTGCTAACCGCACAGAGTATTTTTCATTTTACACTCTTCAGTTACTTTTTAGTGAAGTGTTAAAAAATATGAAGCTTTTCTCCTCTCTAAAATCGCACGCTGTCTGTCTGTTATTAGGGAGATAACAGCTCTTATAAATGTTTCAGTAAGCACTAAGTAGACAGTTATGTGCTCTCTCATTCCACGCTTATTTGCTTACTGTAATAAACTGATAAAATATGTGTGCTTTGTCTCTGTGTATCTACAGGCGTCATGAGTCACATAGATTTCCTTTAGAAATAATGTTGTGGCTGCAGAATTGATTGCTTATTTTCATAAACCATCTAAAGGTACACGAACGACTTTCATTATTTAAACATGTGCTGGGGAAAGATTTGTAGGGATCATCTTCCTGGGACTCGAAGCTTTGTGTTCTCCTCCCTCTAGGGAAGCATTTTACTGTCATGTTGCTGCAGCTGCTGAGCTGATTGCCTCCACAGGAATCTGCGTGAGGATGGCCCATGTCTTCTGCTTAGAATGCAGCAAACTTAACTTTCAGAACATTCGTTATTACAAAATTAAAACTAGTGTTTTCAGGGCTGGAGAGATAGATGGGTTAGTGTTTAAGAACACTGGCTGCTCCTCCAAAGGACCCAGGTTCAGGAATCAATGGCGGGCACCCACATGGCAGCTCACAACTGTCTGTAATTTCATCACTTCAGTTCCAGGGGATCTCACACAGACACACATGCAGACAAAACACCAATGCACATAAAATAAAAATAAATAAGTCATTTTTTAAAAAAAATTGGTATTTTCCAGCATTATTTTTCATTCTGTCTTGGGTGGTACAGATTTCATTAAAATCATTTTCTTACCTGAATCTCTATGTTTCTATTGTTTTTTTCATAGAACTTCTCATCAATAAATTGTTCTTTGTGTATACCTTTAGAAGTCGTTTTTTTCTTTTGTTCATAATTCTATTTTATATATACATATATAATAGGAATAATTATAATAGAAATCTTAAGTCATTTCCTAAAACTAATAAATGTTGATGCTGATTGACTCTCTACTTATTATCACACTGTGCTCCAGTAAGCCTGTGATATTTTTAGGGAATTTTGTATTGGAACACTTACCATCAGATAAAATACAGTTACAAACAATGCTAGAGGTAGATTATTAGGAAATTCTATAATATAATAAAATGATGAAATTATGTTTTGAGTTCTTAAAATGGTAAAATTATATTTTAAAGTAAGGAGTGAATGGGAAGCCAGAAAATAAACATAATAAGTAAATTAAATACTGTGTTATGACTCTGCTGGGTGTGGTGCATATCTTCAGTAACAGTACTGTCTATACTCAGGCAAATTCCAGGTCATGCAGGGCTACATAGAGAGCTTGTATCAGAATGAAGGATGTAAGAGAGGGAAAAGGGAGGGAGAAGAAAATGGTATTAAGTGGCAGTGGGGAGAGATAAAGGAAAAATAAGGAGGAAATAGAGATTTTATCAAGCCTCTTAGGAAGGTAACATTGGAAAAAAGACATATCAGAGCTGAGATGGGTGTTCATGTGGAGAAAGTACATTCCAGGCAGAGTGAATTACAAATACCAAGGACATAATGGTGGAGGTATGGCTGTTGTGTTAAAGGCGCAAGGACATCAGGGTCACTGGAATAGAGGAGCAATGGTGTGAAAGAGATGCAGTCAACAGGAACTTAACTGCCTTGTTTTTTCTGGGCCTTTGTAAATAGTTTTTACTTTTACTCTTCATGAAACTGGAGGGGTTTGAGCAGAGGGATGGCACAACGCTACCTTATCATAACAGATTGGTTCCAATAGACTCAACATAGTGCCTGTTTGGTAGGATGCAGGAACAGAAGCCAGAAGAGCAATTAGACAGTTGAGAGATGGTAAGAGCTCAGAAGAGGGTGGCAGCCGTGGAAGCAGAGAGCTAACTACCACCAGTACAGTTGTAGCTAGTTCGTTCAGGTAGCCGGAGTCTTTCCTCTCCCTAAGATAGCAGCGCTGCCTGCTCTGAGGCTGCTGAGCCCACTTTGTTGTGGCGTGTACCACACTGATTGGTTTACTTAGTTCTCTGAACACTTTGTATTAGAGTACTTACTTAGTATCATGGTTAGCAAAGTGTGTCAATAAGTGTGAGATGAGAGAAAGGGTAAACGAATGATTAGTGATAGTAACGGCTGCTTTGTGCTTGGAATAGCGTTGTCCTTCTTAGAAAGCCCTGAGATAACTCATCCTTACATGAGCCCAAGGAGAAGTAGCTTTGCAGTTCAAAGAAAGATGACTGTTAAAATTATGATGCACGTTCTCAATAGCCTAAACCTTGCAGTAGGCCCCCTCCTACAGGTGTCCACTCCTTCCCATGGTGCCAAGCTGACCTGTAACGCAAAGCCTTCAGGGCTGAAGATGCCCAGTGCGGCCATGTGCTGCACTTACTCCTCTCCAGCCTTCTAGTCACCTTCCTTTCTGCGTCATAGTTTCCGCTTTCCTTCCCCATACCGTGTGCAGCCCAGCCTTTATGGGTTTCCAGGGAAGTGAAGCTGCCTGCATCATCATCTCCTGAATGACTTAATGGTGGCTATCCCATGGCTTTATAAGACAGCTTCTCTCCCTGCCTCTTTCTCTCTTCCTCCCTCCTTCTCTCTCTCTAATTTGCTGTTTATGGTTTCAGTTCAAATACAATTAATGAAAGAATTTAACTAAAATCTAACATTCAGCGGAAGTATGTAGAGAAGACGATTTCCCCATAAAGTGCTGAAAGAATTTCAGTTAAGACCACCTGATTTTTCTTTGTACCGTGATAAAACACTGATGGAAGCATTTTTAAAGAAGAGAGATCTTTGGCTTATTGCGTAAGAGCACACAGTCCATCGTGGTAGAAGGCATGGCAGCAGGGGTGTGTAGACTCTGTTTTCCGGGTGTGGGGCCGTGACGAGGAGAGATGCTCGGTGCCACTCCTGTTAGGACAGGCTCTCCTTCCTCAGTTGACCCAGGTGTGTCTCCTGTTGACTAAATCCCCTCCAGCTGACCATGAAGATACATCATCACAACAGGGAAGATCATTCTACTCAGTAAAACAAAGAATGAAGCCTCCTTAAGCTGGACTTCACAGTGGAAAGAAGTTCAGGGGAGAAAAAATGTGTGTGTTTGACCACACAGGACTGTGAATGCTGTAATCCCAGGCCTCAGGAGGTTGATGCAGAAGGATCACAGGTTCCAGGCAAACCTGAGCTGCCCAGTGAGAAACTGGAGCTGTAAGCTTAAGGGATCAGGATCGAAGAGGAAGGCGCATGATGTTCATTATTGGTAGGGAAGTCATATAGTTAAGACATTCAAGGAAACTAACTGGAAAACTACCAAAACTGATTATAAAGCTAGCACAAGGACCATATATGGAATATTTAGGTTAAAAAGTAAAAACAAAGATCATATACTGTTTGTGTTGTAGTCCAGTCTCAGTGGGACCTCCAAGTGTTATATAGTCGAAGAATAGCCACACAAACTATTCAGTCTCCGATCTCAGTCAGATATTGATGGTTTATTGAACGCACACCCCAAAACTGATCATGGCCAGGATGACCAGGTTCACAGAGGTCTCAGAGCCTAACTGTGACGTCAGTCTGCTTGCAAGACAGGCTTTTTATAAGAAAAAAACATATCCAGGTAACAATCAGGTAACCAGGTGTAGGAAGCAAGGGGGTGGCAGCAGTCCATCATTTTCACTTGCTAAACAAAGCATTTCTAACTGACCTTTAATTTGATTGGTCCCAAGTGGAGCTGTAGTTGGGGACTGTTCAGTGTCAAGGTAACAACGTAATAAGGTATGAGTACTTTTGAAAGATGAAAATCTTCCAACTAGAATGGAGACTGAAGACAAAAATGGCTGCAGTTATGCTAAAGTAGCAGCCCCTAACAGTTTGTAAAACAAAAATATTTATATATGCAGGGCATGAGGTCTACCTCTGTCATCCCAGCCCTCAATGCTAAGACCAGAAGATCCCAAGATCTAGGCTAACCTAGGTTACATAGTGAGACCCTGTCTCCCCACCTCCCAAAAGCCATATATTATATAACTGAAGTTATTTTTGTTTTCTATTGTTAAAATATTTTAATATATATCTTCAGAGTAAAATAAAGTGGTTTTTGTTTTTTGCTTGGTTTGGGTTTTGTTTTGTTTGTTTTGGGGGCAGGGTTTCTCTGTGTATCCCTGGCTGTCCTGAAACTCACTCTGTAGACCAGGCTGGCCTCAAACTCAGAGATCTGCCTGCCTCTGCCTCTGGAGTGCTGGGATTAAAGGCAATAAAGCAAATAAAGTTTTAATATGGCTTTGAAGTCATTTACTTCCTAATTTTACAACATCTGACTAATGTCTGTGTGGTATCTTCTAATGTTTGTTACTGTGTTTTGTATAATAACTTAGGACAAACATATGTCATAGATAGTAGCCTGTTTTCTGAAATGAGTAATGACAGTCCTCACTAACTCACTCTCTGTTCCTCACACGTGCATAGGTCAGTACACCTGTCTTCGTGCCAGTAAAAACACACGAGCTGCTTCACCGAATGAGTGGGAAAGGACTGGCCGCCCGGTACTGCTTCCCAAGACAGCCTTGCATTTTCGGTGACAAGATGGTCTCTGTACAGATAACCCTGAATAATACTTCTAATCGAAAGATAGAAAACATCCACATAGGGGAAAAAAAGCTTCCTGTGGGCATGCAAATGCATGTTTTTCATCCAATAGGTAAATGCTAATTCTTATTTGAAACTTGGTAGCTAAATGTTTTCATTTTTTTTTTTTTTTTTGGTTTTTCGAGACAGGGTTTCTTTTGTGTAGCCCTGGCTGTCCTGGACTCACTTTGTAGATCAGGCTGGCCTCGAACTCGCAAAGATCCACCCGCCTCTGCCTCCCAAGTGCTAGGATTAAAGGCGTGCGCCACCACCGCCCGGCATTGTTTTCATTTTTAAAACAGATAGTTTCAGAAAAAGATAAAATACAGCATTATTTTACTAACTGTGAAAGTGCCCAGTGTGTGCGCGCGCGCGCGCGCGCGTGTGTGTGTGTGTGTGTGTGTGTGTGTGTGTGAGAGAGAGAGAGAGAGAGAGAGAGAGAGACTGGGTCTTCCGCAGGATCCTGTGCAGGGGTTCTACCACTGGGCTATATTCCCAGCCTCTTCTTCTTTTTTTTTTTACTGAATTTATCATGTAAGAGAATGTGTTTCTTTGCCCTCAGTAATCAGGTCTCAGCAGCCATAACCGCAGTAGTGATGAGGGTGGATCTGAGGAACCTAAGTGGCCGTCAATCTCCCGGTCCGCATCACCTTCTCTCCCCTTTTATACTCACTTTCGTCCCCACCTCATTCTAGACTACTTATTGTATACTAAAAGCAGGAAAATCAGTCTGCCGTTTTGAGTATAGTACCTCTCATAGCTCAAGACCCTTTCCTGATTCCTTTTGCAGTCCATAAATTGAGAAGTAAAGGAACACAGGATGAACACTGTTCTGCTGTCTTCAGGTTCGTGTACAGCATGTAGAGCACCTTTGGTGTGTGGTTGCATTCGTCTATGTTTTTAAATACCCTTAATCTGTTATAGCCATTTAGAACCAAGATATCTTCATGCTCACAAAACAGAAAAGGGAAACCTCACTTTTCTTACTACAAAGCTCCAGCAGCAGTGACCCTTGTCCCTGCATGAAGAGGCGGCTGCCATTGGACCCTGATTGCCTCCCACACAGCACTTCCCACATGCCTACCAGAGTGCTAGGGTCCTTCTATTGTACTCCTTGACGTTTCTACGTATTTTCTCAAAATACTTAGTTTTTATGAGTGGAGACAATCCTAAGGTGTAGCTGGAAGAAGCTTCAGGCACAATCTCCATTAAAGGTGATGTAAGTTTGTGGTCTGGAGTGTTTATGAAGACCTGGGTATGACCCCCGACAGCCTCACATACACCCCACCTGAGGTGGAGGCAGAAGGATCAGAAGAAGTTCAAGGTCACCTTCAGCTACAGGAGGGCATACAGAGCTAAAGGAAACAAAGAGGGCTGTAGATTTCTGTTAGTGTAGCCTTGAAATATCAGCTCCGTTTTCTAACATCTCGGGAGTAAAGCTCTCAGCCCAGGACAAGGCCAGGACGTGTCCCCCTTACTCCTGCACGCCACTCTTTAGGTTCTCTCTGTCCGTGTCCAGGCGTCATGGGATTCCCGTGAGGCTGTAAACAGCCTCGTGCTTTGTATGTGTGATGTTTTCACAAGGGAATAACGGTTTCTATGCACAGCCGAGTAGCTTTCATGAGCAGCCAGAGTAAAATGGAGTTAATATTTGCTCAGACTCCACTGAATGCCAGTATTTTATACATTGATAATTAAGAAACTTTAAATAGTGCACACTACTCTAATTTTTACTAGATTATTTTGCAGATTTGATATATTGCCAGGAAATTACAGAATATGCCATTTTGAGATCTTTTTTCTTTTATTTATTTATTTTTTTTTTGCTGCTTGCCATCTAGCCCTTTTTACCTAGTTTAAAAATTAGTTTAGTTAAGCAGTGACAAGTAGCTGATGTAGGGGCTGTCTGGGTTGGAAATGTTATCCAAAGGTTAAGACAGTAGAACAGTATTAATGCTTCCTTGGGCTGGCATAATGAGTTGATGAGTTGACCTTTTATTGGCCTATGTAGAAGAAATAAATACAATAAATTTCATAGTATGACGTTAATGTGGCATTAAAATATGAATACCGTTGCCTCAGTACTACTTAAAGGCTTTTTGTTCTGAGGAAAATTTTTATGACTGTGATATTTCATTCAGTTTTGGGGGCATTGATCAAATGCTTTTAAGATAAAGAGTTGTTTTCCATGTGTGTACATGGCCCAGACCCTACCACCAATAGATTACTGCCAGATACAGTATGCGTTATATTTAAATTAGCCCTCTAAAATCATCTTAAGAATGCAACAAAACCAAATATTTTATTTTCATGTTTTTGTGGAAAAAAAAAGGAGTCAAGATGCTTTATTCATTAAATGTGTGCCTATCTTAAAAGGCCCAGAAATATTCTTAGTAGTCACCTATCTGTTTATTTTGCCTTCAAATCTCTGGATTTTCCACTTCTGTTAGCAGGAAGCCAGATTCTTTGTAAGAATATTAGGGCTTATTTGTCTAGTTTTCCAAAGACTTTAAGAACACAAAGGATTTGAGGGGGAGGAGACAAGAACTTGCATTAGGCCATTTCCAATACAGAACAGCAGGCCCAGGAACAGTGTCCAAGTATAGTTACATTATTGGGTAGTTCCAAATATTATAAGACTCCATTATATGAATAATTTTATGGAGACCATTTTGCTCTTGAAGCAGTCACATAGTAAAACATACCATTGATCATGCACTGTCTTCCACTAAGCTTGAGGTTCATCTTTGTAACACTCAAGACAGAATCAAGCAGTGTCAGAGTGCTAGTGTGGAGCATCTTGGGGCTGTCGCTTTTTCAGACGAAACACAGGGAAACATATGATGTGGGAGGTCTGAATTGTGAATGCAGTTGGGTTTGAGAGATGGTGTATGATACAAACAAGACCAAGCTCAGTATGTTTAGAGTGCAGAAAAAGGTGTTAGGGACTCAGTAAAGGATAGCTGCAGTACGGCTCAGAAGTAGAATTCCTTTTTTACCTGGACTCCATCTTCTGTATGGGAAGGAGAAAAGAATAGCCTTAAGCAATGAGATTGACAGCTGTGAGCTCGTGACAGTGTACGGCTCTAGAAAAGATGACAGTAGATATGGCCATTGTTGTGTGTGTGTGTGTGTGTGAAAGAGAGAGAGAGAGAGAGAGAGAGAGAGAGAGAGAGAGATTATATGACTGTAGTCCTAAAGAAGCCCTGATTGTCAAAGATTTAAGCAGCAAGTCTTGCAGTGGATGAAGAGCCAGTAAAATACAAGTTATATAAGCAAAGGCTGATTGTCAAAGATTTAAGCAGCAAGTCTTGCAAGTTATATAAGCAAAGGCTGATTGTCAAAGATTTAAGCAGCAAGTCTTGCAGTGGATGAATAGCCAGTAAAATATAAGTTATATAAGCAAAGGAAATTCAAACATAGAATCAGAAAACCAACATAGATACTACTGAGCAAACCAATAACATTTTAAAATGAGTCTCAAACATGGGCCATTTTATAATGCCTAGTCTACACTGAGCCTGTGAGAAATAAACATAGTTTTTATATAGCAGTTTATTGAATTATTCTTTGTCTTGTGTCTACAATCATCCTTGTCCATGGTGATCATTAAGGGACCAACCATACTTACCAGCAAACCCTAGGAGATGTTTTGGTGTGCCGAAACAGAAGTACGCTTGCTAAAGTATAATGGCCAGATGTCCCTACAGCAGATAGTTAGATTAAATGTCTTGTGTGATGTAGTTGCAGCTGTTCAGAAAACTTTGAGCACTGTGAAATCAAAACATGTTTCCTATTTCAATGTGTGCTGTATATATGTCATTACATCCTTAGGGTGCTCCATTATTTTACTCTATCTTAAGTAGAGTGAAAATTTGTAATTATTTGTCTTTCTTCATTTTTCCATCCCCACCCCCCAAAAGACAATAGTATTATGTCTTGTTTCCCATACTAGGTTAGTTGATAGTTGAAGCTTCAGAATTTTCAAATATATATAAATACCACTTCATTATTTGTCAAGATAACTGAGCCTACCATTAATTTCATCCTTGTAAGTGTCTGAGTAATGCAGTTAGACTTATTTTGGCTCCAGTAATGCTGGCTTTGTTGGTTAATGTGGGTACATCTTAATGCTGTTATCCAACTTTAACTTTACATGCTTTTTAAACTTGCATTTTAAGTTGCATCTTCTTTTAGTTGAAAATTTGGACCATTGTTTAAATTTTACTCTTTATATATAGGTATTCAATAGTTTTGAGTGTATATTCTCTTATAAATTTCAAAAGCTCAATGATTACCATGAATTCTAGTCCAGTTTGTGTTACATAGAGAGTACTACAAGACCAGGGCTACTTAACTAGACTCTGTTTTAGGAAAAAAACAAAACAAAACCCAAAAATGTCCACTGCCTATGGAGACAGGGGACAGTCCAGGGAACATGTGTCTCAGTTCTCAAAAGAAGAAATAGGAACGACCACTAAGGACCTGAAAAAGTATTCAGCACTATGAACTGTCAGGGAAATGCAAATTAAAACTGCTTTGACATTCTGTCTCACTTGGTCTGAGTGACTTCATCAGGAAGACAGGGCAGCTGACTAATGTGGGAAGGTGTGGAGTATGGAGCACCACTGCTGCTGTAAACTCATGCAGCTGCTGTGAAAGGCAGTGTGCAGCCTCCTCAGAAAGCTAAACACAGAGCTGCTGTGTGCCCAGCTCTGCACTCGCAGCCCTGTTCCTGCAGGACTCCCCGGCAGGCCACTGCAGACACGCTTGCATATTCGTGTTTATTGCTGCACTGTTTACAGGAGCTAGGAAGTCAAGCCAGCCTAGGTGAACATAAACAGACAAATGAATAAATAGAATGCACACAGTGTTTCTCAGCTGTAAAGAGAAATGGCATGGCATCTGTAGGAAAATGAATGAAACTAGAGATCATTACATTAAACAGCACAAGTCAGATTCATCTCTTATATGTGCTCACATGGAGAGAGAGAGAGGGAGGGAGAGAGAGAGAGTGTGTGTGTGTATAGATCATGACAGAAAAGAGACCATGGGTGGGAAAGAAGAGATCTCTTAAGGGATGTCTTGGTTGCTTTTCTATCACTGTGCTAAGATACCATAACCAAAGCAACTTATAAAGCAAACCACTTAATTTGGGGCTCACAGTTCCAGAGGATAGTAGAGTCCATTACCATCATGGCAGACAGCATGGTAGCAGACAGATGGGCAGTAGTGCTGAGAGCTCAGCTCTTATCCCCAAGTTGGGGGCAGAGAGAGAGAGAGAGAGAGAGAGAGAGAGAGAGAAAGAGCGAGCGGGCACACACTAACTGTGGAATGGTGTGGGCTTTTGAAACCTCAAAAAATGTCCAATGACACACCTCCTCCAAGAAGGCCACATGTTCTAATCCTGCCCAAATGGTTCCACCAACAAGGGACCAGGCATTCAAATATATGAACCTATGGGAGCCATTTTCATTCATACCACCACAGAAGGGAAAGGCAAGGGAAGTTAATGGGTAGTGGAATTTATGTGACATGAAAACAGGAGAGAAGACTGTTTGAAGAATTCAAGGGGACCAGCAAAATAGGGGGAGTCTGAAGGGGAAGGCAAATGGGTGAACCATGATACATGAAAATGCTGCGAAAGCTACCATTGATGTGGTAACTTAAACAATAAATTTTAAAAATAAGGAGAAGAGATTCTCAAACAAATAGATGTAATGTGTTCATTGGAGAATGTTCAGAGTTAACTTTGAAGAGAACAACTTCATGAGTTTATAATTTCCTTTAATATTTTTAGTTTAAATTTTCTTATGAGCCATAATTAAATTTGTCTTTTAGCATGAATGGCACGAATGTTCCTTGTTTCCTTTGCCTCTTTCTTGTGTCCTCCATGTCTTAATGTCTAAATCACCCTCTTTCCTAGACTCTCTGGAGCCTGAGGGGTCGGTCACTGTGTCAGTGGGCATTGACTTCTGTGACTCCACACAAACAGCCAGTTTCCAGCTGTGGTAAGTCCAGTTGTTGTCGTGCCTTTATATGGCCTGTAAAGGACAGGAGACGCAAAGCTAGGCTCTCAGTAGATTTCCTGTAAGACAAAACATTTAAACAAGTGTGCGTTTGTTTGACAATGTGTGACTGCCATGGAATAGCTGCTTACGCACTGTGTGGGCGTTCTTAGTATTTCTTACTCACCTGCCGTCACAGTGTGGCATGCGCACTTGAAATCCATGGTTGTTGGTTAAAGGAAAGGCCAGTACTATTCTTTTTTTCTTATTTCTTATTTTTTAATTATTTCTAAAATAAAATAAAAATACTATTATTTTAGAAGTTCAGGGGAAATGAACAGTTCGATAACACTGCTGAATAACCCATAAAAGGCACCTTCTGAGGCAGGGTGTCATTTTGAGATATAGTGACTTTCCTCAGTAGAAAATTAGTGAATCTAACCCTTTTCTACAACATTTTCCTCCTTCTATGCTAATTTTATAAATCCTTGAGGACATGTATAAAGCTGACTGAGATGTTATAACAGGTGTTGCAGGAGGTGTGTAGTAGTCACTCTACTGCTTTTATTTGGCGTGTATATGCTGATGGATTCCAGAGGCCCCTGGGAAGCCAGAGCAGGGCTAGCGCAACCCTGAGAGTCACCCTGGACGTCCTTCTCTTTACGGCTTTCTGATAGACTGCAACTTGCATTTTAAGTGGAAGTTACTTGTTTCTCTTTGAAATTTGAAGTATTTTTTTGTATCTGAATTTTAGCCAGCTTAGGATAGAATTTGTTAGGATTTAAAATTTCCAAGTCAGGACCAAAACACTTTAAAGTAAATGTGGAGGTTAAATGCCCCACTGTATTTGCCATTTTCCCAGAAACTCAAGCCCAGTGAGTATTATTTCTTTTATTGCCAAGAGCCGGCAGTGATGGATATGAACAGTGTGGTATACACATTGATTTTATGCAGATCATCACCTTTATGTTTTGGGAGGTCTGCTTTATTAGTGATATATAAAAACTGATTACTTTTCCCAGCATTGCCTAGTAATTGTTTATTATTTTTCTATTAGACAAACAACACAGATCAATATTACTGAACACAGGCTATGAGTAACCCCACTCTAAATAGATTTGCTTCCATCACCAGAGGTATATTTTAATGATTTCAACAATGTGAGCCCAATGACAAAGCTTGTACCAAATTAGACCAAAATTAAAACCTAAAATATCCCTTTATCTTACCAATTTACAATCAGTTGTGTTCTTATTTTTCCATTTTTTCTTAATTGCAAAGAGTTGAACCACATTTGTATTTTGTCTTCTACAGCTAGCCAAGACCTTTTAGGGAGAAGTACACATTATAGTGTTTGATTTTTCTTCTATACTGGGTAGTATGTGCAAATAGTTTTCTTTCAATGTCTCAAGTTATTTTTAGGAAAATGATAGATGTATTTCACAAAGCAATCAGCTTTCTGTTATAAACACTTGCATTAATACATTTTCTGCCATGACGGTACAAAGTACTAAGATATTTTATATTTCATCTTGCACAAAAGCATGCTAGATCAAAAGTTTTTTTGTATGTGTTCCAAAAAGAGCACTTTGTCCTGCATCAAGTGTAATTGATCCTGAAGCAGTGTAATCACAATTACTCACTTTCTTAATTGGCCTGCCCAAAATCAGAAAATGGAAACCGATCGGCAGCGCTTCAATCAATAGCTTCATAGTAGTGCTAGCGGGTGTAGGGAGATAGTGGTAATGGGAGATCAATTGGTCTTAGGTGCCAGTCACTGACTGTGCCTTTTGCATAGTAAGTGACACCTTTTGCTTAGTGATGTGCTATAGTAGTCTTGGTAGTTCAACAAAAAGGAGAAGAGTAAGAATGGCTGATAGTGCTTTTTTATTTTGCCTGAAATACATTATATAAATCAATATGTAAAATTATGGGTAATAAGAGCATATTTGATAGCAAGCCTTTGGAAACGCTGAAGCATTTGGGTCTCTTCTGTTATGAGAAGAGTGAGAACAAGGGTAAAGCGGTGCTGCTTTACTCTACACTAGCTCTGTATCGTTTATGGTTGGATGGAAGGGTGGGTGGGTGGGTGGGTGGATGGATGGGTGGATGGGTGGATGGGCGGGTGGGTGGGTGGGTGGGTGGAGGGAGGGAGGGATGGGTGG
>CAJQZJ010033152.1:5013921-5041574 GCA_907164525.1 Lophiomys imhausi
CTGAGGGCTTACTGACCTACAGGATCACAGCTGAGGGCTTACTGACCTACAGGATCACAGCTGAGGGCTTACTGACCTACAGGATCACAGCTGAGGGCTTACTGACCTACAGGATCACACCTGAGGGCTTACTGACCTACAGGATCACACCTGAGGGGTTACTGGCCTACAGGATCACAGCTGTGGCATATGTACCCCCCACACAGCACACAGATATATCATATATACACTTAAAGAAAAACACAGTAGTAAGGGAGTGAAACAGAGAAGGAGGCAAAATGATAGGAAAGAAGAAATGAAGGTTCCCTGAAGAGGTGTAGAGATGAAAAAAGTTTGTCTGAATGCAAAGGAACTCTTTCCTTTCTCACCATTGTTAGCCAGACTGTGCTAGGAAGATTGACTTAGTGTGTCTGAGGTTTTCACTGTGATGTAAGTAACAGGACCTCTCCCCCCCCCCCCCCCCGTGGCTTAACCAAACAGGGCTTTATCATTGCTCTAAACCTGGACTTTCCTCAGCGATGTCAAGCTACTGACCTGCTGCCCTGTGTTTGTGCGATCTAAGGTCCTCGCTTTTGTGCATCATGTGCCAAATCAGTTCTGATGGACTTTGCACTTTATGGTCCCATGGAGGCTGCTCTGCTCTCAGGCTCCTGTCTGTATTCTTGCCCCTCCTCCTTCCCATAAAAAAAGAAAGAAGCAGAGAGAAAGACAGAAAGAGATGTTGAGGAGGAAGGAGCCATGTCTGTGTCTGAAAAGCAAAGCAGAGCTTTCCTGGCAGCTCCTGTGGAATCTGTCTGACTCTGTTGCTCACTACTTTCTGCTGCAGGAAAGACAAGAGAAATGTTTCCTGGGGCACATTGTCCCCAAACAAGACAGAGCAAACATACTGGGTAGCAGTGACCGCTGCCCTAGGGGTTCAGTCCTGTCATGTTTATCTCTAATGCCGTGTTCTGGACATTCGCTGTTTCCGGGACTCAGCAGAAATGTGCATGAACACCAAGAGCAGAAACATAGGCCAGTGGCGTCTGCTGTCCCCACACTGTGTGTCACTAGAGGAAACCATTCAAGATTGGTCCCCAAGCCAGAGGCCTGGGAAGCCTCCTCCCTCCTCCTCCCCCTCTCCACCCTTCTCCCTTGTCCTCACTGCAGCCCAGCCGCCTGTAACCCATGGAGCGTGGTCCATCTGGAGCCCTAGGGGAGCACCTTCCTTACTTTAAAAAGAGTTACAGGTATCACAGTCTGACCTGGACATCGCCCTTCCCTTTCTCCCTGCTGAAGTTAGTATATGCCTCTCTTAGAAAAATATTTAGCTGTGCACTCCCTGTGGGTATGGTTGTGTGTGTCTGTGTGTCTGTGAATATACATGTGCATGTGTAAGCATATGTTTCAGTATGCTGACATTCTATACGTACTAAAATAAAGAAAATACAACAAAAAACTAAAGGGATAAAAAAGTAATTAGTGCATAATTAGTAGGAAATCTCATTAGATTGCCTTGTGCCTTCTGCTGTGTAGAACACTACTGTAGCTATCAACTTGAAGGGTTAATTTTATGCTTCATACTAAATTAGTTTATAAATCATATTTGCAATTCATATACTGTGTGGTGTGTACACATATTCACCTACTCCTTTATGGATTGTTACACATCTCCCTTTAGGAGTTTGCCATCCTTCCATTGGGCTGGGTGTCCTCCTCCAAGCGTGGCTTTTCTCTGTGTTAGATGAAGGCTAACCCTTCATCCAGTTCTTGCACTATGATAAGACCTTACTCTACCAGGACCCCCAGTAACTGCTCCTTTGTCATCTTTGAGCTTCTCTCATCTCCTGTTCAGGAAGCCTCCCCCTGCCTCTCCCTGCCTCCTCCTGCCTCCCCCTACCTCTCCCTGCCTCTCCCCACCTCCCCCTGCCTCTCCCTGCTGTCACTCATCCTGTCCCTTGCACCTTGTTGCCCTGTGTTCCTCTCCCGTCTGGCCCATCTTGCTGAGGTAAGCATGACTGCTTCTCCTTTTAGTCCTAGATTTAGGCCACCCTGCAGACCTGGCATGGATGCCCCTTCACAGCCACTTTTCCCATCAGTCCCACAGTCCCTTTTCCCTTTGTCCCCAGCTTTGCACCATGCTCTTCTCAGGGTGTCCTCTTTCTCCATGTCACCTTCTTTTCTTGCCCCTCCTAATTTACATTTCCAATATTCTGCTGGACATCTCAGAATATAAGATAATTAAAGCCAAGTTATTTTGTGTAGAACCCAGATTCCTCTCTAATGTGCCGTCATTCACCCAGTTGTTCTCATTGTAAAGCTCAAAGACTCTGTCTATCGGTCACCGAGTGTGTCTCTTCAAATTCTAGACTGTGAAGTATCTCACAGTCCCCATGCTAACTTTCCTGCCCCTGAGAAGCAGCCTGGTCCAACGGGATAAGCATGAGCTGTGATGTAGGGTCACTGGGTGCACAGCCCAGCGTACTGTCTACATCTGCGTGGCCCTGGTTGTGACAAATTCTCTTCAAGTTTTTGGTTTGAGTGTTGCTAGCGCTCAGACCCACGGCCTTACTCATGCCAGCAAGCAGTCTACCACTGAGCCACGCCCGGGGCCTCTCCTGTTAGCCTTCCAGTAGATTTCGTATAACGGAGACTGCCTGTTGGAGTCACTGTTCACATTGAGTGACTAAAATGCACAGTCCATGCTGAGAACACCTTCCCCTCATCCAGGCTTAAGTGATGTCCCCTACTGCTTTCTCCCCGCCTCGCTGGTTTCTAAGCTACAGATGGGATCCGTGCTCAAGGTCTCCAGTGCTTTGTCACTACTTTAAGAAACATTAAAACTGGACTGGAGAGATGGTGCACGGTGAAGAGCACTAGCTTCTCTTCGTGACCCTGAGGTCCATTCCTAGAACCCACCTCATCTGTCTTCTGGCCTCGTGGGTACACACATGCATACCCAAACACACACGTTAAAGACAAGGAATCCTTAAAACGTAGACATCGATTCTGTAAATTAAGCATCCGTGTGGCTGCTTGTCCATGCTTACCATGACACTGCAGAGAGTGAAGGCACAGGTGCTGGCCAGGGTTCCAGACAACAGCCTTGAGCTGGCACTCTGCGTAGGAAACTGGGATGAGCAGCCATGTATATAAAGCCTTCTGCTCTGTGCCTTCCACCTCACCCACGGGCTCACCTGGCTGCTTGCCACTCCCAAAACACGGGCCTACGCACAAGGTTCTCCTCCCTTCACAACCGTAAAACAACCCAGCCTGGCGCACCTTTCCCATCTCCAGCGTCCTCCTGATCATTCCACCGCACAGGAAGTTTCTGTCCAGCCTCACTTTAAATGTTGCAGGTACTTGCACAGCACATGAGATCACAGCTTCGCCCAGTAAATGTTTGTTGGGTTTATACATAAACAAGGCATACTAATTTGCCTTGAAGAACCTGTGTGGAAAAATGTAAGGCACCTTACACAAATAGAGTGTCTGGGCAGGTAAGGCGAATAAGTTTGTGGTAGAGCGCTGCCCAGCATGCATCAGGCCCTGGGTTGACCCCCTCTCCCCCCAGTACCAAGAACAAAAAGATCAGCAGTAACATAAAATGTACCTAGGTTTTATGTTTCTTCTTCTGTTAGTCCCTTCCTCACCCTATCTTTGTATTTCTAACACCTTCCAAGTCACCTTCGCCTGGCCCATGGGGATCCAGTAGGACCTGTAAGGAATGGTCCATCTGTAGACAGCTCAGGGAGACGTACGTCTATCTTCCTGCCTCAGAAGAAGGGACAGATTTGGCTGGCTCATTTATTCACTGCTGCGTCATCACGAGCCCCTTCAACTGGAATGTGAAAGTGGCACCTGGAGATTCAGCAGCCATCTGGCAACCCTGAGGAAAGCCAACATCCTGTGGATGGTGGAGTGGAAAGCTAGAGAAACCCCGGCCCTTGAGGCTTTCTTCACCACCTAAGGAGCCCATGCCTGTGACTCTAAGGCTTGTATTCTAGGTAGCAGACACCTGCTTCTCCAGCAACTCTTAGCCGGAGTTCCTGGTGATCCACAGCCAAACGTTCTCCCAGTCGGTGGCGTTCACCAGCCAGTCTCAGCTGTCCTCACTTCTCCAGTCCTAAAGCACATGTGTGAGTGTTTATTGATAGTAATATCACAAGGTTTAAGGAAGCAGTTGCACTCTGTTGCTCTCAGATCTGCAATGACTGGTTGTTTTTTTTAAGTATTTGGTCATCTTTGGATCTTTCTTTCCTTAGCACCAAGGATGATTGCTTCAACGTCAGCATCCAGCCTCCTGTTGGAGAACTGCTTTTACCTGTGGCCATGTCAAAGAAAGACTTTAAGAAGGAGCAAGGTGAGAGGTGACTCCAGTTTGCTGTCAAGTTCTGTACTGAACAGTGTACACCTGTGCTTCCAACCATGCCCTCGGATTCCCACGCTGCCCAGCCATCAACAGGCCAGCGCACACTCTTCCCATTTTTTAGAATGTATGCACTCATGCTTTAAAAGTACATGTCTGTCTATATTCCTGGCAGCCTTGGAAATCAGTTAATATCTCTTTAAAATAATGGACTGCTCCTTAATCAGTTGTTCAATTCTGAGAGTTGTTTTTTAGCCCTGCACTATGCTCATGTGTTTTAAATTCCAGGAACTGGAGACTCGCTTATGTTCCACTGCTGCAAACCTTAGGTCTGCATTCGTCTATGCTATGAAGGTGTTTTCCATCTCCTCTTAATGTGCTCTTCCATGTACACAGTGACACGCTTCACCCTTCAGAGGAAAGCCGTAATTATACTATTGAAATGCCTCTATTTTCTTTTGGCTGAGTTCTTTTAAAGAAGTACTTTGACTAATAATATGAAAGATTTTTAAACACACACCAAAGGAAATACGAGCATCAGAATGCAGCTGCTAATTTGTTCTTGCCCGATGTCAAGCATGTTTTCTAATAAAAGTGAGAGGCCGTTCTGTCCGTGGGTTTAGAGGAGACGCTGATTCTATGTGTTTAAGGACAATGTTCCTAAAGACGGGGTTTGTTTAAATACTGTCATCAGCAGTGTGCAAACGTTCCTGTGAGCCTAGTTCTCCTCTGGAGGGTACAATCAAAGATCCTTTCATCATTTCCATCACCCTTCCAGGAGGTACTGCACACACAGAACTCCGTGGCTGAGGAGAGGCCATGCTTGCTGGCACTAGGTGATTATACTGTCGAGCATTTATTTCACACCAGCCCTGATTGTCTTTGGGATCAGAGAGACCTGTTAGAAACATCCCTCCATGAACACCTCAGAGAACACTGTCAATTTAGAATCCCCTGCACCCTCCACCTCAAAACTTGCTAAGTGGTTTTTTAAAAGGGATAACTAAATTCGACCTTGAACTTGTCTTCTTAAAAGTTGAGTATTGCTGTAGAAGAAATTATCTCTGTGGCTTTCTTTTTCCAATGACAAATAAATTGATTCTCATGTTTGCTATTCTGCCCTTTGCTGGCTAAAGCCTGCCTCTCTGCTTTACATCTGCTCAGCAAACCAAGGTGAGTGGCACACCAGGGAGGAAGGCGCCGACTATAGGGGTAGATAGCTTGCTTTTGGGGGTGCAGCTCAAGTCTGTACCACAGGTTACCGCATGCCTTTGCTTTCCCTCGGCTTTTGTTTAGAATGCTTGTGATTTTCATCAAATGTTTTGTGCTCTGCTGTGACTGAGGGATTTTTCGATGACTAGCCATACAGAACCACAAGTGCACAAGAGGGGTGCACATGGAGAATAGCTGCCGTCCTCTGTGGGCTTGTTGCCAAACTTCCTTTCTCTTCTGCCGTTTTACTCCTATGGTTGTTGATTATTTGTCTGAATAAATCTGGCAGCTGTTTGCTATGTTTAATAGAGCAGAAAGGCTACTCTGAATGAAGCTATTTGAAAATGTGTTTATATGAAGTATTTGTAAATCCTCGCAGGTCTCTTGGTGTTTCTGTATCATTCTCTCTGTCTTCCTGAATTCATCCTTTGATGTGGGACTTGATGCTGGCAGATTTACCACAGGCGTTTTCAGCACCATCTTTTTAGTTATGGGTTTCAGCAGGTTTGGTAATAGAGGTCTCAATCCATAACTTCACACACGGATTTGTGCAGCTGCTCCAGGAAGGGACCTGAGTTTTCACAGAAGGCCCCTTAAGGTGACTCGCCAGGGGGAAATCCTAAACCAAAATGAAAATCACTTGTTTATACTTTGTCAGTGTAAACTCTAGAAGGTAAGATGCAAGTAAATTGAGGTAGCATGTGACATTTTGTTACACACTAGCTTTAAAACCTGTTTCCACTGATAAATACACTTAAAAAAATTAATATCTCTTTACTGTTATAAGAGAAGGAACCATCTGTTGGACTGAAAGGGGAAACTTCTGGGGGGAAGAGGGTGGAAGGGCGGGATAGGAAGGGGGAATAGGGAGGGGTTTGTTACTGAGATGTAACTTGAAGAAAAAAAAAATAAAGTATTTAAAAAAATAATAAAATAAAACAACTTCTCCAAGCATGTATTGAAAGTCAGAGTTTTCATAATCATGTACACTTTTAAAAATAATTTCTTTAAAAATAAAGCAATGTGTAAAAATAAAAAAAAATTAATATCTCATTTCACAAGACACATATTTTAAGACTCAAAAGCTACATTAAGTGTATTCAATTAGGATAGAAAAATTATACAGAAGAAACAGGAAGAATTTGAGTCCATTTTATTCCAAAGATATACAAAACTGAAAGTATATAAAATATTAGAGGTGATCTTAGCAGACATGCTACATTCATATTCCTTAAAACTCAAGCTTCATTTCAAGTATCCTACCTGAACCTGTGTGGTCCGACAGCAGGAGTGGAGCCAAGTCTCAGTCAGATCAGGCTGCCCTGTATATTGAAAGTGTTACAGTATTCATGTTTTTGAGCCTTTAACTGAAGTATGATTTATTTGGTACGAATTTGGAGCATTACACTTAATGAGCTATGTGTGAGAGTCTCTCAATACTACAAAGGGTACTGAAAAAAAAATGAATGTAGTTTCTTCAGACAGAATTCATTTCAGAAGACACAGGCCCGTGGTTTATTCCAGGCCACCTGCTTTCCATCACTCTCTTCCTGTCAGTTAAGTTGCAAATCTACAATTTAGAAACATCTTTTTAAATAACATTTCATTACATTCCTTGGTTTTCATTTTAGCTAATAATTATTTCCGATGGGCCTAAATTAAATCTTGTCTGATACCTTGAACGAAATGTTGTTAAGTTTCAGTGAAGCCACAGCCCTTCTGTCAGACGACTTCAAAGTAGCTCCCTGAACCTTTACTTTTGTACACATATGAGCAAACATTAATGATCACCATGGTACATTTTTTTTTCTTGTTAATTTGAGAATGCCTGATATGTTCTCATTAAGCAAAATCTCTGTTTTCAGAAACCTAGAATACTTGCCTGATTTTATTGTGATTTGTGCATCCATCTTGTGGGTTCCTTGCCCGCAAGATGCTAATGCCTTAAATGGTCAGACATTTGCTATTTTCTGGCCCTTAACTACTACAAGCAATCATATTTGATGCCCCTTAATTAGAGTACCTTTCCCTTCCCAGGTTCCTTTCCACCTCAGCAATCGAGACAATACATTTGCTTACCATGCTGCTCTCCTAAGTGTTCTTTTGCATGTAAATTAATCTTGATTCAGTTTACACTGTCATGCTGAGTGGTACAAATTGCCTATAACAATAAAACAGCATGAGTTAAAAATAAAGGGGGGTGGAAAGGCAGATTGAACGTGTGCCTTACTCGATAGGATGTTACTTTGCTTTATGCCAATACATTAGCTGACGATAATGAATCTTCTGTTCTGAAAAGCATGGTTTAGTTGATTTTTTTAATTTTACTTCATTGGAGCAGTACCTTGTCTTTTATAGAACAAGTTAGACAAACCATTAATGACAAGAGTGTTAAGGTTAAATATGGAGCAATGCATTCACTTCTCTGAGTGCTATCCATCTTTCCATTTACAGGGGCTTGACAAAAGTACTGGCTCTGTACAGCATTTCCTCTAATTACATGCTGCGGGAAACGGGCTTTTAACATAAACATAGTTGCATTCATTTATTCAGCGGTTGCTCTTCAATAGAGCTTAATGGAGGCGGTTTAAATCCTAAATGAGTACACACATCTCCGGGCAGTCTGATGTCAGCCTCTGCACTTCACTTAAAAGCACAGTCTGGCCGCTTGTGTAGTTGCTAAACCTTCTGCCTAACGTTGGAGTTAAACGGCCTGAGAAAGAACGTAGTGTTCCTGGGGCTCAAAAGTGGTTAGTGAGCGTGCTCCTTG
This sequence comes from Lophiomys imhausi, assembly GCA_907164525.1. Lineage (NCBI taxonomy): Eukaryota > Metazoa > Chordata > Mammalia > Rodentia > Muridae > Lophiomys > Lophiomys imhausi. Next base: position 5,022,252 of record CAJQZJ010033152.1, read on the forward strand.
TTGGACAGAGATGGTTCTGGCTTTTGTCTGATGGATAGGAGTGGGCTTCTTCAGTGTTGTTAGCCTTTAGTGTCTTTCTGCTGTTGATCAGAGGGACTTCTAAATTGTTCAGATTTCCTCTGCAGTAAATAACTAAAGTGCATATATAGGCTTGGAAGTCAAAGAAGGACTGTTTGTGTGTGTGTGTGGTTTTTTTTGAAAATATGAAATCAAAATTTTACCATTTTCATAAATTACTGTGCACATGAGAAAAAGTTCTTGTGTTTAATATACACCATTAGTGTTCATGACTTCCGTCACAGATGGAAATGGAAGGCATTTACTATGGTCATTTTGGTTTTTAGCCCAGGTACTGAATTTTTCAATATTCTCCCAAGAGTTTGGTACATTACTGAGTTTGTTGCCTGGTCATTTCCACAATCAGCCCTGATGCTAATGGTGTGTCTGTTGTTAACTGTGGGGCTTGTTCATTATTTGGCTTCACTTAGTTTCTTTTTTAAATATTGTTTGAAATGTCCTAGAATTTAGAATCTTGTGATTTACGTTTTTCCTATTGTCAAACTTCTCAATTCAAAATTCCCATTTGTGTCTTGGGCTCTGGCTCTGTTCTGTTGGGGTAGTGTAGAGCCTCAGTATTCAGGGCTGCATGACTGACTGTCGAGTGGCTCCAGTTACTCTGCCGTCCTTGAATTGTCCCTTGGAAGCCCCTCCTCAGGGCCCACTGCACTTGTTGTCAGCAGCGTGGTGCTAATCTCGGAAAGAACAGGGCAAATAGCTGATTATCTTGAGAAGTAAATAAACACCCACATAAGAGCGAGGCAGTTTACATGACCCATGTTACATTCTCAAAGGGACTGAAGTTTAAAATTTTCTATTTAGAATTCTTAGGTTCTGTCTTGTACTAATTCAAGTCAGATTTATGAAGAGTGCTGTTTGTTTATATTACAGCATCTTATGTATGTTCCTACACAGTGAACTTTTTTTAATCTTAGAAACACTGGTATTGTTTTAATTTTAGGTACTTTATACATTAAATTCTAAAGTAGTTTCTGTCCTTTCATTGAGAAAATTTTTAAAGTTTGTGAGCTTAAGGCTGTTCAGATCCCTTTCCTGACAAGACCCATTGAATGGAGCCTTCCTGTGCTGTTGCAGGGACACTCACCGGAATGAATGAGATCTCTGCTACAGTCATCGCTGCACCACAGAACTTCACTCCCTCCATGATCCTCCAGAAGGTTGTAAATGTTGCCAACCTCAGCGCAGTGCCTTCCTGCCAAGATAACATCCACAGGTGAGCTCACTAACCTGTGGTGTGGGGGAGCTCATGTATTCACAAGCATAACTTCCACCCATTGTTAACTTTAGCAGTAATAACCATACACCCTGGTGGTCTGCTTGATGGATGGGCTTGGGTCAAAGCCCCATCCCATCTCATAGAGCACCCCGATACTGCCGTGCTGCTTCTGAAGGATGCTCAGGCAACAGCGGTGCTTTATAACAACTTTTCTTAAGATGCCTTTTATAAATTAAGAATTTAATCACCTTATTTTTCTGGATCTGGATTTCTAGGGAAACTCTACTCTGACGGTAGACTTGGGCACTGAGCACCTCAGACGCATCCTTCCCTGACACACCCATCAGGCTGCTTCCAACTTGTAAGGGCTTGCTGGGTAACCCACAGGCAGTGTGCAGCTTCTCTGCTCAGCCCGCTGCAGCCTCTGTACTCAGCCCGCAGGCACCTGCAGGAAGCCCAACATGCAGGTCCTGTGTCCCAGGAGGCAGTGGCAAGTGTAGTTCATGTTCACACTCTATTCTGGTGATAACCACAGCTTCAAGTGAAAGTGAAGAATCACAGCTTATCCATATGGTTGTTTGAGAGACCTCAGTGACCTCAAAGGTCCTCGTTGGTGATGTAGTGATCACAAACTACAGCATGGCCCATGTCTGCCATACAGATATCTGCACTCTGTATTCAGTGTGTTCTTTCTCACCAGCTGCATAAATAAATCTGAGCTCAAAAGGCAGCCCTGCAGGCCTAGTTACTTTTGTTTTTCTTCTGAATGGACACAGAGGCAGAAGAGGCTCTATGTAAAGCACGCCATGGGTAACTTGGGTGTTAGACCTGCTGTCTGTGGCAGGTTAGTTGTTCTCCTTGTGGACTTACCTTCACCATCTGTTTGGAAATGGGTAGAAAGCTAAAGCAGGTGCTGAACTAAAATCCTCTCACAGCTGCAGAAGAAGGTGAGCCTGCCCTCGGCAGAGCTGGGAGGCTGCTGTTCACAGCTGCCTGACTGCTCTGTGCTCCTTGGGGCAGAATCAAGTGTGTGTACCACATAAAAAACAGGTGGACTTTGTTCTTATCTTTGTTCACAGCAAGAGAAGGGGGCAGAATGTTGTTGGGTAAATGAATCAAGAATGCTGAGACTTACGTTTCTTAATTTATAAGAAACCTTGTCCATCTCATGGACAGTGGTGATGAAAGGAAGGAAGAAAGGCCATCACACTGGCGCCATGATGCAAACTCAGCTGTCTGTCAGGTGATGCTGCTCAACAGAATAGAAAATGAAGCCTTTTCAGGAAAAGGAAAACATTTGCTTCTGAATTTTCCTGTTTGATTTCGTTTTTCTGCCTGTACATGACAAGCAAGCTCTTCACCACTGAGCTGTGCCAGCCCCTGTAGTTTTTCCTCTAATATTTATGAGTTCCTGAAAATATGAAAGCATAAGAATGCTATTGTTGACTCCACCTTCTGGCTAAGTGTGAAGTGTTGGCTCCACACTAGAGCGGCAGTGCCCTGCGGCTTCACCGTTCTCCTGAGTGCACAGAGGATAGGGTGGTCGTTGTGCACAACCTCTGCTTTCGTTTGTGTGTGAGTGTTGGGTTATGGTTTTTGCTTTTTGGAAAACAAAAGTCAGTCTTGAAGAGTCTTATTTCTGAGATGAAAAGAAGTAAAATTACCTTTTTAAGTTAAGATAAATAATATAAACGCTATTTTCCTACTGGAAGATGGTCTAAGAAGAATGAGTAACATAGGTTGTTTTTGTTGTTTTCTACTGACAGAAATAGAAAGTTTGTTACAGAATAGAAAGGCATGCCCAAGAATGGAAGTGGGCTGGAGAGCCAGGGCAGGTCTGAGATTCAAAACCCAGTTTTATAATCCCAGTTATCACATAATTTTCCTGAAACTTGTTCTGGAGGCTTGCAGCCTCTTGCCTGATCAAATAACTTTAATTAAAAACCACAGCCCAGTTATTATGCTAATGCAAAGGAGACAGATAGCTCAGGGCCACTTACATGTGACTTTAGTGCAGAGACGGCACTCAGCCATAATGCACCCCACCCTCTTGTCCAGGGTCTCAGGGTGCTTTTCTGTTCCACTCCACCGTTAATGGCCTGACTTTGGGCTCTGCAACCTGATCAGGAACAAAGTGTCTATGTGGACTTAGTAAACTGTGCTGTCCTAACTTGCCTCTCAGGCAACCACTGAAAATGTTTCATGTGTTGCAAAAAAAAAAAAAAAATGGCTATATAATGCCCTAAATACTTTCTAAGGCTTCCAGGCCATAAGTGCCTCATTATTAAATTTTTTCAATCAAATTGATTCTATTTATATTGCTGATTATCTAACATTGCCATTCCTTTGTTTACAAACCTGTACCAATGCTTTTCTTAATTTCACTTAAATAACAATTGCTGGTTACAGTTTAATAACACAGATTGGCAGTTTACTCATTTTTGAGCTGTATTTTGTTAAGATTTAGTGTTTGTTGTATTACCCCATGGGATGTCATTCTTAACTCTCAGCCTAGATGTCATCTGCTGGTGACAGTAAAGTCCTGTGAGGCTGTTAATAACTCCCGTACTTTTCTCCAAGAGCTTTTTTGAGTTTACGGAAGACTTGCACCAATTGCACTCTAATATTTGTAAACAATAATTGGCTTACTGTTTTTAAAGTACCAAACATGGAAAACATTTGACTATTAGTACTTAAGATACTAAATTTTGATATATAACAAACTGGCATATGTTCTCCTTAATTTTCAAAATAATTTCTTTCTTGCAGGACTTTTAACAATGCCGTTGATTTCTTCCTAGCCAGTCAATGAATAAAATTCCCATTGCCTTGTAAAGACCAACTGGGAAAGTGTGCCCACCTTTACATTGCATGGTATGAACGTGGTTTCCCTGAGCAGCTGGGTGCATCAGAAAGCCTGTGTGACGTTGACCCACTGACTCCTCTGTCTTCCTTACTGCTCTCAGGGTAAGGTGCTGGGAGAAGCCTTCTCAGCCGGCTTACTGAGTTGCAGCTGTTGTGCTGACCTGCTGTTTTCCAGGTCACAGTTACACATAGGAAGGGGCAGCTTGGGAATGAGAGGTTCTGTCATCACCCAAAAGCACTTACTAAAGATGTAGTGATAGCTTTATTTCCTCATGTAAAATGTGTGTGGTGCACTGTGCCTTGTGGGAGTCCTAAGTCAGAACTGCGAAGGTACCCCATGAGTAGAATGTATGTGGAGGCATGGGGGCCAGCGCGATGCCATGTGTGAGTGGACTCCATGAAGTCGGGGGTTGATGTGCTCTTAATGGAGGCTGCTAGGAATAGCTGTAGGAGTCACAGGGTCATCAATAGCCAGGAAAGATGTGTGAGAAAATCCGGTAAAGGGTTTTTGTGGTGGTGGTTTTGTTTTTTGGTTTGGGTGGGGGATTTTTTTGTTTTGGTTTTTGGTTTTCTTTCTCCCCCCCCCAGGTTTTTTTTTAATAAATAAATTTATTTATTTGTTGCTTCAGGTTACATCTCCATCATATTGTCCTCTTTCCCCCCTTCCCAGCCCTGCCCTCCCACCCTCTACCCCCTAACCCTTCCATCCCACTCCTCTGGAGTGGAGTGTCGCTACATAACAGTCCCCCGCCCCAGTTCAGAAGTCATATGAGGGCCAAGATCCTCCTCATACACTGGGGGCCTACAAGGCAGTACCACCAGTGAAAAGTATCTCATTGCCACGGAGAGAAAACTAAAAAACAAACAAACAAACAAAAAATAAAAAAAAGTCTATGTCCATGTTCCCTTTGGTGCGTTGGTTGTAGTATAAATATGCTGTACTATATGGCTAAAATCCGACTATAAGTGAATAGATGCCATGTGCATCCTTCTGAGACTGGGTTAGCTCAGTCAGGATGAGCTTCTCTAGTTCCATCCATTTGGCTGCAAATTGCATGATTTCCTTGTTTCTGATAGTTGAGTTGTATTCCATTGTGTGGATGTACCACAGTTTTCTAATCCATTCTTCGGTTGAGGGACATCTGGGTTGTTTCCGGTTTCTAGCTATTACAAATAAGGCTGCTATGAACATAGATGAGGAAACTTCTTTGTGATTCCGTGAGGAGTCATTTGGATGTATACCCAGAAGTGGTATGGCTGGGTCCTGAGGCAGAGCTATTCCAAGTTTTCTAAGATATCGCCATACTGACCTCCATAGTGGTTGCACAAGCCTGCATTCCCACCAGCAATGGAGGAGGGTTCCCCTTTCTCCGCACCCTCGCCAGCATGTGCTGTCATTTGAGCTTTTGATCTTAGCCATTCTGACAGGTGTGAGATGGAATCTCAGAGTCGTCTTGAGTTGCATTTCTCTGATGATTAAGGATGTTGAGCATTTCTTCAAGTGTCTCTCAGCCATTAGGGATTCCTCCTTTGTGAATTCTCTATTTAGCTCTGTTCCCCATTTTTGAATCGATTATTTTGTTTCTTGGCATTTAATTTCTTGAGTTCTTTGTAGATTTTGGATATTAGCCCTCTGTCAGATGTGGAATTGGTGAAGATTTTCTCCCAGTCTGTAGGCAGCCGTTTTGTTCGAATGACAGTGTCTTTTGCCTTACAGAAGCTTTTCAGTTTCATGAGGTCCCATTTATTGATTGTTGGTCTCAGGTCCTGAGCTGGTGGTGTTCTGTTCAGGAAGTTGTCACCTGTGCCAATGAGTTCGAGGGTTTCTCCCACTTTTTCTTCTAGTAGATTTAGTGTGACTGGCGTTATGTTACGGTTTTTGGTTTTCAAGACGGGGTTTCTATGTATGTAGTCCTGGCTGTCCTGGAATTCACTCTATAGACCTGGCTGGCCTCACACTCGGAGATCTGCCTGCCTCTGCCTCTGCAGGGAGTAAAGGTGTTCTCGAGCTGTCAGCCCTTCTACTGCTGTCACTACCACCTGGCCAGTGTTTCTGAGGAAGGCTCCTGTCGGCAGGGTTAGACCTGACGTGCCTTGCCCTCAGATAAGTAGTGCTACACAAAGGCAGGTGTCCACCCGTAATTCCCAGCTCTCTGAAGGTCTTCTCTGCAGAGTCAGGTAGGGGATTGTGGGAGTTCACACACCTGGAGCTTCTGGGAAGCAGCACAGCATGGCCGGGACCAGCCCAGTGATGTGCATGTGTGTCGCACAGTCCACAGCTGCAGCAACCCTGAGCCAGCTAGCTAGGACAGCTGCGTGACACGCATCAAGCTACTGTGTATTTCTCTGGTTTTGTTGTTGTTTCAAAAGCAGGTCAGTCAGTAAAAGGTGCTAGTGGGTGAAGGTGTACACACTGTACTAGTGGGTGAAGCTGTACACACTGCTAGTGGGTGAAGGGGTACACACTGTGCTAGTGGGTGAAGGGGTACACACTGTGCTAGTGGGTGAAGGGGTACACACTGTGCTAGTGGATGAAGGGGTACACCTAGTGGGTGAAGGGGTACACACTGTGCTAGTGGGTGAAGGGGTACACACTGTACTAGTGGGTGAAGGGGTACACACTGAATCTAGGGCCTCACACATGCCGTCAGGCCTGGGCTCTGCCACTGCAGCCTGTGCTTCAGCCCAGGTGAGAAGTTCTTCCTCTTGTTTTGTGAGTCTGTCTCAGTGGGACCCTGCCATCTGCAGTGTGGCTATAAAGCAGTCTCGCCACCATGCTCATAGTCCCAACATTTGCACCAGTTTTACGAGGTCCTTTCTCCTCATCTCAGGGACAACAGGTTTGTTCAGTTGGCCATGGACTGGGAAAGGTGATATTTGGGTTCAGACAGCCCTCAGGCACTGCATGGCTTCGGTGCTTGGCTGCCCAGCGAGGTTGTTGTAGAGCCTCTCTGATTATTGGCTCATATTCAGTGCTTCTGATCCTTCCCCAATACGTATGAGTTAAGATTTGCTTTCTGTCTACCCTTTTTAATTTTAAATTTGTTGACATGTACACCTTGTAGACAGTAATGATCTCAAGATAAATGGTTCACTAATCACTAAGAAAGCCTGGTGTTCTAAATTGAATAGTATTTCCACGGCAGTCTTGGTCACTAATTTATCAATACATATTAAAGTAGTTTATTTCAGGCTTAAAATTAAATCTTATTAAACTATAGGTACAAGTAACTTAATTTCTAGCCTTAAACTCATCTCTATAAGTCTTATCACCATGTCACTGTTTAAATGGTGTTTATAAGGGATATACTTATATGTATTTTTTTTTTTCTGTCCCATAAGATCTCTTATAAGTCTCTCAAATGGACAGTAACTTCTGGGTGAAGGGCCTAATAATTGCCTTTCTTTAATTCTTAGGTTGATTAAACTTGGGATAGTGTACGTGGATTTATGGGGATTTGTTTTGCTTGCTTGTTGTTTGGTTTTGGTTTGGTTTTTTGCTTGGTGTGGTATGGTGTGGTGTGCTTTAGTTTTTCTGAGGTACAGCCTTGCCTGTAGTAGCCTGGGCTGGCCTGGAACTTGCCCCAGCCTCCCAAATACTGAGATTACAGGTGTGAGCCACCACATCTGCACCAGGACACTGTTTTTGTTTATTGATTGTTTTCTTTCTCATAGAATCTCCAGGGGATTTCAATTGCATGTGATTTTTTTTTTTTTTTTTTTTTTTTTGGTTTTTCGAGACAAGGTTTCTCTGTGTAACAGCTCTGGCTGTCCTGGACTCACTTTGTAGACCAGGCTGGCCTCGAACTCACAAAGATCCACCTGCCTCTGCCTCCCAAGTGCTGGGATTAAAGGCGTGCGCCACCACCGCCCGGCTGCATGTGATTTTTGAGGAACATAATGAGAGCAATCTTTGTTTAGCCTGTGATAGTGACTGTCTCTATACACACATCTCTGAAGCTCCGAGACTACTGCCAATTCCTATTAATCTGTCCTGAAACAGGGTTTCTATCAACCATTGTTGGTGTAATGATATCTGACTGGGCCTTTTCTCCAATATGACACATTCTGAGTCCAACAGAACTGAGAGTTAGAGAAACAGATTGATGACTGGTGCTCCTTCCGCTAGTTTGCAGCTGTCCACTAGAGGGCAGCACTGCTTTGGATCTGCTTTGGAACCCTGCTGGCTCTAGGGCAGCATCTCATTTGAAAGCAAATGCAGACCAAAGTTAATTTTACACAGAAAGCCAGTCTAAATATTTCACACATAACCAGACTGCACAGATGATTTTTCCCTTAAAACATTCTGTATTTAATTTTTAATTTCTCCATTTGTGAGGTAATAGCCTATAATGCCAAAGTTTACTAAGAATAAATAGATGTTTTCATGTTAAAAATAACAATGAGAGAGGAGTATTCCAGGTTGACAGTTTTATCAGGGATCAGAGAAAAGGGGGAAGAATTGGCTTTGCTGTTTGGTTTCTCTTGTTAACACTGTCTTGCCTGACACCTCACCAAGCAGATAAACCAGAAATGCTGGGGAAGGGGAGGGGGCTTTGTGTTTTGGGGTGTTTTTTTGGGGGGAGCACACTTAAGTTTTAGCTTTTCTGTACAAAGAACAAATCACTGAGCTGGTGGGTTGGGTGATTTTTACACCACCTCTCATGATCAGAATAGGAATCCATGTTCTAATGGAAGCTTGTTTCCGCTAACTCTTCTCACATGTGTGTTAGAGACACACATATGTCCCCAGTGTTTCATGTCAGTTTTTAAAGTACTTGTCTTGAATAAATACTCTTAAGTTTTAATCTCTTATAAAATTTTTTTCTTCCTATTAGTAGTATAATGGACTGGACTTTAAATACAATTTTATTGTCAGTAAATAGAATTCTTTGCAATGTACAGAATCTCTGTCTGTTTAAAATACCCTGCTATATTAAGCCAAGGCAGTAAAGATTTACAATTTTGAGTCCTTTGGAGGATAATGTTCCAAATCACCACAATTTAGTATTGATGTTTAGGACCTCATTCAAGCCAGACTTTCTTACATATAATGATTGTGCGACTTCATTACACATTTGTCAACTTTGGACTAATTATTTTTATACGGCTAGGGCAGACCAGTGCATCTTGTGATCGTCTTTCTTACTAATAGGATTCTGTCTGCTTCAGCAGGCAGTAATTGAAGGCTTCATGTACAGAGTCGGAAAAAAAGTTTTAGCCTGAGTGGGCCATTGTCACAGTTTCTGATAACCAGTAGAACAGAAAGCAGGAGAAAATTGAACTCAGAATAGAAAAATCAGAGAGCAGGAAGACTATCCAAGAGAAGAAAAAGCATGTCGTCAAGTCGTTGTTAGGTGCAGCGAGTCTGCCTCTGCATAAGTAGCTCGAGATTGTGGGTGCTCTGGGGTGGGTGCAGCCCCCAGAGGGACCCTGTTCATGTTGTGCTAGAACAGTTGAGCTGTGCACTTCCTTTCTTTGGGAGGGGGAACATTTATGGTCCAGTGCCAGATTCTCACAAATTTAAATGAATGGCAGACAGTGTATTTATTCAGAATTTATTGTTATGTGACCAGCTTCATCATAACCACAGTAGTAACAAAATAACTTTTTATAAGAGCGAGACCTTTTTTCTATTTAAGTCAGAGCATAAGCTTGTTTGGCCTTTGTTTTGATTCTTAAGGATTCAGCAAAGATTGTGTCAACTGCTAGAGATAACTGGCAGGGCATTTAGACAGGTGGCATGCAGGTGCTCCCAACAGCCGGCGATGACAAGCAGTGAGTGCTTGGTGTTAGAGCGAAATGAGGAAAACCATGTATGCGCGCGCTCTTTCTAGTACCACAGAGCACCATCCACAGGCGGAGCATTTCTGTCTGTTGTCACACTCGTCGTCATAGTTATTTGTGGTTTCCAGGCTTGGTTGGTCTCCTGGTACTCCCTCCCTAGCAGCTCCATTCAAAAAGATTTTATATTTTTCATTACTGGAAGGAATAGGTAGACGATACCTGAATCTTTTAATCTGTAAGAGCGAGGATTAGAAATATGACAGAATTAAGCCAGTGCTTTGACTCACAGAATATACAAAGTGAACACATGATTTTGAAAGGAGAAGTGTCTCTTAAGGTTTCTGGCATAATGATAGGTTGTACATATGCTAAGTAAATAAAAAATAATCTGCTGACTGGCAAAACAAATACTGAGTGTATTTTGCATCTGTTGAGAGACTGTATGTGACTTGGATTCATAATGCATTGGTTTGAGTCCCTGCTCCGCCATGCGCTGGCCCTGTGTCCCAGGTAAGTGCCTGTGGCCCTCATCTCTGGCAGTCCCCTGCATCACTGAGTCAGATGAAATTGTGTGAGTAATTACTTAGCACCCACCTCTAATCACATGGAATAAACAGTAGCTACTTAACAGTGATCAGAACTTATGCATCCTGCAAAAAAAAAAAGTCACAATAGGACCTTGCTTGAGACCAAGTACTGAGGACTTAACGTCACCAATCAAATTTAGCATGTACTTACAATCAAAGTTTCTAACTATTGTTTATTAACTAGTATCTTCCCATAACTGTAATTTAAATATATGGTAAAGCATAGCCTGTTCAGAATTTAAATGATTTGTAACTTTGGGGAGTGGATTTGCCTTCCATGGACCCAAAGAAGCCAGTGTAATCATGCCATGTTCCAATTAAATCCGTTCTTTTTGAACTGTGAAGTGGGTGTGTCAGAGCATCTGATCTCCTGGTCTCTGCTTTGAAGCGTAACTTGACTCCGTGTGCTGCCTGGACACTCGGTTGCTAGGGTACTTGCTTAGCGCTCTGCCACCCACCGCATGCAGTCTAATCAAACACGTCTGCTTTCATGTTCCTGGTCTTTTAGGCACTGAGAATTTTGCAGTAGGATTTGAAAAACATGCCCAAGATACTAATTTTAATCTCTGTAAATATACTGACATTTGTCTTTGCCTAATCTGTGTTATTGTGACATTAACTCTTTAAGTTTTTAATGGAAGAATAATAAAATGTGCCTTGGGGCTATGCAGCCCTGAAATTCAAATGGTGCTTTGTGTTCCTGTTCAGACAGAGACTTCTCTGTGGGCCCCAAGGCACACGTGTTAAGTAAATAAAGCACTAGGGAATCTTCTGTTTATATAACTATAGCCCTGACAGAAAGAGACCTCTGTTGAAATATTTGTTGAATGAATTACAAGTGTGGTGACCAAATCTACGGGGAAAGTTGAGTAGATGATAGGAATATGGAGCCGTATATCCTTGACTAGTTCAGCAAACTCTCCTACAAAGCTAAGCAGCCTTTAAAATTTAGACAAGGAGGCAGGGGAAATGACTCAGTAGTTAAGCCCGCTCACTGGTTTTCCAGAGTTCCTGGGTTCAATTCCTAGTATCTACATTCGGTGACACTCAACTGGCTGTATCTTCAACTTCAGGGAATCTTACCCCCTATTCTAGATTCTGTGGGCCCCCACAGACACATACACATAAAATTTTTTTTAATTTAGACAAAAGAAATACATGAATCCGTAAGGTCTTAGACACAGATATGTGTGTAAAGCTTATTAAAACAAAACAAAAAAACCTCCTTAGGAATATGGCTGTGGTTTATACTCCGAAACCGGTCCCCTCTATGATGCGCTTTGCTAACAGGTCATTAGCTAAAATTTTACTATGTGTTGTCAAAGTGCTGTTAATATTCAGCCAAGTAAGATGAGTACAGTTGTTTTGTTCTTGTTGAATTATTCTAATTGGTGAAAAACTAATTTTCATTATTCTATTTAGGCCAAACATGACTTGTTAGAATTTTAAAAAGAAGAAGAATCTAATGTGTTAGATAAGATCTTGATGTCATTTTTAAAAACTCAAAAAAGATATTACTTTTCATTTAAAGAGAATCTGCTTCCTGCTTAAGTGGCTAATATTTTAATTAAGTTGGGAGTGAAGTTTTTCTGAGTGCCTCCCGATAAACTCCCTCTTTTATGTTGATGGTAATTAAACAGATCCCTGAGGACACTGTGGGCCTGTGCGAGGCCCATGCTAATTGTCAGACATGAGACACTGACCAGTTGGTTTGCTCTTGAATAGTCCGCAGCATGCTGTCGGCGCTGCAGTTTTATTTTATGTATTGTGAGCTCTTGTCAGGGCTAACTGGGTACCATTGTGGCTGAAGATGCTGCGCAAATTGAGGCAGATGGCTCAGATTCAGACACGTGTCATCCAGAGAGGGGAAAGGGGACTGGCCCTGCAAAGTGGGGTCACAGCAGGTCACAGACCTGCTCCACACTTGTTAGTGTTTTCAAAAGCTCATGTGAAGCAACTTTGTTCTTCTCCAGTCATGCCTACAATCAGACTCCCTCCCCCCAAAATGTGCAAAACATGGTCCATGAGGAAAAAATGGAGCCACAAAAGCGGGGGGGGTGCCAGTCTCCCTTCCAGCCTTGAGCTCCACTGTGTGTGCAGAATGAAGTAGCAGGACTGACAGAAGTCCATTGTGCCTCCAGCAGCTTTTCAGTCGATTGTAGTGGTAAAGGCTAGTTTTGCTTTTAATTCCATGTAATTAGTAGGTTCTTCATGTCTTGGAATTTAGTAATAGCACATTAGACTTCAAGTTCCTCCATTATGTTCTAAAGCAAAAAGAAGGATCTGATGTCCTGAATATTAAAGTATGGGTGGCACTTGGCTGTCATGTGACTGTTTCATGTCACCATTAACAGTAGAGATTGAATCTGAATATTTTACATGTGACTTTTCTGAGACTTAGGAAGAATTTTATAGTATACATAAAATTATCTAACTTCTTGCATAATCATTTTCAGAAATGAGGAATTAAAATTCCAACCTCTTTGAGAAAGGTACCTTTTCTTAATGTGTTTTAGAAGTAAAAATATGGCGGTGTGTTTGAAATGGCCCTGTGCATGGTAAAATGTTAGCTGTCAAGTGAGTGGGTGTTTCCTAAGTATATCATATAATGCAGAGTGCCCACATGCATCTTCCATTCAAACTAAGAAGTAAAATAGGCTTCCTTTTCTTGTTCTGCTTGTAATTCGCACTGAAGTGGCCAGCGTGTGGTAAGCATGGGCTGCATGCAGTTTATTGATTCTTTAATTTTTTTTCTAAAGGATGCTTGGCTTTGGGCGTGGAGCAGTAAGGAACCTTTGATAAATTTCATTTAAGAAAAAGAGTGACTTTAAGCCTGTTTGAACATGTGCTGTCTCCTTCTTTTCCCCCTCTCAGAATAAAAGGTCTCTCTTTTATTTTTTCTTGCAGGTTTGCAGCTAAAACTGTGCACAGTGGGTCATTGATGCTAGTCACCGTGGAACTGAAGGAAGGCTCCACAGCCCAGCTTATCATAAACACCGAGAAAACCGTGATTGGTTCTGTTCTGCTGAGGGAGCTGAAGCCCATCCTGTCCCAGGGGTAACCTGCTTACATCTGGACTTTAGAATCTGGCACACAACGAAAGTGCCTGGAATCCACTACTGCCGCTTTCATTTATAATAATAGCCCTTCCATCTGGCAGTGGGGAAGAGCACACTCTTGACATTCTTGTCTCCTGCTTTAGAATGCTGGTGTGTATCTGTCATGTATGCTGTCCCCCCTCTTCGCTTTGCTAACCAAAGAACATATATTACTGTCGGTTTGCTCAGCTCCTGAATCCATGTGCTGTTTCCTCTGCCCTCCAACTTCTGTTGGCCTCATCTTCCTTCTGGTTTTTGAGAATGATAGACATGAATCAGATACTGAAAGTACATTGAGAATCATCCTTCCTGCAGCAGTAAGCACAAATTATCAAGGAAATCATCTAAATGGTCTCTCAGCTTGGCATATAAAAAGGGAATAGCATACTTTTAAGAACTGAATGCAAAAAAAAATTTTTTTAAATGGGCCTCTGCAAATCCCATTCTTTGAACTTCCTGGCATTGTAATTGCTTATTGACAATGGTCTTCGTGAAACTACCCCTAAATAATAAGAGAAATAAACTGGCATATGAATACCATTTGCTTCTGGCCAAACTTCTTTATTCCAAACTATGTCTTGTCACACTGTGGAGAATCACAGGGCTCAGTTAATAGATGGCCGGCTGCTCCCAGCAAGGTGAAGGGTCAGGTTGAGTTTTGCATGTCTGTCTGTTTCACTGAGCAGCCTGTTCTGCCTTAAACTTGAAATCCCGCTGCCTCTGCTCCTCAGTGTTGGGATGACAGGTGTGCATTAGCACACTTAGCTCTCTGAACCAGGTAAGTGCTGTGACCTTGCTGCAGAGTGGGTAGCCAGCGCCTTAATAACAAAACAGAAGCCCGCACACAAAGCGTGCATCTCCTTCTTGTACAGTTTTAATCTTAGGAGATCTGATTGCTGTGTTGCTGCATCTGCTAAGTAAAACCTGAGTTTCATTCCCCCTTTAAAAACCTTGGTGCCCAACTTTTATCAAAACTAGCCAGCACACAATTGATTATAAGCTATTTAAAATTGTGTGTGTGTGTGTCTATAAGTTATTTGCTAATTTAGACAAGTAACCGTCCTCACTAAAATTGTTCTATATAAGTCAGGATATTTTTCTAATGCATTTTATTTTTGTTGCTGCTGTTGTTGAGACAAGCCCTGGCTGACCTGAAACTGTCTGTGTAGACCAGTCTGGCTTCAAGTTTGCTGTGATCCTCCTGCCTCCACCTCCTAAAGGCCGGGCTTATCTATGTGTAGCAGCATGCCTGGCTGATACCTTTTTAAAAACTGGTTGAGAAGTCGGCCATCGGAGCCCACACATACTAGCACTGAAAAGACAGAGGCAGACATATATCTGTGAGTTTGGGGCCAGCCTGGTCTACGTAGTGAGTTCCAGGACAGCCCAGGGGTGCGTGGTTGAGATGGTTTTAGTGACCTTTCTGCCACAGGTGGGGCCGTAGCAATGACGGTTCAGTTCCCTGAGTACTAAACATGTTGTCACTATACATGACACTGGCTGGCTTGCTACTCCTGGGCTCCAGTGATCTGCCACATTAGACTCCAAAGTAGCAGGGACCCAAGACATGTGCCACCAAGCCTGTCAACAATCATTTTTAATTGATTTTTATTACCTTTAGTAATGTGTATTTATGTGGGGAGTGGGTACATTTTGCCTTCAGAGGCCAGAGGTGCAAGATCTCCCTGGAGCCACCTGACGTGGGTGCTGAGGGTTGAACTCAGGTCCTCTAGAAGAACCTTACGTGTTCTTTACTGCTGAGCTGTTCCTCCAGCATAGCAAGAATGGTTTTTGAAAGAAAATTGAATGGGGGCAGTGCTTAACAGACTATAGGGATCTTTAATCTTGTACAATGAAGAGAGTAAACAAGATGGTTAAAATTTACTATTCTTAGAACACATCTGTAATCTCATCAAAGCTGAGGTAGGAAGATTGCAGTGAGTTCCAGGCCAAAAGACGAAAACACAAGTTTCTGCTCCCAAAATAGAGCAATGACTCAGAGTAAAGAGACTGGTCGTGCATCATGTGTAACGGTGGTCCTGTAAGATTTTATCACCCAGTCACATCCTACCCATATTATTTTGTGTGAGAGCACACTGTGTTTGCACAATGATAAAGCATTTCTCAGAACACATCTCGGTTGCTAAGCAACACCTCATCACCATGTTGCCCTGGAAGCCCATGTTCTCTTTATTCTGGGACCTTGTGTGATGCAGTTGTCCTGACTCCCAGAATTCCCTTTGTAGGCTTCGGTCTATCAGTATCTCCATTGGGAATCCCATTTCTCTGGGTTTCAGAACCTTAGATATTTAGTAGCTTTTTGAGGTGTTATCAGTTGGTCTTCCCAAAGGGAGTTAATTTAGGAAGCTACATCTTCGAAAAAGTCATGTATGTATGTTTTTCCTTAGCTAAGAATTTCTGTAAGGTTTCACTTTTGAGTAAGTTACTTTTGGCTGCCAACTTTCATATTTAAAGTCTGTTAGAGCTGGTAAGATAGCTTGCAGTGGTTCTCAACCTGGGAGTCACAACCCCTTTGAGAAGTCAAACTACCTTTTCATGGGATCACCTAAGACCATCAGAAAACACATATTTACATTATGATTCATAACAGCAGAGTTATAGTTGTGAAGTAGCAATGGAAATGATTTTATGGTTGAGGGTCACTATGGCATGATGAACTGTATTAAAGGGTTGTAGCATTAGGAAGGTTGGGAACTCTAAAGAATCTAATTCAGTAACGCACAACTATAACCCAGCACTCCTGTGTACTGAAGTGAGAGGTGATGACAGGACTTCCCCTGTTTGGAAGCTTGCAGGCTGGCTAGCGTGAAGCACCCAGTGAAGAGGCAGAATCAAGGTGGAAGGTAAAAAAACAAACTCAGAAATTGTCCTCTGACAACTACATGCTCACCTGGGAAAAGAGACAACCTCTTTGGATTGTCCTGTGGGTGTATACCTGGGGTAATTTCTTGCTTGCTGATAGATGTGGGAGGACCCAGCCCACTGCACACAATACCACCCTTAGGCAGGTGAGCCTGGGTTATATAAAGAAACAAGCCGGTAAGCATTGTTCCTCCATGCCTCTGCTTCAGCTCCTGCTTCCAAGTTCCTGCCCTGACTACCCTCCATCAAAACCTGTGATCAGGACATATACTCCAGATGAATCTTTCGGAGTTGCTATTTGGTCTGTGTTTCATCACAGCATAGAAAATAAACTAGAAGACACTGAGTTCTTTTTAATATACATGAAATCAATAAATAGTACGAACCAGTTGGTAGTAGCATGGTATTTACAGTGTAAACTGCCAGTTGAAATCATTTTGCCATTGGTAGTTTAATATTATTAAGATATTTTTCACATAAATCAGAAAATGACAGGTGTCCCGAGCCTCAAGTTTTTTTTCTTTTTTGTGACAGTGCTCCCAAATCCTTGCCACATATTATATATTTTGATCATAATTGGTGCTTACTTTAATATTCCATTGAGTGAAGTTAGTCAGTGCTAAATTCCTAATGCTAGCTGTATTTTCTTTTTTATTTTAATGTCCACTTGAAGGGAAGTTTTATGTACACCCCTTTTGCAGGATGGCCCTCAGAGTGTAATTTGTACTGAGTCTCGTGTTTGGTGTCAATCCATTTCCTGACCCCTCTCCCTCCATCATCTGCAAACATAACTAGAGTAACTACTGAGTCTGCCCTAACCGCCTGTGCTTCCACTGTTGGTAATATACTCGTTATGTGACAGTGAAGATAAGAATTTAGAATGCTGAGTAATAAAGGAAGGTTAAAAAAAAAATGTTGGAACTGGACTTGGTGGCGCATGCTTTTAATCCTAGTACTCGGGAGGCAGAGGCAAGTTGATCTCTGTAAGTTCAAGGCCAGCCTCGTCTACAGAGTGAGTCCAGAACAGCCAGGGATACACAGAGAAACCCTGTCTCAAAAAACTAAAAAAACAAAAAAATGTTGGACCAGTTGAAAGAAAACCTAAGGTCTTTTGCCTTCTCAGCTCCCTCTCTGCCATCTCTCTGATCTTACAGCAAACTTGGTTTAAAGAGAAGAAAATGCTCTGCACAGAAGAGGGAGAAAGCAGGAACCCTGTGATCCGGTGCAAAACCAACAGCTTCACTGCTCCCTTGTGTGTCTAAAGGCTGCTTTGAGCTTTGTCAGACACACAGCAAAACTCTTAACGCACACACACGTCTCCAAGAATCCTAGACTTGGTCTGGCCAGATGGCTCAGCACGTAAAGCTGCTTACCGTCCACCCTGGGACCCACATAGTGGGAAGAAAGAACCAACTTGTGAAAGGTTCCTCAGACCTGCGCACAGTGGCACATAAGTAAATACATATAATTAAGAAAAAGAGGGGCTGGAGCGATGGCTCAGCAGTTAAGAGCACTGGCTACTATTCCAGAGGACCCCGGTTCAAGTGCCAGCACCCTCATGGCACCTCACAGTTGTCTGTAACACCTGTTCCAGGGGATCAAACACCCTCTAACAGACAGCCATACATGCAAAGTGCTAATGTACATAAAATAAAAATAAATTATGTTTAAAAAAAAAGGAAACCTGTGCCGTAATCACAATCATAACAAGGAAATGGCACTAAGGGCCCTCCCGAAGTTAGTAAGCCTTAGTTGGCAAACATCATGATGCTAAGGCATCTTTTCCTGCACACAAGCTCGGACCAGGCAGGTGGCCCTGGGTTGCACATTCTGCCCCATCAGTGGGCTGGCATCAGTGACTTCGTCATCTCTCTCTGAACCCTTTCTGTCTGTCCCTCTGCCCTTCTACCTCGACTGTCACCGCAGAGTGAGTCTCCGTGGTCACTTTCACTGTTTTCCTGATTTGGAATAAAAGCGAGTCTATCCCATAATAGTTTAGTTATAAGCTGAGAAGGACAGAGAAGGCAACTTACAGAAAAACCTGCCCTTGCGTCATGGACTAGAGGACTCTCTTCTGGGCCTTCACAAAGTCACCGTCCTTCTGTGTCTAACTGACAATGCTTTGCTCTCTGTTTGGCTGAGTTGGTTTGGTTTGGTTTGGTTTTTTGGAGGGAGGGGTTTTGAGGGGTTTTGTTTTTCTTCTGTCGCTGTATTACAGAGTGAAGAGAACTCTATGATCTGACTACTGGTCATTTGGACAATAAACTTGGAACAGCTGTGAAGGCTGCTGTCACTAGAGGTCTCAACTGAGGCAGTGGTATAGGTCATAAGAGTGGCAAGGGTTTAGAAGAGAAAAGGGAATTTGCTGGAACGGAATAAGAACATAATGTTCTCCGCCGTGGCTATGTCTTCAAAGATTTTTAAAGCCTTCATACAGAAAGCATTGTTGACCAGCATGCCAGAGAATTATGTTCCTTCCTGTCTTGCCTAGCTGCTCCACCCCACCTCAGACCAATCCCCAGTGGCCTGTGGAAGTCTAGAGGTAGCATGGCAACTACCATCCACAATGGGAATATGAGGCCCTGCTGACAGTGGAAGGCAGAGACTGAAGTCCAAAGCCACCGGACCTGGAGGTTGGGAGAAGCAGGCCTTCGGGGTCTGACTTTCTGGTGTAGATCAATTGCACATACTTCCTTCGGCATGCTATTGTCTGAGTAGTCCCCTGAACATCTGATTGTCAGCTGATGCAGTCTGTATGTCTGTGTGTGTGTGTGTGTGTGTGTGTGTGTGTGTGTGTGTGTGTGTGTGT
>CAJQZJ010033152.1:5041584-5076881 GCA_907164525.1 Lophiomys imhausi
TGTGTGTGTGTGTGTGTGTGTGTGTGTGTGTGTGTGTGTGTGTGTGTAAAGTGAAAAGCCTAGACACATCTGAGAGCATAACTCAGTGATAGAGCACTTGCTTAGCCTGGGCAAGGCCACAGGTTCAGTCCCCAGTGATGGATGGATGGATGGATGATAGAATGAATCAAACTTGCCTTTTACAGCTTTAAGGACCAGACACATCAAAGGTCTAGATTTAAATACAGAAAAACCTTTCTGCCAAGCGTGTATAAAGCTCCCTCCCAATAGGCTTGTTCATGTTAGGCCTGAGGTTGCATATGCCACGCAGGTGCTTGGAAAGAACATGTCTTCACTCTGCTCATCAACAGCGTGGGATGAGATAGGATGGAGAGGAAGCATAGCGGTAAGAGGAGATGAGCTTCCTCAGATTGTGTCTGACTTTGTCCACTCGAACAGCAGCTTCTCCACGCACTCTTTTCAGAGCAGTATAAGTGAGCACTTTTGTTCTACAGTATGGCCCACCATCTCCATGGACAGCAGATGAGGACTGTTAAGACAGTAACTACCTAAGCAGTGACCTTGGGCCCAGCCTAAGCAAGTCACTTCTGCACTCCCTCTAAGGCTCAGGGAACATTGTGCAAGAGGATGGGGAAGAGGGTTGGGTATATAAGAGCCAGAAGATGGGAGGAGGGCTACGAAACACCATTCCCTAGACTTGATACAGCTACTGTAACCATTAACTCACATTGCCTGTAGTTACAGCACTGGGCCCACACAAGACCAGCCCTGTCAGCACCTAGTCAAGGAGGGGGAGGGGCTCACAGGGCCCCACCCTTTACCTCTCAACTACTGGCTATTAGTAGAGTCTGAGTTAGGAGGAACTACCATTGCCTTTAGCCATATCCCCTCTGCTGAGCCCAGCATGCATGTTCCAGTAGATAGTTTTAAACCCATTGTCACAAAGATGGCCCTGGTTAAGCCCAGTGGGTCACAAAACAAAATGAACAGGCATCAGCTTGACAGATATGTGAGGATGGGAAAAGGGGAGAGTGTGAGGAGAGAGAGTGGTGACTATGCAAGAATGCGTACGTGGAACTGAAAAAAAAAAAAAAACAAGTGTTTTTGAGACAGTATATGTATGTACCCCTTACTGTCCTGAAAAAAAAAAAATATATATATATGAAAGATACAGCCTACAAAAAAAATGTTAAATTCTGCCATGGCAGAGCAGTAAAGAAAGAGTTGGTCTAGTGTACCCCATTTCTGGTGAGTTCATTTTCTTATACATCTTCATCTTTAGCTATGAGCTGTATACTCTACGAGGAGAGGAGTGGCCGCCAGGATATGGTGCTGCCAGGGGTGGGGTGGCTGCTGGAGAGCGTGGGGAAACCTAATACCCTCCCAAGTTCTGTTTGAGTTTTTAAAATGAGGCTAGTGTGAAGGGCCTCTTAGTGGCATCTCACAAAAATCGCCATCATCCTCCCAGGGTGCTCTTTCCTTGACCCCAGCACCTTCATTCCTGGCTCAGGCTTCATCAGGATTATACAGCCTAAATACAAATATTTTGTAAGCAAAGTTATAGATGGCTCAGATTTCTAATTGAAAGTAATCATGATTTCTATGTGGCGGCGTAATTACCTTAAAAAATGTTATTTGATGATTAAGATTCTGGAGTGAATTGTGTTCTTTGGGCTTTCGCTCCGTTCCCCCATCGGGGACTTGGTTTCAGCGGAGTGCAGCTGTTGGAGTTGATTTACAGAGCTGCGGCTGTGGCTGGTCATAAATAAATCCTCTTATATAGTTGTTATGAACACCTGTTAGATCATCTGTCAGCAAAGAGCTGTTCACATTTATTATGGTGTGGTAATAGTAACCCTGCAATGGAGGCTGAGTCAGTTGGAAATGGATTGGGATAAAAGAACTACCACACCATAATCGCTCGTTCCCACTCCATGTTACAACTTGCAGATAAAAGATTTCACTACTTGGCCAAATTTCATAAATAAAGGAGCAGTTCAGTGCAGTAAAAGTTTATTTTTGTCATCATTTGTCACCCCATTATTCTATAAATCAAGTGGAATAGCACTGTTGCCAGCTCAGGCGTTGCTGTCAGCCTTAGGCATGGAAATGGCCCGTTTCTTCCTTTTAGATGACATGTCTTTCAGACTTAACTGGCTTATGGCTTTGTTTCACCCATTTTATTTTATTACCCCTTCAGAAAAATCCTTGGGGAGCAGAGAACTTAAGGAATGAAATGGAAACAGAAAACAGTAGAGCAAGCTGCTTAGTGGAAGGATGGGCGTCCCACCTTCTCCCGTCATTAGAAACTTGACCAGACCCCACTGTCTAACGCTGTGTACTTGGCAGCAACTCATTTCAGAAACTTCTAAGGTGGGTCTAGTCTCCACTTTGAAAAGGCCATGACAACATGGAGCCACAGATAACAAAACAGCCTGTGTATGTCCTTGGAGATCTCTCGGTTTGACAGGCTTTATGTGAAGAAAACTCTTACAGGTTGGTTTCCCAAAATGCATCTGATGCTCTGGAATGGAATGGCCCGGAGGCCTGTCAGCCATGGTGCCCTGGAGGAAGTGGGGATTTTTTTTTTTTGTTTGTTTGTTTTTGTTTTTTTGTTTTTCGAGACAGGGTTTCTCTGTTTAACAGCTCTGGCTGTCCTGGACTCGCTTTGTAGACCAGGCTGGCCTCGAACTCGCAAAGATCCGCCTGCCTCTGCCTCCCAAGTGCTGGGATTAAAGGCGTGCGCCACCACCGCCAGGCTGGAAGTGGGGATTTAATGGCGAGTTGGAAACTCTGCCTCAGACCTGTGTTTGAAGAGGGCAGTCTGGAGGGATGGGGTAGTGATAGAGAGGCATTTATAGTTGAGACTCCTGAGTTGGTTCTAATTCCAGGTACAGTCTCCATAGTCATTATGTAGCTCATAAATTCAATAGAGTGTTTTACTGATTCTATAAAAATGACAGGAGGGGGGTTTTATGTTGTAAGTTTCGTTAGTTGCTCTTCCTGTTTTATGTTGAAGTTCTCAGGCCATTATGTCATTAAAGTCCTTGGAGTCTGAAGGGCTCGGGTCCGTGTCTTTCCTTCTGCACACTTGACCAGGACAAATATCAACCCGGGCTGGCACAGGTCACCACCATACAGGTAGAACCGATGGTTATGGAGGCTGGAGGCCAAGGCTGTTCAAATCTCCTGTTTCATGGGAAGTAGCTTAGATCTGTACTGTTGTACAGCACACAGCAGAACGATCTAGAGTTGAAGGAGGCTTTAGGTAGCAGACTCTGGTTACCAACATTCATTTTAGCAACAGTCCTTAAACTAGTTGGACTGCGAGAAGCTGGAGCCCCCCCCCCCCCCGAGGATGTGGGACTTCTCTGCGTTGAGGAACAGACGCTGCCACCACCATTGGATTCTTTGCTAACCATCCATCACCCACTCTAAATCCCTCGTTAAGTTCTAAGCAGATTCAAAGTTAAAAACCTAAGGGAGTTTGTTTTCCTGCTGGTTTTGAAAGGAAGTGCCGCTCTGACTTAGCTCTCTTGTGTCATCTCTGGAAGGAGCAAAGAAGGCTTCTGCCCCTTCCAGATGTTTGTTCCCGATTATCCACATGGAAGCATCAACCCCTAATTCTCTGACCAGAGTGCATGGAGGCCTTAATCTAAAGCCTCCCATCCCGCCAGCTGTCTGGCACTTGCTATTATGGGGCACCAACAGAGAAATGAGGCTGTGGCTTTATCAGTGCACCCTGGGTGACAACTTGATTTTCTGCTTTCACCGCAGGCAGCAGCAGCCCAACATGATGGGGCTGTTAATTTGTGCATTTCATGGTGTCTGTCAGGGGGGCTGGGGGAGGAGGGCTTCAGGGGGAAGGGAATGGAGCATGGCCCAGCCGAGGAAGCACCTGTCTGCATTGACGGCACAGAACACTTCTTATTAACGTGCAGGTCTCTAAATGCAGCCCCGGGATGACAGCCTGGCATCCCAGCACCCGCACACTGTGACAGGCGCCGGCAGCCGGTCCCATTGTTTGCCCTTGATGAGCATGTCATTAATGGAAATGGAAGAAAGTGAGGACCACATCAGTATTCAAATAGCCTCTATTCTCTCTGCCATTCACCCGGCTGGCTCAGCCTGCTGCAGATTTCCCTCTGTGAGCTCCTCTTAGACCCCCCCCCCTTTAAAAAAAAAAAAAAAGAAAAGAAAACAGATTTATTCCCATCGCATACAAATCCTGTCCATGTTGTTCCTGGTTTCTTCCAATCCTGTGTTTATACCCACCCCTTTAGACTGGATTTAGGGAGATCTGGGTTCTAGTGTCTTGCAAAGGTCTAATTAGTAAATGCATGCTCCTTGCAGCCAAGAAAAGGCAGGTGGCCACTTTGGAAACCCGTGTGCCTCCCGAGTCCTGACTCTCCACTAGGAAGGATCCCACTGCCCTGGCCATGTCTCATGAATAGCAGGGGGGCTCCTTGGCAAGGAGTCCCTCTTCTGAAGCATATAGGAAGTTAAAGAAAGTGTCCGGTAGCACACTTGGTTGGAAAGAGCCCTGCGTCACACACGGTTGTTTACAGCCAAGTAGAGAGTGGCTGAATCCTGAATCCATGTTTCCATCCCTCAGACCCTGTGTTGCTGTGTTTGCTTAAGAATGTAATTAGTGCTCAGAGGGGGAATATTGACCCTGCCAGCAGTGACTGCTCTTCCGTGTATGTCCAGGTCAGCTCTGCTGCTCGCTTGGCTTTCCCGTCACCTGGTTTTATAGTCTCCACTGTGTACCCCAACTTCCCCCTTGTACCCCAGAAGCTCCTCCGCAGCCGACATCCCACACGGTCTAGTTCTGCCAGGCTTACACATTCAGGTGGGATGGCCTCGAAGGAAGCAGTGAAGCTATCCTGCATTCCCTCCGGGTCAGGAGAACTGCGGGGTCGCGGTTGCCAGCAGGGAGCCTCTGTAACGTTAATCTGCCTACACTATCCCTTCCCTAGTGTTAATCTGCTTTGCTGGCTCTGACCCCCAAGACACCACCTATTTTCTAAGCTGATCCGGTTCCAATTGTGCCACTCCTGGAAATGTACGAGGGGCTGGCGTCTCAGTCCCGCCAGACCCCCTCCTTAGCCCAGATGGGGAGAAACAAAGTCACTCTGGTTCAGCTCTTTTCTCCTTTACACTTTGCGTTGCAGTGAAGTTGTCAGAGGCGCCATGCTGAGGTACAGCCTCCATAGAAACGTTAGGATCTAGTGGTTTCATCCCCACAACACGCACACACACTCACTTACTCAAGAGCATCTAAAGGACCTGAGAAGAGATTCTCACATGTTTATCTGACAGAATCCCCCTTCCCTTCTCCACAAGAAGCCCAGAGGTGTGATTACAGTTTAAAAAGTCAAGTCATAAATTGGGCTTTTTCTACTCACTTGCTTTGCAGCAGGGGGAATCCACAGAGGGTGATTTAAAAGGAAAAATGGCTGAGAAAAAAAAAGGTGGGGAGCCAACACTTTAGAGTTAGTGCCAGTGATGGAAAACAAATTTCACATTTGATTAATTATTAAGGGGCCCGTTTAATAAAATATAGAGTGTTTTGTCTCTGCAATCGTTAGCATGACCCAGGACCCCTGTTTTGGAGGTGAACAAAAAGCTATTGAGGTATAACAATAAATTTTGTCCCCAAGGGTTTTTGCAGAAGTGGCCACAGGGCCATCCTGACAGATTTAAGGCAGAAATCCCACAGCTGGCTCTGAGTGTATCAAATGCAGTGGCTTCCCTTGGCAAGTCACGGTCACCAGCCTCCCCCAGACATGTGAATACAATCATTGACCTCAGAAGAAACCAAATTTTTATGTTGGAGTTGCTTCTTTATCTTATCCAGGAGTTGATTTCCAAAAAAAAAAAAAAAAGCCCTTTCAGAGCTTAGAGTTCTTGATAGCTTGCTGATTTCAAAAGCAAAAAGACATCCAGGAATTTTATTCATTAAATACAACACTTTGAAAAGCCCCCCACAATCCTTCCTATGACTCTTGAATTTCAGTGGGACTATCGAAGTCTATGAGGAAATATCCTGTTGGGAAAGAATTGAGTTTCTTCTTCCACCTTCATAAAAATCATAGTTTTATCTCTAAGGCTAGGATGTATTCCATATGGCTGCATGAACCCAAACTCATTTAAAGGCAGTATTATTTAATTAGCATGGATGTACATGCTAAGAACTTGAGTAAACATTAAAAATTTGGATTTGTCACATTGGTTCGGTTCCCACTATCTTGTATCTGTCCAGGCATGGTGTAGGAAGCAATCATCTGACTGGCCTGTGTCTGGCCTGGTGCTGCTCCGTGGCCTTCTATTGCTTCTGTGTTTGCAGGCGTCTTGCCTTGCTTCCTGTGGAGTGTTCCTCTGGGTAAGGCAGCACAGAGTACCACCTTCTTTCTGACAGTTGGTGAGAAAGGGCAAGCTGTCCCCTACGTGGGGCCTGTGTAGAAGTCCCAGGCTGTCCCCAATGGGGCAGCAACAGAAGTCACAGTCACATGCCTTCAACCCAGACCTGCTCCGGGAATATCCATAGCTAGACAGTCCCATCATTGCCACGTATTTTGAATGTAGAATCATAGAACATTGTGGAAGAGATTCCATAGCTATCCACCTGCTAATATTTTCACTCCTCCAACAGTGTCTACTCACAGATGGGAAGGATCAGCATGAAAAAAAAACCTAACAAGGCTGAGATGAGGTAGGAGGAGCCAACCTGCTCTTCAAGGGGTTACCAAACTCCACCCCTGGCCATATGCCGGGAAAAGCTCAGTAGAAGGCCACGTGGCCTCAATCAAACTCCACTGCTATTCTTTCGGTCTTGTGAGGACCACCTCTGGACCAAAACAAGGATATGCCATTCTTCTCTCTGAAGCCCCAGAAATCAGGAAAATTGATGAGAAAGTTCATATGTGAACAGGAAAAAAATTTTGAATCCTCTAGTCATTTTATTGTTTATCTTATACTTTTGAGCTTTATTTTGTATGCAGCTAATATATTGGTACAGAACAGCCATACATATTCAAGGATAACTAGTGAGCCGTGTATGTAATTAGTAACATACTATAAGTCATAATTCAAGTTAAACAGGCAGGATTTTACATCACAATTCACAAGCAACTATGCAGTTGACTCTTCACTCAGACCTTCCCGGAGACCACTGGCTCAAAAAGCTCTCACGGCTTGTTTTATAGAGCCCGAGACAGTGGTTGGAGAACCTGCTTATTTTTCCCATAACTGGGAGACCACTCTGTCAAAATGCTAGGAATTGTGCTCTCAGACCATAATGAAACTTCTGCTAGTGTCTTCTACTTGCGACTCCACTTTCCTCAGGGCCATTTAGAAAAGAGCAGAGCTCAGGGGAAGGGAGTAGATGTCCTCCCAGGCGGGTTCACAACAGGGACCTAGGTACAACCTTGGAGAGGTTGGCAGGCCGGGCGCAGGAGCCCAGCCTGCTTTGTGGGGGGGGGGCGTTGTGCATTGGCATCTGGGCACACCTCATTAGGAGTGAGGAATGGCTTGTGACTCACAAAAGGTCATTGCCTACTGAGGTAGATAAATTACCTCAGCAGAGTTGGCAGACCTATTTGGTAAAGAAGTTTTCATTAAATCAAAGATTTCATGGCTCCTATTTTGTTGCATAGGAGAAAAGAAATAATTAGTAATTGACAAAGTAAGTGCAGGGAATAAAGAAGTCTAATGTTATTCTAATAGGCCTTGTCTTGGTCTTTAACTTTTTACTTGCAGGCCGCATTATTTTTTAACTCAGATGTATAAAAATCACCCTGAGAAAGCAGAACCAATTACAGTTAGACAATCGAGGGGAGCGCTAACCAATAATGGGTGAGGCTTTAATGTGCCATAAATACGGGTCCTCTTTGTCGTGCCTGATTTTTGACGATTCCCATAACTGGTCGGTTAAAATACCCACATTCTTAGCTGATGCTCAGTGTGTTTCAGCGTTGGAATCAGAAGGCAGACTATGCACAGGCCCCCAGCTCTCCTGTGAGGTGAGCCTCTCAGATCTGTTTTTATGCTAATTCTCACCTTTGAGAATTAGATTCTAATGCAAGCCTCAGATTCTAATGCAAGCAACACTGGGCCTTGCAAGGGCTGAATATGAAAAGTCCCCCGTGGACTCATGTTTTTCAACACTTGGTCTCCAGCTAATGGCCCTACTTGGAAAAGTTGTAGAAACATTTGGGATATGGGTAGGGCGGATTGAGTGAGAATGACCCCCATAGGCACGCATTTGAATGCTTGGTTCTCAGTTGGTGGGCTGCTTTGGGAAGGATTAGGAGGTGTGGCCTTATTGGAGGAGGTGAGCTACTGGGGCTGGGGTTAAAGCGCACACCAGGCCCTGTCTCTAGTTCTCTCTGTCTCCTCTCTCTACATCTTTTAGGTCAGATGTAAAGCTCTCAGCTACTGCTCCATCACTGTGTCTGCCTGCCTGCTTCCATGATTCCCACTGTGATGGCCGTGGACTCACCTCCTGAATTATAAGTAAACCCTCAATTAAATTTTCTTTTATAAGTTTCCTTGGTCGTATTGTCTCTTCACAGCAATAGAAAAGTAATGAAGAGCTACTGGTCCTCACTGGTAGGCACAGGCCAGCTCAGCTTTCTGGGCAACTGAGATGTGAGGAGCAAACCATGCCACAAGCTGTGACAACCATGCCTCCACCACTGTGACAGTCCTCTTGAACCATGAGCCAAAACAAATCCTTGCTCCTTGGAAGTGACTTCTGCAGGATGTTTCATTATAGCAACAAGAGAGGTAACTGATACATGTTAAACGTAAATGTTCCAAGAGTGGACTAGTAAGATGGCTCAGTCGGTAAACGGCACCTGCCACCAAGCCCTATGACCCAAGTTTCAATCCCTGGACCCCCACATGGTAGAAAGAGGACAGACCCCTGAAAGTTGTCCTTTGCTCTACACACAGGTGCCAAGGCACACACCCGACACATGCACACACGCACGCACACACATACACACTAAATAAAGGCACAAGCAACCTCTTGAAAGATGGATTTAACTTAACCATTGGGGTGCTACTGTCCCTTATCAATTTGGCAAATATTCATGACACAAAAAAACACTGCAGCATTTCTGTCAGTGAAATGCTGACATTTACATGGCCATAAGGATTTTTTTTTCTGAGTGATTCCTGCCTTTTTAGCCCAATTAGATCTAGTCTGGAGAGGAATTGTGCAAGCGTGGGTCATGGGCTTTAAGAAATAAAGACGTGTGGAAAACAACAAAGTGGAGAAGGAGAGTAGTAAATTCACACTGATTAGCCTTGCTTGTTTTAGTAATCCCTTCCATACAGGGAAGGCTTCATTTTCAAAATCAGGCCATGCTGGAAAACATGGAAAGACCCGGGTCTTTCCAAAAATCTTCACCCTTGTCTAGCTTGCTCAGTCCTTTGGGTCAAACCATGGCATGCAAGCCATGCCCCCAGAAAATCGCCTCCACTCATGAGCAGGCCTCACCATCACAGAACTCTTCTGGATAGTGAGTAACTTCTCCTGTCAATGTCTTTCCACCAGAATGTGATATATCTTGAAGTGCCCCCCCCCCAAGACTTTAGATGGGTTCCCATAATGTTGGGGGAAGGGCTGTCATTCACTAGCCTATCTGCCCAGTGAGTGACATCCATCCTGACTCTCCAGCCCCGGGGCCTTGATTCCTTCATGTGGGAACATGAGAGAACAGAGGACTGGTGTGAAGAAATGAAGGCAAGGGGGTGACCCCCACAGCATCCTTCCTCCTTTGGCTGGTCATCACTGCCCTTCACTATGTTAGGGAGCCTAATTGCCCGGACCCTGGGTATGCACGGTGGGGAAGCCTTCTTTGTTGGCCTGTCAACTCTCTGCCTCCTATGCTGTAGGATACCTGTTCGATAATCTTTGAGATTTCTCATCACATCATAAATATTACAATTTCTTTTCCTCTGTATCTTGGCCTTTTGTGCTGACTTTATACCTTCTATCACACAAAAAGGGAGTCCAGGAATGAGAGGCAGGCTCCATTGCCAGATGTATAAAGGGCTTTCCAGGAGCTCAGAGGAAGCCAGAAACCTGAAAGGCCTTCACAGAAATTGTGTGCCTCCTGGGAAATTGCCTAGTTTAATTGTTTGGCCCCAAGAAAATTAGCATTTCATTAACCTTTCCTATCCTTTTATACTCTGTCTCGAAAGGGTGGTAGATAGTTCATTTTAAAATGCACCAAGCATCGAATTTGTATTTACTTTTTTAATGCTACAAACAATGCACTTGGTATTGAGTTGAATAGGGCGCTGAGAGAAAATGCAATTAATGAATAGTCACAAGGTTGCTAATCTGATCAATGTTGGGTGATAGGACATTTAATCGGATTGTCTGCGGCTGCAATTACACAGAGCTTGTGGCAGCAGAGGACCACACTGGCTGATGGGAGGCGAGTAGAGACCTGTAAACAAATATGGAATGAAAAGGGGTTCCCTGGGAAGTTGTCCCACAGAAAGTGTGGCACTTCTCATGGCTGTGTCCCAGTGTACAGCCACATATTAGGAAGACAGTAAAAAATGAAGTATTCCTCAGGGGCTGGGGTCCGTTCTCTGCAGGGCTTGACTAGCATACATTGAAGCCCCATATGTTCGATTCCCATTACTCCATTTGATACCCCATTACTGGGTGTGATGGTGCATGCCTGCAATCTCAGCCCTCAGGAGACGGAGGCAGGAGAATCAGAAGTTTGAGGTTAAACTTGGCTCTATAGTAGGCTTGAGGTCAGCCTAGGATGCCCTGTCTCAAAATACATACATACATACACATGTACATACATACATACATACATACATACATACATACATACATGCATATAATAAAAAATAGAGGTTCCCTTCAAACCTCTATCTCATTTATGTATTGTTAGACCCCAGCACAGGGAGGCAACAAGAGATCATCATTAATTAGAGAGTATCCCGGGCAACAGGGACACAGGTTCCGGGCTCCTTCACTCTTTGCTGAAGGGATTTTCCTTGAAGGGGATACCCAGTGGTGTCCAGCCTCGATATGCAGGGATCACAATGTGAGGCCCCTGACCTTAATGAGCCACACCTTAGTGCAAGGATAAGACAAAGAAAAATGCCCAGCTAAGACCAGGCTTTTGTCTTGTGTGTTGACATGTTAGAAGTGGGTTGGCAGCACTCTCTCTACTGGCCTTTTGAAATGTATTTCTGGGCTTCTCTGGGTGTCACCCAAAGTAGAAGACTCTCTGCCCTTTGCCTTGCACACTTCCTAGAGCTTCAGCTACATCCAGATCAATGTCACAGCTAACTGATAAACCGTCATGCCCCCATAGGACAGATCAATAGAGACCCCTAAGTGCCAGGTGGTGAGAAGCCTCAGAGGGTTGTTTGTGGTCAGCACCTTTATGGGCCTCATTTTCTCCATCTGTATCTCAACATGTCCACAGGCTCTGCTTCCAGGTCTCACCCTTCATTTAAGCCAGGTCTGGCCATGGAGAAGCCTTGTCCAGAAAGACCCAAGAAGAGCCCAAAGGAAGATGTGTTGTCTGGCTCCTCCAGCCATCCGTGAGTTGCTCGTTCTGTTAGGATGTCCCGTTCTCTGCTAATGGGCAGAGGTGAGGAGAAGAGCGAAGAATGCCCGCCTCATTCATAGAGCAACATCAGCAGTTAAGAGGTTCCCTGAGTGGAAACACAGCTCAACCTTAAAGGGTCTTTTCAAAGACCTAGTTTTGTTCCAAAGTTGCTCCTCTGCATCTCCTTTTTCTCCCCCTTTCAAAACAGTACAATTAGGCATTTATTAAAATATCCAGGCTGTACTTCTATGAGCTACTTAAGCCCAAAAGCCTCAAAGAAGGAAGATGGGACAATTCTAGTCTGATTGATTCCCTTTTGGAATAAAATGGAAAACATGAGGCAGAATAGAAAGCACTCGCCTTTGTTGACCGTGTTCAGTGTCGGGTTTGGGGTGAGGGACAAGGATGAGAGAATGACAGTTAGGTCGAGGACCATCCGAGGGTGATGTGTATAAGTGGTTCAGTATCCCTGAGGCAAAATGGCTCTGATGGGGGGAATGCGTCTCCCTCCTGCCCTGTTGTGGAGGCAGTGTGTCTCCCCTCTTGCAGGTGGGCCCCCCATTAGGTGTTCACCCTCCTTTCTTGTAAAATGTAAACACACCAGAGCCCTCCCCTTCTAGGACTTGTGACATGAGAAGCCATTTCTTCCCTGTTAACTAGAAAAAGCCCACCCCTGAGAAACCTCGTTTCCAGGGCCTGTGTGCTGCTAATGGAATTTTTAACTCACCCTAGCCGCACCTGAAGGTAATCAGCTGTGGGCCAATTGTGCATTCGAAGTCCCTGTCAGGCTGACAGGAGGGCAGAATTAGATGGTTTGATAACATTCCCCGGAGGGGGGACATGGCAGCCGTGTTGGGGCAAGTGCCCAGGGAAGGACATTGTTTGCCCCTGTTTTCCACACCAAGACAGGACAGCAACCTCCCATCCTATCATGGGTGCTCTGACCCAAGGGACAGAGAGTGTGGCTTTCATTTCCTTCGTTGCACACTTCTTCTGCAGGAGGTTAAGACTCAGGCTGTTAAAATAAGGCTCCGCCTTGTAAAACTCTCCTCAAACAAGAGTGCATTTTTAGCAGAAAACAACCTTCACACTCCAGCTTTCAGTATTGACCCCAACTCTCAGGTGAAATGGTGTTTCACAAACAGTGCCCAGTCATGGAGAAGGCAGCTCACTGTTTTGAAGTGGAATCTGCCTGGGACAGTGTTTAGCCAGGAATATTAAAGAAGCGGGGTTGTCAGTTGGAAGCTGGAGGCCATTGGAAGAAGCTCCCTAGTCAAACGTAGATCCCCAGCTCTCTCCTGTCCCTCACACCAACCATTTTAGAAGCTTGAGAATACAATTTTTTTCCTTTTGCCAATTTTGTGTTTTTTCTATTTGACAAAAATTGACACTTTTCCCGTGCCCCAAATGGAGGTGAAGTTACATTGTCTGTTTCTTAAACAAAATACAAACAACTTCAATATGGATAGCTCCTGATTGTGCCAAAGGCCTTTTTATATCACCCAGGAACATAGGCCCTGCAGCAGTAGATGAGCATGTCACAGAGAAAATGGAATTTTCCAGTCATAAGCTACGAAGTTAAAAATCAAGAGTCCAGGAATTCAGGGGCCAAATGACTTTTATTCTGAAATAATAAATTTCAAGTTCAAAATCAGAATCTAAAACTACATGCCTGCTGGTTCTGCTTTGTTTGTTTTCTTTTTTTAGTTTTTCAAGGCAGTGTTTCTCTGTGTGGCTCTGGCTGTCCTGAAACTCACTCTGTAGACCAGGTTGGGTGTGAACTCACAGAGATCCACCTGCTTCTGCCTCCCCAGTGCTGGGCCTGGCCATTACAGACAGTTTCAAACCGCCATGTGGGTGCTGGAATTCGAACCCAGGTCCTTTGGAAGGAGAGCCAGTGTTCCTAACCACTGAGCCATCTCTCCAGCCCCTCCATCTTATTTCTTAAACACTTGCCTTTCTACAGGAGTGTGTTGAAGAAATTGTAATTCCCAACTTTACAAGATAACTGATGGTGAAATAGGAAGCCGTAGATGAGGGTGACTATGGAAAAAGCTCTGGGAGTCAACACTACACGCAGAGCTAGCTGGTTGGTTGGGAGCACTTATGGCTCCTGCAGAGGACCTGGCTTTGGTTCCCAGTACCCGTATCAGCTCCAACTAATGTTCTCTGACCTCTGCAGGCACCTAAATGTAAAACTCTTACAGCTGCGCATGCATATATAAATAAAAATAATAAATGGATTAGAAAGACTGGGGCAATCAAAATATGGCTAACTAACGAGAAACAGGCAAAAATGTTTTTAAAAAGACATGCCAAAGAAGATAAATACCCATTAGAACCTCAACCTGAGGGTCACGACCCCTTTATGTGTCGAACGACCCTTTCACAGGGGTCACCTAAGGCCATTGGAAAACACAGATACTTACATTACAATATGTAACAGTAGCAAAATTACAGTTATGAAGTACCAACAAAAATAATTTTATGGTTGGGGGTCACCACAACACGAGAAACTGTATCAAAGGGTCACAGCATTGGGAAGGTTGAGAGCCACTGCATGGAAAGATCATGAAAAGATATTCAAGACCATTGAGTCTCAGGGAAGAGCAAACTAAAACTGTGATGTCACCTCACTACCCACTCATCGGGACTGTGAAAATTAAAGAGACATTGTATCAAGCATTGAGGATGAAAACTGGAACTTTCTCAAACCCATTTTGGTAAGGGCTGCTTCAGGAACAGCTTCATGTTTTCTAGAAATGGTGAACCTATGCTCCACACAGCTACCATTTACTCAATAGAAATGAAAGTATTTTCCCGTAAAGATCTATTTGCTAAGTTTCGAGCATTTTCGTTTATAGATGCGTCTTAAAGAAATTCTGGTAAGTGAAAGAAGCCAGAAACAGAAGACCACACGGGGAGTGGTCCTAGTTGGTTGACATGCTGGGAAAGGCAGAATTTTGGTTAAGAATCCTGAGAGATCTTGGCTTGTCCTAGTGGGCCCTCAGTTCAATCCCAAGATGCAGAGAGAGAGCTTTGACACGGAAGGGAAGAAGGTCATGTGACAGAATCAGAATCAGAGGGAAGATATTAAATTAGCTTGATGGAGGAAGGATCCATGAGCCAGGCATTGCAAGGTCTCGTCGAAGGAAAAGGCCTGGCAGAGAGTCCCTCTGAAAGGGCCACTAAGCTGACACTACCTGAAACAGATTTCAGATTTCTGACCTCCAGAGCTGTGTGGCAATACTTTGTTTTGCATCAAGCCACTGTCTTCGTGGTAGATTGTTACAGCAACCATCAGAACCTAATACAGTGAGCAGTAAATAGAAACTGGAACACAGATTGCAAAAGATCATCTCGCCCTCACTCAATGAGATGCCTGGCGCCCTGGATCAGCAGCCTTAAGTGTAAGAATCACTTTGAGAGGCTTTACCAAAAAGGTGTGACTCCCCATCCCTATTTCATCCTGCTGACCTTATTCAGCCAGAGGGGTATACACTAGGCAGCTCTGTTTGGCTTAATGCTAACATCCTGGGTACTCCCAAACTAGTCTAGACAGAGCATTTTCTGTTTACGTCACAATTAGTTTCTTAGGTAGAGCATTTGTCTGATGCATGGAATCAAGCCAGCATCAGCGAGTGTATTTCTCTAACAACTCTCAACACAAACCTGTCTATCCTATGATGTCTTTGCAGAGTGAATCCCATAACGTGGTCCTTGCTACCATCCTGCTCTTAGTCATGGAACAAAAAGCCACTGGTAGGGAGCCCATCTAGGTGAAGCATGCCCTTTGTTTCACTTTACGAATCCCATTTGCCTTTTGTAGATTTTAGAAGTGACAGCAGTGGACAGGCTTTCCGCACCGTGAGGGTGAGCAAAGTGAGGTGAAGTGGCTTTCAGAGGTACATGTAAACAGCCGTGGTTCTTTCTCTTTGGGCACTGTCCTTGAAGGATACAGTCCATCTAGGTCCAATGCTAGGAACTGGCCAGTGGCCCTCCCTCTTTGATATCCTCTGTTTACAATTTCTCTCCACTCAGCTGAAATTCCATGTTGGGAAGTGGGGCTTTGTAGGGATTAGATAAATTAGATTTAGAAAATATATAGGAGTTTCTGATACTGTCTCTTAATTCGGGGCCTGAAGAGCATTATCAGCATGAAGTCAGCAAAAACAAGAAAGACTTAATAGACTGAAAAACAAGGTTGAAGTCAGGAAAAACAGGAAAGACTCAATAGACTTGAAGAAACAAAGTATCTGGCCTGACATTGTTTTCAGCTGCTAAGTGGGCGGAGCCCAAATTAAGCTGAAACAGAGTTCCTCCTATTTAAGGACAGTGCATGGAGCCCAGAAAGGGAAGAGGCCCCTGATGCTAGAGAGCTCCAAGAGTCCTGCTGAAAAAAGGGCTGGCCATTGATGGCCAGCTCTCTCCCTGAAGCAGAAAGAAGCCGGTGAGCAAAGAAAGCCTGAGCAAGACACCAAAAGGCCAAGGACTGGACCCTGTGGCTCAGCTTTTGCCTAGAGGGGTTTGATCTGTCCGATCAGTGGCCTAGGGGAAATTGTGCCTGGTTTAAGGACTGAGGCAGAGCAGCTGAGTTCCTGATTCAAAAGAAGTAAGTTGGCCTGCAGACGGCTGGGGTCTCCCACAGAGAAGAAAGCATGAAGCCTTATTTAAGGTGAGACTGCAATAACCAACTACCCTGACGAACCTACATCTGAGAGATCCAGAAAAAGGACTGCTAAGTGTGTTAAAGAATCTACAACAAAGACTGTGTTCCTGACGACTGAGGACCTGCCCCAGAGACTGTATCATTCTAAAAGGTTAGAAAAATAATTATCAATAGGTTTAGTGGATAAGTTAAAGGGGTTGTAGGAATTTATAGGATTAATAGTTAAGAAATTGTTGGTGTTTGTTATAAGTGAATTTAGTAATAAATAAATAAGTGTTAAATAATAATTTAAAAGTTCGGTTACAGGGCTTCCATAACTAGGTACCAAGACCAGCATTGTAGGGCCAGTGGTGTGTGTGTGTGTGTGTGTGTGTAGAGACACTGAATACAGACCACCTTGAGGAGGCTTCCATGTAACAAATGAGTGTTTGTTTGTGTTTCAGATTGATGTGAGACGCATCAGTGAGGAGAAACCAGTACAGCCCTTGATCCCTGTCCTGTTGCTTCTACTGGATGAGAGCTAAGAGAAGATTGCAAATGGCGGATATGTATTTGGCTCAGTAAAGTTGATGGCTTGCACAATACAGATCTCATCTAGCAAGAACCCAACAAGGGAGAGGAGAAAAAGAGAGGGGTGATGTTAAGGCCAGAAATACAAAACAGTTCCATTTGTATGCAGGTCAATTTATAACTCTGTGAGAACTGCTGGGCCACTCTGGTATGGTAGCACGGCATCCTTCTGCCCACATTTATCAAATATTTAAACATCTCATTTTTGAGCCATAATGCCTATTGAATATGGAAGTGAGAGAAAAATGAACTTTCTTTTTTTTGCAGCAAGATTCCAGTGACTCACCATCATCCATTCCCATTTATGGAAGTCACGTGGATCCTCTTATTTGCTAGAAAAATAAATAAATAGCTCATTCTGTGTCACCCATAAATACATATTATCTAGGTCCAAATCAATTGATTGATCTCTCACAACATCATTGATCAACATAGCATCTGTCTGTCCCTTTACTCATCGAAGAGACAAGCAGATAACATATAATTAGTTCCAGAATGTGGGAACTCTTTTCCTCCCATTAGCACCACCACAGATGTGAGAAGGACCTATTTCCTGAAGACAAATAATATTTATTATTGCACTGTACCTGTGCTATCAAATCAATTTAGGGACTGAAAAAAATCTCCTCTTTAAAGTGAGTGTCATGGGTCAGGAGTACATGTTTTTGAGCATGGTGCCTTTGCAACAGCGCAAGTGATTGAAGAGCCAGTAAACGAAACCTATGTCCAAACCAACTCACTCATCATGATAGACAGTAATCAGTGACCCTGAGAAATGACTGACGCCAAAAATCATTGTCTGCATTCCCAGCAGCAACTGAATAGCAAATAAACCACAGAGAGGAATATACATATTCATTTTTTTTTCCTGAGCCTTGCATGGAGACCTTACTCCCTCACCTTCTTTCTGGATAGGCATCAGCACACTGACTCGGAGATAGGGTGGAAATGGTGCTTGCCAAAGGAGCTGGCTTCTGCTCTTTCAGCTTTCCATTCCCTGGGCTAGGCAGATGCTCTGCAGGGGCTCTGTCCAAGGTAACTCCAAGCCCAGAGGTGAAGTCCGGATTTATTTGCATTGTGTCAAAGGCATGTTTTAGGGAAGTGGCATGTTCCAGTGTCTGGGTAGGCAGACTGCTTGTTCCAGAGAAAACTGAGATTTTTATGGCACAGAGTTTGGGTCAAGAATGAAAAGTTTTGAAGATTTACATTTTTCTCCAGCATGACCTTTTGGCTTTATTCCTTAATTAAGCTAAGACATGGCAGGTAAAGGGAGTATTATGGCCTGCTGTATCCCCAGGGCGTTATGAGACACCAGGCACAGCTAAGCTATCTCAAGACAACCATGTTCTCTGGAGTTATTTTATTGCTATTATAAAAAATCTTTATTATGGGAAAAATATGTATTTTTATGCCAGAAGAAGATGAAGATGACAGTTAGACTGGTGAATGGTAGTTTCAGGTGGGCTCCTGCCCACAGAGACTGTAAAACACCCAAGACTCAGGGAGGTCTCCTGATAGAATCTTAAGAAACCTAACGGGGTATATTAATCTTCGTGAAATTCATAGTTGGAACAGGTAGCCATTAACTGGCGCTTTCCAGCTATCAAGGTAATTTTATGAAACTGAAGAAAAAAGTCCCATTACACTTGCTAACAGGACCAAGTTTGGGGTGTGCCTAATGAAATCATCTTCTAGTCTGGGAATCCTGAATGCCCAAGATGGCTGCAGCTCTGTCTTGGGCAGCTGCTGTGTGGGGGTGGGGAGGGGCTGCAGAAGCTCTGTCCTTCTTGTCTTTGTCTCTCCTTCCACTAAGAAAATGAAAACCATTCGTAGAAGCATGGCTTTCATGTTGTTTCTTTTGTTTGGGGGCATTGTTTTAGGGGTGTGTGTGTGTGTGTGTGTGTGTTTTGCTGGAGATCAACCCAAGACCTCATACATATTAGGGAACTGCACTACCACTGAGCTATACCCCCATTCCCTTGTTTCCCTATTTTATTCTTTAAATTTGTTTTTTTTTTTTTTTTTTTTTTTGTGAAGCACAGTCTCACGCCATAGCTAAGGTTACAGGTGTGAGCCACTATTCCCAGTTTCTGTTTTGTTTTTAAAGTAAATAGTCTTCCCTCTCCCTCCTTGGGGGGTGGGGGGTGACTTGTCCCTTGTTTGAAATAACTCATCCCCCATCCTATTGATACTCCCCAAAGCCTGTAAACATACCATTTTTAACCCTTCCATTATGGAAACCTTCGCTAGCCGACGTTTACATACTTGCTCATCTAATCATCTTTGAGTTTATTATTTACATTATGTCCCCCAAATTCCAGAGAGAATCTGAGGCAACTCTGGGCTTCTCTTCTGGCTTTCACTAGTGGGTCTCCGGGCACTGCCTCTGTAGTTAGCCTGTCTCTTGTGCAGCTGTGGCCTAAGGAAAGAAAACAAAACACTTTCCTCTTGTCCTCTGGATGGTGACATGAATTAGGACCACTCTGCCACACTTTAGGCTCTGAACTGGGGGACCCTGCCAGCAGCAAGTAGGGAGACATTGTCACCGTGGGGTTGGAAAGAAGTGCCAGGGTGAGCTGGTATGCTATAGGTTGGCAGGAAGGCCAGCACCACACAGTCTAGAAAAGTTGACAGAACAGTTCCACAGACAGGGCCATTGTTTCTTCTTCTTTGGGTCACACCCACTCTGGAGCTAGTCCTTTGATAGGTGAGGTAAAGAGCAAGACTTGCAGCTAATTTGACCATTTGTCTATCTGTCTTTCATGGGAGCTAAATTCACCAAAACAAATCCACAGACAAAATCATTTGCAGTGTTTTTGCATAAAGTTAAGATGACTTTTCCTTCCTTTCTTCTTACCTTTCTTTCTTTCTTCCTTTATTTTTTAGGCAAAGTCTTATCAGGCTGGCCTTTAATTCTTGGATACTTAATCCTTGTGCCTCAGTTTCCCAGGTAGACAATTACAGGCATGGCTATTGATTCATTGCTTCACTGAGACAGGATTTCACCATCTAGCCCTGGCTAGCCTGGAACTCACAGCTTCGCCTTCCACTGCCTCCTGTTAGAGTTACAGGTTAGCTCCTTCACACCCTGAAAAGACTAACTTTTAAAAGTAAATAAATGAATTTATCACCACATCACTAGGCTGGTTTTGCATATAAAGGCCCACAGCTCGAGTTTCTCTGCAGATGTGGACCTAACAATCAGGAGTTGCAAGTGGCTTCTCTCTTTACTCCGGATTACACAGGCCAAACCTTACAATACACAATAGTGTGCCTTAAAAATTGTCCAACCCTCTGTAATGACCTACTTTTTAAGATTCTTTTTTTCAGGGTAATAAAATTGTAGTCTAGGGTTTTGGAATAATGCCTTGGGTCACAATGGGTTTCACTACTGGGTCTTCCTTCCAGTTATCTGTACAGCATTGGCTTGAAGTGGCAAGCCACCAGCAAATAAAAAGAACCTGTGAAAACTAATGATGGACCAATCTGTGTTCCAAAACCAGTTAGACTCTGTAACCTAGTCACACCATAATGTCAGCGGCAGACACGGTTTTCATGCAAAACCCAAACAGGGTTAGGCTCTGAACTCTCTAGCAAAAGCCTGAAAAAAGAGAACAGCAGCAATGAAGACCTCTCTCTGCCCACCTCTCAACAGTGAGCGCTTCCTTTCTCCAGCCTCTCCATGGCCAGTGGAGATGGGAAGACTCAGGATCATTCAATACTGAAACACAGTGCTAAGTGTGAGGGGTCAGTACTTCTTGCCCCCTGAAGCTATGGAGTCATGGACCCTTCACCCAAGGAGGTGCGATTGCATTACCTTCTGTGGGGTTTTACCCAAGCCAGCAATCAGATGGGGTGAATGTCTGCAATTTCCATGAATCAAACCTGCAATTGGGAACTGGCTCTGATGGGGCATATGGGACCACCTGTGTGTTTGACATCAGCTGCCTTTAGGTAATTCTTCCCAAGTTATCAGTTGCCAATGAGTCTCTTTGTGGATGCTCCTAATTGCTCCTTACTCGTGGGCTCCTTGGAGTCTCTTCTCAGCAGCATTAAAAAGACAAGGGACTCAGAAAAGTTGTTGACAACAACTAATAAAACCTGGGCTATTTGATTTCTTGTTTATTTCATTTAAACCTTGACCCACACTGTCCCCCTGATCAGTTGCTTGGTCCATGTTGTTTAAGAACCAAGTACCCTAACCTTGTTACGTGCATAGTGTTTCAAGTATTTTACAACATACCCAAGCTCTACACCTCATTGGTGGCACTCACTTTTCTGTGGCCACAAGCAGTGAGACTGGAGACTTCCCATTATTTTAAACCTGTTTGATATGATACTTTGAAAGTAGGAAAATTATAACTTGGATTTCCGTGTGCTTTAAACCGCATTTTTGCTACATTGCTCACACTAAATTATTATGGGAAGGCTTTTTCCTGGGACTCCTGGGTGGCCAGCATCAGAAAAAAACAAAAAAACCACCACAGGAAGAGCACAGTGTGTTTTGGAAGGGAAGAAACACACAAGTAACTCTAAAAATTGATGAAATGAAATGGTGAAATTGTGAATCTATAACTTGCCACCAAGGCTTTGGGGACATTCGGTGACGCCAATCTTCTGAGATTATCCTCTTTGCTAACATGAGGAGAGATCTGCACATTTGAAATCTCCCAGAGGCCAAACCAAAGGCCAACACTTGGTACTGGGAGGAAATACAGAACTGCATACCAAAATGACTTGATTATAATCACTTAATTTGAGCATCTTTCCTTGTGGTGGAGCCAGCCATTGTGCATCAAGAAGCAAGTTCTGTCCAAAATACAATGAGGTAGAAGATGCAGGTGACATTCATTCCAGGAGACTGGGTACCCAGCAGAAGTTTCCCTCCATGAGGGAATGACACTGGACAGGAAAGGCTGCAGAGAATCCAAACAAGCCACAAGGATTTTTCTTACTTTCAGTCCATTCCTTACCCCCTCTCAGAGCCAGGTTGCCTTCTCTTCTGGATTCACAGCCATAGAAACCAAGACAGGCTCAGTTTCCCATTTCGCAGGGTGAAGGAAAGACAGAAACAGATTCTTCTCCATTGCACCAGAATATTCCTAACAGGGGCAATGATAACAGCTCACTCCGCACTTTCAGATTCCTTTTCTCCACCCAACACCGGAAACTTGCAGACATTCACCCCTTCTGATTGTTGGCTTGGGTAAAACCCCACAGAAGGTAATGCAATCGCACCTCCTTGGGTGAAGGGTCCATGACTCCATAGCTTCAGGGGACAAGAAGTACTGACCCCTCACACTTGGCACCGTGTTTCAGTATTGAATGATCCTGAGTCTTCCCAACTCCACTGGCCATGGAGAGGCTGGAGAAAGGAGGCGCTCACTGTTGAGAGGTGGGCAGAGAGAGGTCTTCATTGCTGCTGTTCTCTTTTTTCAGGCTTTTGCTAGAGAGTTCAGAGCCTAACCCTGTTTGGGTTTTGCATGAAAACTGTGTCTGCCGCTGACATTATGGTGTGACTAGGTTACAGAGTCTAACTGGTTTTGGAACACAGATTGGTCTATCATTAGTGTTCACAAGTTCTTTGTATTTACTGGTGGCTTGCCACTTCAAGCCAATGCTGAAATACGGATAACAGGCTTTGTCCTCCTTTCCTCCAAGCATCATTAGAATTCTGTTGCAATGTTTACCTCTCCTTTTCCCTTAGTAAACTGGGTTACTTCCTCATCTGTACCCTGCCGGGGAGTCAGAAAAATCAACGTTTCAGGTAACGTGGCAATGCATTTTAAGGAGAATCGGCTCCTAAAAAGTGGGGAGAAAATATATTACCGGACTTTGCAGAGGCAAACACGCCCCAGCAGGTTAGAGGAGGCTGAGGGGAGTGGGATCTTGGGGTCTGCGGGTCCCCCGCCCCGCCCTCCCACTGGGCAGGAATAGGTTGCTCGAAGCTGGGCCCCAGTCAGCGATGATCCCGCGGGAGCCGGGCCCTCGCGCACCCTCCAGGATGGGACAGGATATGACAGCCTGGTTTGTGCACCAGCATCCTTAATATTTCCTTCCTTTCAGAAGCAAATAGAGCGTTCCCTTATCTGAATGCTAATTTCCTAGTTAAAAACCCTCCCTTGCTGACAAGGGACTGAAAGAGTTTTAAATCACAGATGTAGAGTATCAAATGCAATAATGCTCTTGCAATAGTGCATTGAAGCCTCAATTAATTAACCCTTGGGCTAAGTAGGCAGGTACATGGCGGTGGCCGCAGGCGGTGGATGGATGAGATTTAAATGTGCATCTCATTTCCCCAGCACGGAGCATGCCGTTTGGTTCAGAAAGG
Source organism: Lophiomys imhausi (assembly GCA_907164525.1). Lineage (NCBI taxonomy): Eukaryota > Metazoa > Chordata > Mammalia > Rodentia > Muridae > Lophiomys > Lophiomys imhausi. Next base: position 5,064,755 of record CAJQZJ010033152.1, read on the forward strand.
AGTCATTTTGCACACTCGCCTCATTTACTCTCCTCTTTAATCCTCTTAATTCCACCTGAGATCGGGGGAGAATTGAAAAGGAAGGCCAGGAGCAGGAGCTGCGCGCCCGGCTTTTGTTGCGCCAGGTCCCCGGGGACCTCATGGCGCCGGGCCGCTCAGGGGCCCTCGCCTTCCCAGCCCTTCCCAGCGGGCGGGCGTTGGTGGGAGATCTGCAAGGCCAGAATGAAAGGGACCCGGCGGGATTTGCTGGTTTAGGGCGTGCCGGTAGTGCTGGGCTGGAAGGCCAGCCCGGATGACCCGCAGGAGTCCAGGAGTCCCTTGGCCGAGGGTTCGGGGACCGCCTCCCACCCACGCCCCGCCTGGGCTCAGAGTAACTCTCCAGCTCATTTCTCTCCACGCGATTTACCATCTGTGAACTCGTCTTTAACCTAATAAAAATCATCTAGCTTTTGACTAACAAGAAAAGGAAACAGTGCTCATTGTAGGGTTTGGGGAAAATGGCTTCACTAATGTGCAGGATGAGAACGGAGTGATTTATAGGCGGTTTTAACTGTAGGCTATGATTAGGGGGCTGGTAGTAAGTGCATTAGATGTCTAAGTGTGGCAATGGAGTAAATAGGCGTTTTATTTATCGCAGTGCCAGGGGCCTCTTAGCGGAAGAGCGCTTCTCCAAATTGAAATATAGCAGAGTTTACACTCCTGATTAGGGTTTCAAGTGCAGAGCCCAAGGCTATCAGCTAAGCAGAAACAACGCTAGCTGACACCTAATTGTCACTGGATTAATGTGCAAACAGGGACAACGAACAGCAACAACAAATAACCTAGTGTCAGTGCCATTGGTGGCAGTGTCCACTCTCAGGGACTTGGGACCAAATTGGAGTTTATATGTCAAAACAGGCTCGGATCAATGTGTCGGGTTCCTCCAGCACGGGGCGGATGGATGGTGTGGTGGGTGTTGATCTATGTGTGCGCGCAGGCATATTATGTGCAGAGGAGTGGAGGGGAGCAGGCAGACGGAGGAGGTGAAATGCCTTTCCATTAAAATTTTTTTTTCTGCTTTGTGGTCCTGAATTCACAGCTATTAAGATAAATTTATGTGAATCAGGTCTTTCTCTCCAGGATCTTGTGACTTTCGCCTGTCTCCATATAAAATTTAATAACCCTGTTTGTGAATCAAATCATTCCCACAACAACAGATCCAATCTGGGTTGCCACCTGTCTGGCTTTGGACAGGAGTGACTGAATTGGGCAGCTGGGTTCCAGCCTTTGGTGGGGGCTGCTGGTTGGTGGCTGCCTGGTAGGTTTCTTTCCCAAGGCCCATCCAGAACTGGCTGAAATCTGAATGCAGCAGAGAAGGCAGACTCCCATATTTCCAAGATTTTTCCTTGATTTTTTTTTTTTTTAATGACCGAATTCATGTTGGACCTATTTAAAAAAAGCAAAGCTCAAAAAATCCAAAAACAAACCAAACAAACAAACAAAACCCACTGAAACTCATAAGCAAGAAAATTCGGGAAGAGGCCAAGAACATCTTGTGCTCATTCAGTTTTCTCTCCACAATTAGCCACAGAGGGAGAGGACAGTCACAAATACATGAATTATGTTCCTAAATGTATTTCTAACGTTCTTAAGTTTTATTGAGCATGAAAGTTGGTCTTTCTCCATGTTAAGGACTAAAGAAGCCTATACAACTAGCTAGTAGCTCAGTGGTGCAAAGTGGTATAATTTACACTTGACATTTGCGATTTTTTTTTTTTTTGCCGTAAAATGTTACTTTCTTTATTTCAGGGCTTTAGTTGAGAACCTCATAATTCCCTTTAAGCTCCATTTGATTGTCAATTGCACTACTCTCTCTAAAGCTTGTGGCACATGATCTTCACACACACACACACACACACACACACACACACACACACACACACCAAATGAATGTTTTGTGTGTCACACTGTAATGTACGTGGCTACAGTGGCCACTTATTTTTCCCACATTCCTGAAAGCATTTTCTTTTGGGGAATGGGCACTTTATAGTGAAGCTAGGAAGGGGTTGTGACCTGCGTGTTACCTTGAATTGCACAGAATTCCCCCCCCCCCTGTCATATTTAGACTTCCGTGTCACTCCATTTAATGTATTTTTATAATAAGGTATTCTACATATTTGGATAACAGAGTGAAATAAATTTCAATGTTGAGAATTTTAATAAGTGGCCACAGAAAACCCACACATTGCCTTAAGTATGGGTTGATGGACAGCATTCTTTATCCAGCTGGTCCCAATATAAGGGAATCCCCAATGTGATACTAAGGACATGCCAGTTTCAAAAAGCAAATCACACACTTATCAAATTCTAAGCTCCTCCAAGTGGCAGACCAGAGCATCCAGTTTGAGTTAAGGTTCCATTCGAGAACAATACTTAATCAAAATGTCACAAGTGGATTGTGGATGTTAAGTTCTCTGGAAAACTAATATATTGTTATGGCAAGGGTTAGAATTCAGGCCAGAAACATTTTGTTAACATGCTGTTACAGTATCTTACTTAGTGAACTTCTATAGCTTGGAGCAAATGTAGAAAGTACCAAACTCCACAGTCCTACACACAAATGGAGAAACTGAAACCCAGGAGTGCTAGAGTTCTTCCTCAAAGACACACACAGACACACACACACAGACACACACACAGACACATACACACAGACACACACACACAGACAGACACACACACAGACACACACACAGACACACACACACAGACACACACACACACACAGACACACACATACGCTTCTTATACACATAGTTGTCTCAATCAGATTATGATTATTGAAAAAAACAGATGTGGGTTTTTTATGGTTCTACCTTGTCAATATTTATAAATATTAATAGGGTTTTTTGGCACAGACATTGGGGTGCAGCAGCTCAGAAGCAAAACACTAGTTTCATGTGCACAACGCCCTGTGTTTGATCTGCAACACTGACAAATCTTGTCAGGCAAACCCCGCTGATATACTGATTGCTGTTGGAAACCAAACCCATGAGTGTGAATGGTAAGCAAGCAATCTTCCTCAGAGTTATAGCCCAACCAAGATCTGACTTTAATTATTTCTTTAAGAAATAATGCTACAGGGTGTTATTCCTTAGTTCAGTATCTAGAAATTGCAAAAACAGAATTAAATTGAAAGTTTTCAGTCTTCAAAAGTATTGGCATGTTGGCTGCTGGAGGCTGGGCTCTTATTCCTGTTCCTTTATTCTTTCCTCTCCGCTAGGTTGGCTTTTTACCTTTAGACTGAACATGGAGGAAATTGGGCTCAGAGAAGTGGATTCTATTATTGTTTGATGAAATATTTCAGGGAAAAAGTAGGACAGAATTACCAGACATAATGTACTCTGATCATCATACTTTGCCCTGGCTCGCAATATGATTTGTAGTCAAGGAAGGAACCTAGCTTGTAGAAGAAAGGTAATATTTGATAGAACTTTAAAGAATTCTGCATGAAGTCACAGATCTTCTGTACATGAATCAGTCTTGGCATTTCCATATCTGCCTTTCATGATGAACTTAAATTAGTAGACAGAAGGGTATGAAGAAAAAGGAAGGGGGAGACTACTCTGGGATGGTCTCCATGGGGGTATGTTATCTGTGGGCATACTTTGTGGACACTTGGAAGCATGTTGATGGTAACCGTGACCACTGTGGAGAGAAGGACTGGGTGTGGAGTGGAAGAGATGGCTGTTACAGGGTTACAGGGATACATGGGGTATAACTGGGCTACTGGGACCACCTTCTGGGGTGACCTTGAGCAGGGCATAGTCAAACACCCATAATATTGTTCCCTTGAGGCAACCAAGGGACATAATTCCTTAAGAGGATGATCATGAAGCATGGAAGCCAGCATCCAGCAGTCAGTCAGCATCCAGCAGTCAGCATCCAGCAGTCAGTCAGCATCCAGCGGTCAGTCAGCATCCAGCAGTCAGTCAGCATCCAGCGGTCAGTCAGCATCCAGCGGTCAGTCAGCATCCAGCGGTCAGTCAGCATCCAGCGGTCAGTCAGCATCCAGCAGCCTCTCCATGGGGTTCCTATTGTGCTCTAGAGTTGAGAACATGAATGGAAGGACCTATGCATTTTGGTATAAGTGTAAATTTTGTAATCACTTATGCTTTATCAACTTGACCTCTTTTTTTGTTTGTTTGCTTGCTAGAGACAGGATCTCTTTGTGTAGCCCTGGCTGTCCTGGAATTCAAACTATAGATCAGGCTGGACTCAAACTCAGGAGTCCATCTGCCTCTGCCTCCTGAGTGTTGGGGCTAAAGGTGTGGGGCACCATATCCATCACAATTTGAAATCTTAATATTAGAGTTTGTAGGAAAGACTTGAAGAGGTAGTGATTTAAAATAGTCCTTGGATCATCAGAATACTTCATTACGCAAAGCATTCAAGGGCTTGCTTCTCAAATTATCCATTCTGATGAAGAACTTCAGTGGCTGGCATTGTTTGTCCCCACCTTGTCAAAACCACATCAGTTTTCTGTAGTTAACAGTTAATAGTTTGTGGACTAAAGATGCTACAGCATGCCCCCATTCTCCTTATCTTACTTGTTTAAGTTATTATGTTGTGTTTTTGAGAAGTATCTGGAGTTCACATATAAAGTAAGATGGTTTTATTGACTTATTACATTTGCAACTTCTGAAATAAGATGAAATCCAAAAATATCTCAAATCAAAATTCCTGCAGGAATAAGCAAGAAGCCTGTTCATTGGCATCAGAAAAGATGTGCATCTCCATGCTTTTTTATATTTAACCATAATTAAAGGCATATAGGGTAGACTCCATTCCAAACATGCACATTTTCCTTTGGCAAGAAATTTGTAGAAGTGACTTTTTTTTTTCTACCCCAGTGCCATAGACCTAGTTTCATTTTCCCTTAGGACTGGATTTTAAAATCCAATAGCCTTTTTTTTTTTTTTTTTCAGGAAGCTTGGAAAGAAATATGCACCGGAAACATTGTAATAGTATATCACTGTATATTTCTTAAGATATTCCTAATTAACACTAGGTGGAGAGAGGATAGCATATTGGGAGCTATCTATGTCTTCTTCATAAGCCAGGATCCTCCCCCAACCTATGGGAAGTTTTTTGTTTTTTTTTTTTTTTTTTTTTGGTTTTTTCGAGACAGGGTTTCTCTGTATAACAGCTCTGGCTGTCCTAGACTCACTTTGTAGACCAAGCTGGCCTCGAACTCACAGAGATCCGCCTGCCTCTGCCTCCCAAGTGCTGGGATTAAAGGCGTGCGCCACCACCGCCCGGCCTGGAAGTTTTTCTAAGAGCATGTCTTTTCAATGGCATTCTTTCCCCTTCTCAGCGAGGGGCTAGTGACTGAGTGGACATGCTGTAGCTGTAGCCGCTCTGACCTGCCAGCTGCAGGGTTCCCTACAACTGATCTTATTCAGCACCTTTTCTACCTGGGAACCCCAAAGCACTTCATTAAGCAGTGCATGCGTGCGACAGTTGGTCAGCAAACACTGCATCAGCACGGAGTACAGCCGCTCACATTGCCCCTGATTTCAAACTCTCCAGAGGACTGGCCGGCCAGCTCACCACCATCTTCTGATCTGCTCCCGGTATCCAATCCAGAAAGGACACTCAGGACAGACGTGGCTGCCCACTCTGGGTGGCTTCAGACAACCCACTTCTCTAGGTCTCCATTTCCTGATGGCTTCAACAGGGAGATGTGATGGCTTCCTCCAAAGATTTGCATTCTCAGTTATTTCCTGAGCCTGGAGCCATGCTCAGCAAGCAGTGAGTCAGCACTTGCTGAGAGAAGGGAAGACAATGTTAGGGTTAGGTAAATGCAAAATAGGGTGTCTTCAGAGATGCAGGCTTCCACTCTGAGAGGAGGGTGGTGTGGTGTATATGTATGGGGGGGGGGACAATCTCAAGTGTCATTCCCCAGCCGATGTCCACTTTTGTTTCTCATTCACCTGGAACTCACAAAGTAGGTTCGGCTGGCCAGCTGGCAAGCTCGAGGGCAGCATCTGTTTCAACCTACCCCAATGAAGGGGTTACAAACAGACATGAGCCACCATGCCTGACTTTGTTTGTATGGGTTCTTGGGGCTGGATGAAGACCCTCATACTTGCAAGACAAGCACTTCACCAACTGAGCTGGCTAACCCCACTGCTCACTTCTTTAATACCTGGCATAGTTGTGTGTGTCCTGTTTGCAAAGGATATTGTTATGACACCCCAGTGTTCAGTGTTCAGAGGACTACCTTGTGAATGTTTATTGTTTACCTTTGAGCTCAGACCATAACTGGGCTACCTACCATCTCCTACCCTAGGCAATGAGCTACAATGCACTTCTTTTTATTTCATGAGCCTCTTTGTAGGAACTGGAATGAACACAATTTCCACTCATAAGGTTTGTGGCTATGTGTATTGACTATCTGGGATGCTCTCCAGACCTCAGTAGCCCTCTGTCTAAGATGAAAGAGGTGGCCTGGACCTGAGTCCCAAGACCCCCTTAGCTCAAAGAGTCTGCGGCTGCAAGCAGATGACCTGCAACTAGTTGGGAGAATAATGGGGCAAGACTGGCAACTGGGTTCAGGTCCACCATGGGCAACTGGGAGCCAACCATGGCAGTCATTGAGCTCAGAGCTGGGCACATGAGCCCACAGATCGTAATCCTGAGGAGTGTAGAATCTGAGGCTTTTCCCCTACAGGATCTGAATAGACATTTATTGTTCGTATGACTGTTATCGATACTCGCTGCATCCTGGACTGGGCTCCTTGTAGCAGGAGTAACGTCAAGAGTGTAACAGCTGACACATCTTCTTTCTGTGATCTGGGAGAAAGAAAGTCCCTTTCCTATAGACACAGGCACTGAACAGACATCTCAGGCATGGAAGGCAATTTTAATGCAGAGGCTGACTTCTGTCATCAAATGGACGGGGGCTGGTAGAATAGAATAAACCATGGTGCTGTGCTCTTGGGAGGCTGCAGTGGTAGCCAGACTTTAAGGACCTGTCCCAGACCTGACTTAGAGGCAGGGTGGAAGGGTGGCTAAGACTTGTGCTACTTGTGACTGAAATGAAAAAGCTGGCAGAGCCTCATTAGGAAGGTAACCTCAAGGAGGGACAGGGGCAGGGATCACATGCTAGTTTTGTTTGTGAGAAAAACCAGTGAAAACCACAGGAAACCTTCAAAAGGCCAGAGGGGAGAGAAAGTAGTTCCCTTGGAGAGAATGGAATTTTGGAAATCTGAAGGTAATACTGAATATGAGAATCTTTGTAACCCAAAAGAAATGAAATCAGTTCCTTGGCTTGAAGGCTTCTTTGGTACTTTACAAATCACATAATAATCTCCAGCTCTTGGCACAAAGGGAAATCCACAGGACCAGCCTTATAGAGCATTAGCAATATCAGCGTGAGCCCCGCTGAGAAATACCAATGAAATAACCCCCACCTGCAGCTCTGTTTTCAGAAGCAGCGAGAGGGTCCGTTTCTTTTCCTGTTAAAATTGGAAGTGTTTGAGTATTCCACGAAGTTCTTCAGGTTCATTAACAAGGTCAAAATCAATGTTATTTTACTGTTTGGAATCATTTTTGGCGGAACAATGAAAAGAAACCATAGTAGAACAAGTCTTAATATAATCATTTTCTTTTCATTGTTCTTTATGGGAAAATAATTTGGCCCGAAATTTAGTGGTCCCATCAGGGAGGTGATATCTTTAAAAAGGTGGTCTGAAGGACAGGTTTTACTGTACTTTAATAGGCTTATAGATTAATATAAATCTTAATATTCATAATCTTTACCATTTCCTTTCTCAATATCTGCTCTGTCTATACATCTATTTATAATGTATGTTTCAAACACAAGATATGCTTGATTTTTATTGAATATACTGATGGTGCTACAGGGACAGCCACTTGATCTAGTTAAAAAAAAAGAAAAAGAATTAATAGGTCAAATTTATGCACAGTCCACTGCTACAAACAGGATTTTGCAGATAATGCCATGGCCTAGGAACAGCAATGGATTTCATATGTGTGTGCTTTCGTTTGGATGTGGTCAGGTCAGTAAAATAAACACGTATGTTTCTGTCATAAGTGTGCAGACTACCAAGACAGAATATGGACTCCTTACCTGGCAGCGGGAGTTTTCTAATCAAAACACACAGCATTTCCAAGTACAGAAGCTCACAAAAGAAAGGTACCATTATATCAAAACATGACGTTTACCAGTTGTCCGGAGGAGACAAGAAGGTGTGTAATGCTTGGCAGGAACCAAGAATCACATGGTATTTCATTTCATGTGGGCATTTAAAGGAAACATTATCTGATTTGGGCTTTATTTTGATACTGAGATTCCTGGCTTGCCTGCCAGCTTATTCTATTACAGATATTTAAAAAATTAATATGTGTAGCATATGTAGCACATAACAATATATAAATAATATGCTGATATAAAATGTCAAATATATGCATGCATCTTTTGATGATTGTAAAAATAATATGTCCTCGTTATAGAAAATTTAATAAAATGTGAGGGAAACAATAACGCAGTACTCAGATAAGCATGGTAATGCTGTACAAAGTTAGACATGGGGTTGTTGAACTGATCATGGCTCCATAACCACTGTTTCCTATTAGTTGGATAGTTGCATCACCTGCTGTTTGCTCTCAAGTCTTTGCATTTTGGGCATTCTCTCCAGGAGAAAATCCCAAAGGCGGACTTCCTGCATTCAGTCAACAACCACTTCAGCTATGTGTTGCCAAAGCCCTTTCCACAAAGCTGAGGCCAACTGACAGCGTGAACATATTTTAACAGGATGTGATGTATTTTAGTCATACCGTGGAAGCAGTGCGATTGTACCAAGGTTCAAACAAGTACAATGGTACAAGCTTGTTTGTTTGCAGCCCCGAGTTCCTTTTCTGGTTGATTGACACGAACGGTCTGGTCTTTTTAAATGATGGGCATTCCGGAAATGGCGTATGGCATTTCAAACATTGCTCTTAATTGAAAGGGAAAGAGAGCGTGTGAATCACCTCCCACATATCGCCTTTATTTTCATATATTCTTTTGGGTAATGAAAATGAACCTCTGGATGGAGACTGTTGAAGCACACCTCCACTTTCCTGATTGTCTTCCACCCTTTAACACATTCTCTCTTGTACATCATGTATGTTCCTGTCTCTTGGCAAAGGATGTAGGTCTCATCTATTGATGGTTTTTGCAAAAGCTAGGTTCTCTCAAGTCAGGGGAAGTCCTTTTCTTAGTCCCTGAATTTGTGCTTTCTCCTTCTTGGACATTCATTTAACATACTCTGGGCTCTGGCTGACTGATGGCGTTCCATTTATTGGGCTCGAAACTGTTTAAATTCACAGTATTTGTTAAGAGTTAGTTAGGACTTCCCAGTGTGAGTCTGCAAGCTTTGGAAAGTGGGTGAAGGAGAGAAGAGGGAAGGGTAAATCCTCTCTTTCACTCCAATGGAAAGCGGAGGATTCAGGCTGCTGTGTGTTGAAGCTTCCCTTTTCTGCCAGTATGTGGCTTTGTCCATCTTAGGTGATGGTTCTTGGATCTTTGGTTTCTGGCTTTTGCATTGACCATGAAATACTACGTCTTCAAAGCAAAATCAGGAAGTGCGGACAGGCATCTCTCCTTGGATTCCCTTGGCTGGCTTAGGATATTTTTGACAGGAGGAAGCAGGAAATCAAAAGTTTGACATGCAAGGTGATGCCTGCTCAGAAGGTGGTCAATTTCAGATTGCTTTTTCCCAAAGGCAAGTCCCAAGAAAAGCTTGAGGACCTGGGACTGGATAGAAGCCCTGAAGTAATAAACTAGCTTTAAGCAATAGCTGCTCATGTCCAGAAACTAATTACACAGAACATTAGTAACTTTTATTTTACTTGAAGTAGTTCTTCTTACCATATTTCAAAGTAGTTTACAACTCTATAGAGTATCACATCTTTCCTGGAAATGGTGAAATATAAATTTCACCATTGAATATTGGCCCCTCTTGGTTTGTGCCTTACAAAAGACAGCTGCTAAGTTTTGCTACATTAGAAAAATACATTTAGCTACCAACTTTATTGTCATTGCGAAAAATTGCACAAACTAATATCTGTAAGTGAATAATTTTACATATAGTTAGTGTCTTTTTTGATTAAGGAAGTCATTTGAAGAACATATTAATTATGCATCTTATGTATTCTATGTGGCTGAGGCAGCTGTGTGAATAGAGACTACCCAGTTGCTGTTAGTCTTCTGGACCAACAGTGCAGCTGTTATTAAAAGAAAAAAAAAAAGACATGAATACATCCTATCTGGGACAGTTTTTCTTTTCAAAAGAAGAGGAAATCAGAGATAATATTTAATTTGGAAATATAAGAATTTTGGGTGAGTGTCAGGGCAGGTAAATGTTGGGGACATAGAGTAAACATTTTCCAGAAGGACTTTCCATATTGGTGGCAGGTGATGTGTGGGACAGTCACCAACCACATCAAGCAGAGGGCACACATCAAAAGTGGTCAGATATTGGTTGTTTGCATTTTGGTTGTCCTGAGGATAATTCTAAACCTTGGGGTTTTGTAAACCCTGGGTGTAAGAAGTGTACATTTGAAGGAAGTAACTAGTCCAATGGAGATGACCTTCAACTCTCTGAAAGTGGAATATTCTATCCAAGCAACACTTCTGACATGTGTGTGACCCCTCAGTGTCTGTCAGGGAGCAGGAACCATCTGGGCGTAGGTGGCTTTGAATGGAGCAGCTTTACAAAAGCTGCATGAGAATTGGGACTTGTCAAAGTTACTTGCCATTTACGGAGTCACCCTCCGTACCTTTTGTACCTCCATCAGTAAAAACTTCAATCTTTTACCCAGTTTAGTAACAACCTACCCTAACGCATTGTTCTTCCCCTAATCTCTGCAAGTTCTGGCTGCACAGCCATCCATTTGCAATGATATTCATTTTAAAAAGGTTAACAAACGAGAAACTAAACCAACCATACAAATAACAGCCCAAAGAGCACTTTCCACAATGTGTTGCTGTAAGGCCATTTCAAATTTAATATTCATGTCGAGGAAAGCTAAAGACCACCAAACCAGGTGGATAAAATAGTACTGCAGTTTATGACTCCGTTCTAAATGAAATCTCTTAAATATTGCTAATGAAGCCAGCTCCCCCACACAGCCTGCCAGGCGCCCTTTCTAGCCGCTTCAGTTCCATTTCCCTGTCTAGCAATTTGCCCCAGGCCCCTATTAAATGAATTATCACGGCCCCTAAATCATCTCTGCGGGGGTTTCCTCTAATCCCATCAAGACACTTAACTCCCTTTCTTCCTTCCCGGTGACATAATGAGTTATTATTTCACGGGGAGCCATTAAAGAGGCCCCTTTGGAAGAGTGGAATGTGCTGGGCCTGGGCAGCCTGGAAGCTGGTGGCTCGCAGTGTCTGCCCGGGACAAAGAGGCCACCGGGGCCACACAGCGCCCCAGGCCCCGGGGCTGCAGCTCGATCCACCAGGCCCTGGGCAGCTGCTCCCAGCCCAGAGCAGAGCGGGTACAAATGCTTTCCTTAACCAGAGGAAGCAGGGCACTCACAAACCACTTGCGGGGTAGATTAAGCTAATTTATTAAACAGTGTGCCTGGTGACTGACTGAGTTGAGCAGAGTAATGATTTACAGTTAAAAAAAAAAAACATTAATAAGAGAAAGTCAGAGACCACTACGGCCCTGATGCCAGGGACACAGCTGTCCGGACAGGGTGTCAGTGGCCTGACTGGGGACCCAGCGCAACTGCTGACTAGCTCTGGCCTAGCCTGGTCCACGGTGGTCAGCGCCCTGGGAAGACTAGAGCATGTGACTGTGAGGGACAGCTGGGCCCTGGAGGCGGTTGTTGTCCGCAACTCTGTTGTCTGGGACTCTGTTTCCCTCAGAAGATGCAGTGGGCTGTGAAGCTGTATTTATCACAGTTGGTTTCTGAGGCTCTCAGAGAACTGTGCACAAACCTTGATCCTAGATATTCTAGGGAGAGTGAATTCCCTGGACACTTTAAACACCCTTCTCCGCCCCCCGACCCCCAGAACACAAACACACACACACACACACACACACACACACACACACACACACACACA
>CAJQZJ010033152.1:5076891-5092634 GCA_907164525.1 Lophiomys imhausi
ACACACACACACACACACACACACACACACACACACACACACACACACACAGAGGTTCTGTCCTGCTATATTATGAAGAGTTTCAAAACCATACATCCCACCCAAACAAATAACTTAAAAAAGAAGAAGAAAAAGAAGGAAGGAAGGGAGAAAAAGAAAGAAGGAAATATAATCAAAACATTAAAGGTAGATCTGTTTATAAAGGAAAACACTAATATATTATGACTTTTTTTTTTTTTTTGGTTTTTCAAGACAGGGTTTCTCTGTGTAGCCCTGGCTGTCCTGGACTCAATTTGTAGACCAGGCTGGCCTCGAACTCGCAAAGATCCGCCTGCCTCTGCCTCCCAAGTGCTGGGATTAAAGGCGTGCGCCACCACTGCCCGGCTTATATTATGACTTTTTAAAAAATATTTATTTATTACTTCAGGTTACATCTCCATCACATTGCCCTCTTTCCACCTTCCCTCCCAGTCCCACCTTCCCACCCTCTACTCCCTATCCCTTTCATCCCACTCCTCTGGAGTGGAGTGTCCCTACATAACAGTCCCCTGCCCCAGTTCAGCAGTCATATAAGGACCAAGAGCATCCTCATACACTGGGGGTCTACAAGGCAGCACCACTAGGGCAAACTGTCTCATTGACAGGAAACAAAGTCTATGTTCCTGTTCCCTTTGGTGCATTGGTTGTAGTACAGTTATCCTATACTATATTGCTAAACCACACAAAGACCCAACAAAGAAAGAGAACCTCAGACCAATCTCCTTCATGAACACAGATGCAAAAATACTTAATAAAATACTGGCAAACTGAACCCAAGAACACATCAAAAGTATCATACACCATGATCAAGGAGGCTTCATCCCAGGAATGCAGGGATGATTCAACATACGAAAATCCATCAATGTAATTCACCATATAAACAAGCTGAAAGAAAAAACCACATGATCATCTCGCTAGATGCTGTAAAAGCATTTGACAAAATCCAACACCCCTTCATGCTAAAAGTCCTGGAGAGAGCAGGCATACAAGGATGGTACCTAGAAATGATAAAGGCAATATACAGCAAGCCAGTAGCCAACATCAAATTAAATGGAGAGAAACTTGAAACATTTCCTCTAAACTCAGGGACAAGACAAGGATGTCCACTTTCACAATATCTCTATATTATGACTTTTAATGGTTACTTTCCCTATCATGACTACTGTGGACTATCCAAATGCTGCCCCAGTTTACTATAAACTTTAATTTATGGGGAAACTATTCAGTTGTCTGTAGTTGATGCTCTTTCTTCAGAATTTGCTTTGCAGTCAAGGATTATATTTACTCAAATATGTAGGTACTCAAAGGTGACAGTTTTGCTTTCCCACCAGCAGGGTTGCTTCGAGAGTGGGGTGGGGCAACCTCAAAGCCCGGGAGATAAATAGCACTGTGATCAATGACATGCTTTTCCAAAATGGAGAACAACTCTCAGTGGAATTCCAAATGGAACAAGGTATGTAGTGGTTGTATTTCTGGAAAACTCACTATATTAAAAGTATATAAAAGTACTTTCTGTTACATGAAAAATAACACTAAAGAACACTCCCAACAGCCGGGCGGTGGTGGCGCACGCCTTTAATCCCAGCACTTGGGAGGCAGAGGCAGGCGGATCTTTGTGAGTTCGAGGCCAGCCTGGTCTACAAAGCGAGTCCAGGACAGCCAGAGATATTCACAGAAACCCTGTCTCGAAAAACCAAAAAAAAAAAAACAAAACAAAGAACAACAACAACAACAAAAAAAACACTCCCAACATCCCTTTTTAGCTAAATAAATGCCCCAGGGGACAGTCAAAAATGTCATGTGGCCCAGACAATTGTATGAGGGCCAATGTACTGTCTTTGGGATTGGCAACCTCCTTTGACACTCAGTGGCCCAGGACATTGATTTTTAAATTTTTATTTTATTTTATGTGTGTTGGGAGTTTTGGCAGCATGTATGTCTGTGTGCTGCTTACAGGAAGTGCCTGTGGGTACCAGAAGAGGATGCTGGATTCTGTGGAACTGGAGTTGGAGGTTGTGAGTCTATAAGTGGTGCCAGGAATCGAACCTGGGTCTACTCTTAACTGTTGAGAAACTCTCCAGCCCTGAGGATTGATTTTTTTGTAAAAACTTCCTGGGAGAAACTAAATATTTTACAATTAGAGGGTCTATTGGTCCTGTGAAAGCCATTCCTGGGTGCTGCACAGAATTCACATGCTCCAGGTGATGAACTCTGGCTACAGTGAAAATAGAGGGGCTAGCAGGGGTCCCTTGTAGTTGCTGTGACTCTCCCTCATAGCCACATTTCCTCTGAGTTCTGAATACTATATTCAGGTCAGTCACTGTTAGTCACCTTCTACACTCTGGAGTACTGAGTAATGTAAGGCTCTGGTAGTTCACACACTGTCCATTTCTCCTGAAGCTGAATCAGTAAGAGCCCAGTCCTGCTCGCCTGTTCTCATTAAGATGTCTGACTCCAGAGTTGAGGATGTTGTTTGCTTTTTTTCTTTTTAATCCAAGGGTAGAGTTGTGGTGGTTAGAATAAAAATGATCCCCATAAGCTCATAGGGAGTGGCACTATTAGGAGGTGTGGCCTTGTTGGAGTAGGTGTGGCCTTGTTGGAGGAAGTGTGTCACTGGGGGTGGGCTTTGAGGTCTCAGAAGCTCAAGCCAGGCCCAGTGTCACTCTCTCTTCCTGCTGCCAGTTGACCCGGATATGAAACTCTCAGCTACCTCTCCAGCATCATGTCTGCCTTTGCACCACCCTGCTTCCTGCCATGATGACAGTGGACTAAACCTCTGAAACTGTAAGCCAGCTCCAGCTAAATGCTTTCCTTTATAAGAGTTACTGTGGTCATGGTGTCTCTTCACAGCAATTAAACTCTCACTAAGACAAGAGCTTTACACAAATGCCTGCTGCAGGCTTTGTTGGAGCTGACCCTTCCTTTTGCTGGCCCGCCGAGGGATTTTAGACACTGAGTCTACCCTTGAATTCATTAGCTAACCCTTTCATTTGTGTGTCACCTCCACATCAGAACACAGGGTTCACTACTTAAACCATAACAAGTTGATTTCTAAGAAAAGTTGTGTGGTTTCTCTTACCAGTTGTAACATCGGGTATGTCCACTGACTACCCTGGCATGTGTTGTCCCAGCTCCATGACCATCCACAGCACCTAACACTAGAGCTAAAAGAATAAGGTGGTGGGGCCTTAAAATGTTATGGGGTTTGCTTTTCTGTGTTTGGCATTTAAGTCTGTGGAAACAGTGGTGCTGGCCACTCTCAATGCTGGCAATTTGTTAATCCTAACAGGATCATACCTCAATTAAGATAGTTTTTAAGAGACAGAAATTTCCTATAACCCTATTGTTCTAATAAAATAACTTTTTTTTTCTGTGTTCCTTTCCATGACTTCTAGTTTTGTTTAGGCCAATGCCTAATTTTTTTCTGTTTTCTTTAAAAATATCTTTACATATTTAATTAATATGTAACATCTGTGCATATATTTTACTTGGCACAGATTTCAATGCACATACATAGTATGCAATCAGAGCAGAGTTGTGAGTTTTCTATATCTCTTTCTAGATCTCTGGTATGATTAGATATTAGTCTAGATGCACAGAACTGACTGAACTAAAACGGAAAATAAAGGGCTTTAGGCACAGCTTTGAGCAAGTGGCACAAGCTAGCATATTTGCAGGCCTTACAAACAGGCAATGAGGGAAGATGGTAATGACAATTTAGCATCTCATACATTCTAAGACATTTGTGCAGTGAGAAATGTGAGGACCAACAGGCCCCTGAGCTGCTGGCCAAGGCCAGCCCAATCATTGGTTTGGAGCAGTTTAATTTGGTGACTTCTGTCCTGAGTTTGGGTTTTATCTGTACCAGAGAATGTTATGGTGTGTGTGGTGGGGCTGGGCTCTAGAGGACAGTGGTAGAGAGGACACCCACACACACATTATCTTTGGTTTGAGGGTCTTTGGGCTAAGTGTGCTGGGATAGTTGATGACCTGATCCCCTTCATTCAGCTTCTCTATTTGCCCCTCTCTCCATAGTGTCAGGACCCCTGAATCCTTATTGGGAGACCCAGCTGGGACTGGTGTTTATCCACAGTCAAAAGGCCTCACTAAGGTCTGATTTTAAAACTGTCTGCTCTCCTCTTATGCTGGCTGTTCTACAGGATTCCTCACTGTGAGCAGACCCTTTAGAAGGCTGCCTTTTACTGGGCATCTAGTCTGTGCCAAGTGTCTTTATATTTTACCTTATGAAATAGAGTGTCTCTCTCCTTTAGAGGCAAGAAATTATCACTTTAAGTGTCTTACACAGAACAATGACTGGCTTACTTTCATAGCCCAAGGTAATTTCATTGTATGATATTATGTCTGTTTAAGAACATATATATGAGCACTATAAAACAACACTGTAAGATCCCAAGATTTATCTCTCATTTAGGAAGTCAAGAGAAGGTGAACAGAGAGACCTGAAGCTTTTCAATAGCAGGAAGAAGGTGTGACTGTCCCTTGACTTCTCTTTGACCAGAGTACAGAATATTCCTGTAATAAGGGAAGGGCAAAGACTTGGAAAGTTGGCGAGAAGGAATGACCCTAAAGCAAGATGGCCTCAAAGGCAGTTCTGGCGCATTTCTCATGATATAAAATGTCAAGTTCAGAATGCATACATTATCACACAGATTTCTGTCACCAAGCATTAAGTGACTGTAGTGACTGTACAGCAGTGGCTAACGTAGATGACCCTGACTGAAGTTGTATCCATGTTTGATGAAAATACGTACTTAAAGATTCTTTAGTATTAGTGACGATTCCTTATAAGACAGAGTAAGGTAAACTGACCTCACTTAGCAATGGGTACTGCTTGGAATGGGAGCAGTCAAGACACAAAACATAATGCTGTTTTCTCTCTTCCGTTACGGTATTTTTTTTTAATTGTTTAATTTTAAGCGTGTGTGTGTGTGTGTGTGTGTGTGTGTGTGTGTGAAAGAGAGAGAGAGAGAGAGAGAGAGAGAGAGAGAGAGACCATGTGTACAAGTAGAGGCAGAGGTCAGTCTGTTCCTGAAGAGCCACCCACATTGTTTTCTGAGACAGGGTCATTCACTGGCCTGGAACTTGAGGACTAGGCTAGGATGGCTGGCCAGTGGGCCACAGGGATCTGCCTGCCGGTCTCTGCCTCCCCTGCACTGGGATTACAAGTGTGCACCATCGTGTCTGGCTTTATACATGGGTTCTGGAATTTGAACTCAAGCTGTCATGTGTGTATGGAAGGCCCTTTAAATTTTTATTACATTTTATTTTTATGGTGTATGTGTGTGTGTGCAAGTGTGCATGTGGAAGCATGCTGCAGCACTTATGTGGGAGAGAGAGGATAACTTGGGAGTCACTTATTTCCTTCTACCAAGTGGTTCCCAGGGGTCTAAATCATTCTTGGAATCAGAGCCCTCTCCCTGCTGAGCCATATTGCTGGCCCATCACACAAGTACCTAATCTCGGTAATGTCAAGTGAATAAGAAGATTGAGTTTTACTAGTTCTAAGTGGTCTTGCTTCTGAGATGAAACAAGATGAGGTTGCTGACGTATACAGGAAGCAGAGGTGGGACTCCAGGGATGCAGCTTTTGCCCCCATAGTAACCACAAACTCACGGGCTCACCAAGCTGGACTTAGGTAGGGTTATTTCTTTCGTCCGTCACTAGTCTTGTATCTGGGATGAAGAGACCCTTCATGTCTCCCCTGGGAAAGGCACACAACAATCACGGCCCTCCTGTTCTCTCACCATAGTTATTGTGGAATGTATGCACATATAATAAATGAATGTCTTTTATTTTGTTTTTTCTTGTATGCTCAGATTAATGGGATAATACAATACAGACTGGATTTGTTACTTATCATTCACACATGTCTTGTCCATAGTCTCATATGCATTCTCTCTCTCTCTCTCTCTCTCTCTCTCTCACTCTTTCTCTCTACTCCCTCTGGTTTCCATGTAGCCCAAGATGGCATTAAACTTATTATGGAGCTAAGGATGACCTTGAACTTCTTTTAAGCCTGTTTAGTTGTTAATCACACTGTGATGTTTCCAACCTCTGTACAGAATTATGTTTGATGGCCTCTTTGACTGGGGTGAGATGAAATCTTAGTGTAGTTTTAATTTGCTTTTCCCTGAGAGCTAAGGATGTCGAACACATTTTGAAGTGTTCACTGGCCATTTGTGTCACTTCTGTTGAAAACGTTCTGTTCGGTTTCACAGCTCAGTTTCAATTGGGTTGTTTGTTTCCTTGGTGTTTAGTATTTTCAGTTCTTTGGGTATTCTAGACCCTAGTTCTCTGTCAGGTCCACAGCTGGCAAAGACTTTCCCAGAGTCTTTGCCACTTGACTGACCACTTCCTGTGCGGTACAGGAGCATTTTAGTTTCATGAGGTTCCATTTGTCAGCTGTTAGTGGCATTCCCTGGGCTACTGGAGTCCTGTTTAGAAAGTCCTCCCATGTGCCTGTAACTTGAAGTGAATGCCTTTCTTTTTCCTCTAACAGTTTCAGCATGTCAGTTCTTATGTTGAAGTTCTTAATCCACTTGGAGTTGGGTTTTGTGGAAGACGCTGTGTTACCCTCCCTCCAAGACACTTGTTAGAAAGGCCCAAGAGGCACCCAAAGTCATTCAGGTGATGGCCATTGCTCTTGGTTGCCAACCATTACTAGATGGTAAGACCCTTTTGCTGAAGACACTTCAGTTGCAGGACACAGAGACATCAGTTTTGAAATGACCAGGAAACTCTACCTGCTGGTTAACTTTTATAGTGCTGGCAGGTGGTAGGCAGGCTATTGGAGGAGAAAGATGTCAATGGTCTTACCCAGCACTGTACCCTCCATACAATAATACTGACATATCAGACAAGATGTGCCACTGGTGCAATAGGGACAAGATTGTTTATGGGGAAACCAGCTGCTCTCTCGATTAGAACTGAATCCTACTCCATTGGAGGGAACTTATATCTGGTATTGGAAACATGATTGAAAACCACGGCTATAGAAATGATAACCCAGCCGGGCGGTGGTGGCGCACGCCTTTAATCCCAGCACTTGGGAGGCAGAGGCAGGCGGATCTTTGTGAGTTCGAGGCCAGCCTGGTCTACAAAGTGAGTCCAGGACAGCCAGAGATATTCAGAGAAACCCTGTCTCGAAAAACCAAAAACAAACAAACAAAAAAAAAAGAAATGATAACCCTTCTTGATTCCAAGACCCTTTTGATGTTGTCTTTCTAAAAGTTGTCAGCTGTATTTTAAGTATTTATGTTTATATCTACAAATTTGTGTTGTTCTCAACCTCGGTCAGAGAAGCTTCTTATTGCAGTGTGTGGTGGCTAGCGGAAGAGACCGTTCAAGTATTTAAGGAACTGTGGTTGCTTGGCTGTAGATAATCTATATCAACCTTCTCTGAAAAGCTCAGGGGAACACTGAAGAAGGGTGAGGAGAAAGAATGTAGAAGCCAGAGAGTGGGGAGGGTGCTGTGTATGAAGTGGTGTTCTCTGGACATGACATAGCTTTTGCATACATGAACTCACAAAAGCTGTGGTTACCTCACAAGATCTGCTCAAGATCAAGCCAGCCCAAATTTCTATTGTGGATGAAGGGTGTGTGTGTGTGTGTGTGTGTGTGTGTGTGTGTGTGTGTGTGTTCCCAAGGACCCACCTCTAGTGGAAGAGCTACTGGATGTTCCTGGGAGGAGAGTCACTTTCCTTTAGTAGTATGGACACTAGTAGGTTCCCCATGCCCCAGTGGGTGACCCCACATTCATGTACATATGGACAACATTAATTGGACTCAGTATGTTTAAAAAAATTTAGATAAAAAAATAGTTTTAAAAGGGGTACATAAAATTGGGAGGGAAACATGATGGGGGGATACTGGGAGGAATTGGTGGAAGGGGTATATGTAGATATGATCAACATACCTTGTAGCTATTTATGACATTTTTAAAGAGTAAAGTTTTTTTTTTTTTTTTTTTTAGTTTTTCGAGACAGGGTTTCTCTGAATATCTCTGGCTGTCCTGGACTCGCTTTGTAGACCAGGCTGGCCTCGAACTCACAAAGATCCGCCTGCCTCTGCCTCCCAAGTGCTGGGATTAAAGGCGTGCGCCACCACCGCCCGGCAAGTTTTTTTTTTTTAAGAATTACCTTTGATGTTGCATTGAATCTAGAGACGTTAGAACTCTCTGGGGGGAGAAACCAAACTATTTATGTTAATGAAACAAGTACTTCCACTCTAATACAAATTTTAGTTTTTCTCAAAATGCAATTACATTTTCTTCTTCAAAAATGATTCCTTTGAGTATGGCTACAAAATAATTCCTTTAAAAACACCCACATTTAAATTTGACCCTAAACCTATTCTCAAAATGGCCTAAACACTTGCTCTGACTTGATTTAATCCTGACTCCTTCATCAGCACTAAAAGAAGCTCGAGGGGGCCCCTCGCTTCAGTCACTCGGTTTTTGTTTATATTTGTGTATGAATCTTTTCTTTTTCAGCAGCAAAGACCTTCTTTGCAGCTCCATCCCTGGTCTGCAAAGTAAATTGCAAAAAGCTACCGAAGTCTGGCTACATCCTCATAGCCACTGTTTAAATCCATTACTTTCTCTTTTAATCAAATCACTGTTGTGTCAAAATATACGGGTCTCCTCATGAATCTCCCCAGCTTGTCACAGGTCACCGGTTGCACCTTGAAAATGTTTGCTCTCCTAAGCGTCTTCTCTCCATCCTCTAGCTAAATTGCTCCACACCAAGCCTGCTCATTTTTTTCTATATACATAGAACTCTAATTAATATAAACATGATGGCAAAGAGAACTGTACTTTACAAAGAAAGGGAGGTGAAAAAGCTGAGCTGACAGACACACGGTGCCTTGTTTAAATAAGATGGGCATTTACACAGAAAAAGAAGTTATTCTAATTACATTCAGATACCACAACCAAAAGCAAGCCTGAATATCTCCTACCTCAGAATTGCTGAGAGATTTCTTTCCTGCTTTAAGAAATAGCTTATATAAAGCTGCCAGGGGGGCCGGTAAGGGAAATTGTAATTATGTTTAAGCAGCCAGCATTTCACTAGCGTAAAATATTTGTACAGGCTTTTAAGCGCCAGAGGCTATTTTCATTGTTTAATGTATTAAGTAAATAAAAATGTATCTAAGATGTGGACACACAATTAGTTTTGAGCTATTTATCCTGGAGTTTGTACGGCTTAGAAAAACTCCGTCTTCTTGGCTGTTGCTGTCCTAATGCATTTAACTTCAGCCATCAGCTATGATTAAACACCTGCTGTTGTGGGGAACAAAGCATACTAATCCAATATGTATTTCTGACATCTTAAATATCACCCAGTCCCCCGACATCAGGTACAGCTTTTCGGCGGGATGGAATTCCACAGCATATTTTTCTAATTTATGGATGGACAATAAATCAAAATTAAGCCTTGGGCAATGAAATATACATCAGTGCAGAATGAACTGACTGCAAACAAGGACCCTGTACAGCCGAGGGGAAAAGGATGCATTAATGGAATCCTCAGCTGCAACGCTGTTTGGAATTAAGGAAGTTTATTTCACATTTTGTCCCAATAAAAGCAAGAGGCAAAGGCAGAAAATGAGAAGTTTTGTATATATATATATTTTTTAATGCACAACACCAGATGAACAAGGTTTTTGGTTTGTTTGTTTTGAAAGAAGAAAAGTCACTGTTTTGAAATATTGGCATATGGGTGATTTAAAAAAAAAAAACAAAACAACTCTTTATCTCCACTGTTTCGTTTTTCCTTATTTCCAATATTTAAGGTTTGAAGTGTTGGTGTCTTGCTTTTCTGAAAGACTAAACAAAGGCCCTTGCAGTCAGTCTTCTGAGACACACCAGGAGGGAAGATATAAGGTGGGTTGGGTTGGAACTGTCCAGTGCTAAATAAGTTTCTTTATGATTGACCTCAAGTTGTCCTGGGACTCAGAGAAAGGAGGTGACCCCAGAGTTTTGTTCTTATCAAATCCCCCCCCCCGCCCCACGCAGAGCCTCATGTTTTGAGCCAGGCCTGGCTCTGTTCATCTCTCTCTGTTCACCGTAGACTCTAAGATCAAGTTGGGGCAACACACCGGCTCGTGGTTCGCCCTGGCCTCTGCCAATCACCACGTGTCTAGAACAGAGCCTGCCACGGTACTTATGTCTTGTGTTATGTGAATGATAGGCTCTTAACAAACATATCTCTTGATTCTTCACAGCACCTCTGTAAATGGGACAAGCTACAAACATTATCCAAACATTAGGGATGGGGACTGGGGTCCACAGCCAAACTGAGAGCTTTGTGTTATGGTGCAAGGCAAATGAGTGTGTGTGTGAATGTGTGTGTGTGTGTGTGTGTGTGTGTGTGTGTGTGTGTGTGAACAATAGCAATTTGTATACCACTAAGTATATCCCAGCTTCCATTTTAGTTAATTAAAAAACAGTTCCAAATGTAATGAAGTCCAGACTTTGTCTCCAACAGTACAAATTATTAAACAAAACAAAGGAGACTCTTTTACCACTCACTTTACCATTAGAATATCCTGCACTTTTCAAAACTCACAAATCTAATTTTTAACAAGGGCCTTACCACTTACCAGACACCATGCAACGCCCTTAGGACTTGGGGCATATATACACATATATGGTGGGCTTTCCCTTGTTGAGTGGAGTGCGGAGAACACTAACTTTGGAAGGACAATGGAAGAGTGTGCAGAACTAAGGCAAAGCCTTCTTGACTGGGTCAGCACTCTCTCTTGGCACAGCCCACACGACAGTCCCTAGAAGCAAGGTCTCAAGGTCTTTGACCAACCTTTCCACCACAACAGCTTTTGACATTCCTAGGTTTGGAGACTTGCACCTGCTCATTCCAGTTTCAAGAAACCAACATGTCTAGCGTTCAGTCCCATTTAGTACTCACAGCTAATTCTTCTTCTGCCTCTTGGCTGGGACTCTAGTCAGGGCTACCATGTAAGCTACATTTTTTTTTCTTCACAGTGAGGTGAAATCCAGATACCATACAAATAATCATTCAAAAGAGAACAATTTGGTGTTTGTGCGCAATCACCTTGTCTGTCTTATTCCAAAACATTTCATTACCTGAAAGGATACACTGTTCCTGCTAAGTGGTGACATCCTGTTTTCCTTCTCTTCCCAGGTCTTGGCACCTAGTCACTACAGACTGACCAGTTCTTCACGTTTCATCTAAAGGGAACCGTCTATCATGTGACATGTGCTTGTGGCTTCTTTCAGTTAGCACAGTGCTGTCGAGGGTGGTACATAATGTAACATGTGTCAGTAATTCATTTCTTCTTAGGCAGAATGAGATCCTATTGTATGAGTTGCTTATTAATTACTCATTGATGGATAAACACTTCTTTCTGTCCTTTGGCAACTGGGAATGCTACCATTATGAACATCCTTGTATATTTGGTTTAGATTCTTCTAGGTCCTGTCTTTTAAAAACGACCTTTCATTTTGGACTAAAAGTATAGAAAGGTTCATCTACCTACTACCCAGTCTCCTTAATGTCAAGATTTAGTATAACCAGGGTGCTTTTGCCTGAAGTGGGAAACCAACAAACATCACTACAATGATATTAATGAACAATAGATTTTGCTCGGATTTTACTCAGCTTCCTCCTCTTTCCCTGTTCTAGGATCCCATCCAGGATGCCACATTGTGTTTGGTCACCACATCTTTCTCTCCTAGGCCTCTCTTGGTCTTTCCTTGGCTCTTCAGACCTTGAGAGTTTTAAGAAATGCTGGGGTGTTTGCTTGTTTGTTTGCCTCATAACTTTCATTTTCCTGATGTTTTTCTCACAGCTGCACTGAAGTTTGGAGAAGTATCTTATCAACCCCATAATACCACAGGGCACGTGTTGTAGTCTGTCACCCATCTCTGGAGATGCTGACCTTGTCCCAGAGGGCTCAAGGTCATTCTTCACACTTGCTCTCTGGACGGAGCCCACACTCAGGAGCAGTGGTGAAGCTGTTCTCCATTTACCAGAAGGAAGAGTACGTACACAAATTGGAGTTATTCTATCAGAGTATTTTTGTATCTTTTCCCTCATTTGTTTATTCAATCATTTTTGCCTAGTATGAACTCTTGAAACTGGTTTTTATAGTTCATATTCTTTTAAGGTCATGTTTCCAGGGTCTGTCAGAGAGCTGACAGATGCGAAGACACTGCAGTGCAGTGTGCTTCTGAGGTAAGGAGACCTGGGGCTAGATAAACAAGATAAGATCCACAGATCAAGAGGAGGTGACTCATGTACAATTCAGTAGCAAAGGTGTTTAGACAATGTTTACCCATAACAGACAGGACACATTTTAGCATGACCTTTCAAAGGAGACTATCAAATATTTTAAGAGGGCTTGTCTGATTAGGAGCTACATTTCCCGATTCTACCTTCACTGAAGAATTCTAGAAGAGACTTCAAGGAGTATGGAGCTGGAGAGATGGATCAACGGTTAAGAGCACTGGCTGCTCTTCCAAACGACCCAGGTTCAAATTCCAGCACCCACATGGCAGTTCACAGCTGTGTGTAATCGCTGGACATGGTGGCACATGTTTTTAATTCTAGCACCCGGAAGGCAGGGGCAGGTGAATCTCAGTGAGTTCAAAGCTAGCCTGATTTACAAAGTGAGTCCAGGACAGCCAGGGCTACACAGAGAAACCCTGTCTCAAAAGAAAAAAAAAAAACAAAAAACGATGGTGCTTAGTAGGTATGGTGGCCCACAGAGTGCAGTCACACCACTCTGGAGGCTTAGGCAGAAGAAGGATAATGAGGAGAGGGCAGTCAGAGCTGTACAGCAAGATCACAACCAAAAAACTGTATAACAACAATAAATCTCAAAAAGAATGTTTAAAAAAAAATCCACATTTGGACACAGAGTTGGAAGGCTGTAAAACACTAAAGCCAAATAGAAATAATTTGATACACTCAGAGAAAAATGGTGCTCCATAAAGGAGTTATATTTAGGCTGTTGCTGACTTTTTATGGTAACAATAAAAGTCACAATGCAGCAAATAATATCTTCAAAGTGCTTAGAGAAGAAAATTACAGACAAAGAGCTGTGACTCCAGCTACGTGATCATACAAGAATGAGGGAGAAATGAAAATGTTTTCATACAAACAGTGAAAAAAAAAACCTCTGTTACTTCTGTCTCTCTTTCATCCCCCCTCCCCCCCGTTTTGTGAGCCAGGGTCTTGCTATGTGGTCCAGTCTGGCCTCAAACTCATGGTTCTTTTGCCTCAGTCTCCAGAGTGCTGGGATTACCACCATGCCCCATTCTAGATTTTTCTTAAATTCATATTCACTATTTTTAGAAAGTGACTTCCAATATATGATCACGGAAACTAATATAGCTGCCAGACTCAAAGGGGAGGAGAAATGGAGGGAGGAAGAAAGTACAATTAACACCACAGAAAGCAAGAAAAAAGGAAAAAGTATATAAAAAAAGAACCATTAAGACTGTTGAACTGAGTCAGGAGAGTCACAAGTTAAAATGCACAGCTTGGCTTCATAAAAATCTGTCTCAAAACGAAAAAAATCTAAAGAAAATCAAAGAATAAGATGGTAGTGATAAGTTCAAATATATGAAATCATGACAAACACACACAATCTTCCTAATCCTGCTAGTTTGAAGGGATTTTAGGGGTGAGAGATGTCATTTGGTGGTAGACTGCTCGCTTAGCATGCCCAGGGCTCTAGGTTCAATCTCCAGTACTAACTACAAAAGGAAAAGAAAACCAAAAACAAAAAGGGAGATTACTAGATTGGATTTTTAAATCCTGGCTATAGTTTGCTTAGCAGCAAGAAACCTACATTTAGAAGAAACAGCTTAAGGCTAAAAGTAAGAATGGAAGAAGTTGATAGTGTTGTTATTACCAGACTGAATGGGCACTAAGGCAAAATGTATTATAAGGAAGAAGAAAGGCACATGACCAGTGTCTAGAGATAGACCTCTGAAGTGTGTCCCATGGATGGAGGAGAGATTCTCCATCCAAACACCCAGCTTATAATGCATGCCTCCAAAGCGTAAATGCTCACAGTAAATTACGGAGAAGCCAGGTGTTGACTCAGTGTCTTGGAAAGAGCTTTCTAACAATCAGCTCTCTGAAATGAGAAGTTCTTGGTCCTGAGGGTATTGCGGCCACAGCTCTGGATGCATGGGCTCAGCTGAACAGATGGCATTCAAATGTGAGCATAGGAATCACCTGGAAAGTTTTTTAAAACGTGAATTTCGGGGCCTCTTCAGAGGGTTGACGAGCAGGTTCTGTACAAGAGGACTGTGTGGTTTTGAAATGCGTCCCAGGTGCCTTGGTGCACTCTCAGGAGTGACTCCTGGACCGGTACCTGACTTTACAATCACCCGGGAACTCCAGAAAATGCAGTTTAGGATTGTGTTGGCTACACATTTCCTAACAAAGCTTTCCTCATGTCTCTTCATTCAGGAACTTTCTTTTTCCTTAGCAGAGATAAATTGAGAAGTTCTCCCAACCTTCTGAGGACTCTTCACACCCTCAGACACAATTTCTACCTTAGTATTACTGTGAAATAATAAAAATGGGGATTTGTGGCCTGCTGAAGCCATGGGACATGAGAGTTGGAATGAAAGCTCAGAGCTGGGACTAGGGCATTTTAGAACTCAAACTTCTGTTTCTACACCTAAAATGGAGAAGCCTCGATTGTTCATCAAAAGGCCAGAACTCTAAGCTTAGGACAAATTTTTATTTTGTCCTATGTGCTTCTGTTTTTAAATTTTTCATCCTTTTATATATTACCCAATCTTCCCAAGATTGGCTTATCCCTGGTATGCTAACTAGAATTGTTAGTTTTTTGTTTGCTTGTTTCCTTTTTTGTGAGAGGGTCCATACAACCCAGGCTGGCCTTGCTTTTTGGGGGGAATCTTTCATTGCTTTGGTAGCCTCAAAATCTCTCAAGTACATCTTGGTTAACTTTGCCTCATTGTCTTTAGGATATTTGTTTGTTTCTCTGCAGTGCTGAGGGTTGAACACCAGGCTTCACACATGCTAAGAAAACATTCTGCCAATGAGCTATTACCCCTCCCATCATCTTGGGAGGGGTAAGTAAGGCAGACCCTTACCGTTCTATCTTCCTGCCTCTACTTCCCAGGTGCTAGGATTACCCAGATGCCACCATGTCCTGCAATATGCGTGTTTATTAGGGTAAATTTACTATAAAATCAACCATTATAAAGAGAGCAAGTCCTTAGTATTTGGAACATCCACCATGTTTTGTAAGCACTGCCTCCATGTCGTTCCAAACATGTTTTAAACAACTCTACCATCATTCCCTATTCTACAAACTCCTAACTGGCATCTGCTTTGGGTCCAGATGGATGACCCATTCTGGGTGTCTCATACAGATGGAATCATACATGTGACCATGTGTGCCGCTTCTTTCCCTCTGTATGTTTTCTGGGCACATCCATGTTGTAAGGTGTTTAAGCACTTTTTCTTTTGTGGTTGTGTGATTTCCACTGTGTAGTTACACCATAGCTAACTTATCCCTCTGTCTGTCAGTAAACATTTGGGCTTTTGTGAGCAATGCTGTTGCAAATGTTGGCATACAAGTTCTGTTTACCATAGCTGATTTTCTTTCCTTCTTCTTCTTCTTCTTCTTCTTCTTCTTCTTCTTCTTCTTCTTCT
>CAJQZJ010033152.1:5103882-5170100 GCA_907164525.1 Lophiomys imhausi
ACACACACACACACACACACACACACACACACACACACACACACACAGAGAGAGAGAGAGAGAGAGAGAGAGAGAGAACACGGCATTAGAGAGTGGGAGAGTTGGAATGTGGCCTTCCTTGAGTTATCCCTAGACAAGATAACTTGTCCCCCAGGAGCAGAGGCGAAGGTGGTGTGGACAGATGAACACTCTTAGAAGTTTTATAGAGCTACATGCCTATCATCTCAGCACTTGGGAAGCTAACGCTGTATGTAGAATCATGAGGTAAAGGCCAGACCAGGGTACGTGGTAAGTTCCAAGACAGTCTGGGTTACCCAGCAAGACCATCTCTCCACCTGACCCAATTCCCCAAAATGAACTAGTAAAAACCACCTCCTTTTGTATGTTCAAGGATCAAGGTTCTAGAAAAGGGCTAAGACTGAGATTGATTCCCTCATTAGTTTGGAGGTTAAGTCTCTCTCCTAGCATCCTTATCTCCTTGATAGATCACATGAATGGACGTGACCATCTTCTTCAAGCATAAGAGCCTTTTCATTTAACAGGCAGCCCCTTCGTACTCACTACTCCACCCTAGTCTTTCCTTTTACTTCCTATTTTCACAAGTTAACTTTATAGACATTAACTGGCAGCTGCCCTGCAAAGAACAGAGTCAGGGGGGGGAAGAAGCCTCATTCCTGCTGCTAAGCTAGACCTCTGTGGCATTTGGCAGGGCTGTGAAATGGCAGTAGGATGGGCTGCTGCTGGAGACGTGGGCTGAACAGACCCACCACATCGCCCCTTCTGCCTGCACCGCAATCCTTTTCGAAGACAACTGGTTCCTCTGATGATACAGCAGGCAAATAGTCATTTCTTTTATTAGAAGACATTTATCATCCTTGTAACCCAGGAGTGAAGTGTTTGGCCTCAAAATGATGTGTTAATACTTTTCTGAGAATTAATCTGTTCTCTCTCTTTCTCCCTCTCCTCTGACTCCGTGTGTGTGTGTGTGTGTGTGTGTGTGTGTGTGTGTGTCCCATATAAAATGTCACCTCAGTATTATAGAAGAGGAAAGTGTTTTGTTTTGTTTCTTAAAGATGCTCTGTTCTTTTAAGAGAGATGAAGAAGATTGAGGATGACGAGGAAGAGGTTCTGTGAAGATCGGAGCACAGTCTGAGCCTTCATGACCACTGGTGCTGGCAGCCACAGGCGTTCGTTCCGTCTACGTCTGAAGGCACTGGTGAGACAGACATTGCAGAGCTGAACCATTATCAAAGCACACTGTGTCTGTGTGAGAGGACTCTACAGCACCTAGCCCAGTGTTGTGAAGTGAATGAGAATGTGTGCCATGGACTCATAGGTGTGAATACTTGGCACTATTGGAAAGGATTAGTAGGTGCGGCCTTGTTGGAGGAAGTGGACACTGGGGATAGGTTTTGGGGTTTCAAAAAGTTCATTCCAAGCTCAGAGTCTCTCTCTTCCTGCTGCCTGAGGATCCAGATGTAGAACTCTCAGCTACTTCTCCAGCACCATGTCTGCTTCCCGCCACGATGACAATGAACTAAATCTCCGAATCTGTTAGCCAGCCCCAACTAAATGCTTTCCTTTGTAAGAGTTGCCATGGTCATGGTGCCTCTTCACAGCAATGGAACACTGACTGAGACACAGGGAACGCTCAGGAAATGTGTATCAAGCTGGGCTCTCACTGTGACCCAGGCACTGTTCTAGTATTCACACACCTGCTCCTTCCTCCTCAGGGTAACTCTGTGGGGAAGGTAAAATTATGTCACACCATTTTGATGATGCTGAACCAGAAGACCAAAGGGGCTGAGAACAATGCCAAGGGCACAGGTGATCATGTATCAAGTGTCCTATGCATGCCTTAAAAATGTCATAGCTGAAACAATATCCCATGCCCAGTCCTGGGCTATCAGGTAGCTGTGCGCTCTGGGGATTGTGGACAGGTGGGCTGGGCTGGCTTTTACCATGGGGCTTCTGCCTGAGGAACCCAAGCAGGTCCCTAGTCTTACCTAGGCTGCTTGGGGATCTCGTTCTGCCTTCTAGTTTCCTTCAGGGGAACACTCCCAGAATCCTCAGTTACCGTGAAAGCAGCATGCCTACTCTGAGGCCTCTATGCTGTAAGCAAATCCAGACTAGCATCATGGGAAGCCAAGGGGACAAGCAGATTCAGATGTGTATCTTGAGAGGAGGGAGAATGACGGAGTCCAGGAAACTACCAGTTCCCCAGCTCCCACCTTCTGAGGTAAGCCAGCTGAGGTCCCATGTATCTTAAATGATGAGCCAGCTCCATTCTAGTGGCTGAATTTCTGACTCATGAAACCATGATGTGTGCAATATTACTAGCAAAAGCTTGCTATGAGAGACTGGAGTCATAGGTCAGTGCTACACCCCACATTTAGCAAGTACAGGGCTCTTGGTTCAATCTCCAGCATGCCTTGCTCCTCAAATTCTTGTATTGAATCATGTCAGTTTGAGGTAGCTTTTTACACAGTAATAGTCAGAATGCAAACATTTTCATATTGTCTTAAATAATAAATATGAAATGACACAACAGCCTTCATTTTGGCTAAGTTCTCAAAGGTCCACACTCAGGGATTGCTACCCCGATTGTCCCTCTGTTGACTGCTTTTGGAACTACAGACTTCAGGAGGAAATGACATGGCACATGTTGGAAACCAACTGATTTTCATGGTGGCAAAATCATCAGGGCCGTTGATGGCAAACTAAACTCCAGTATAGCTAAGGATTTAGGTGATGGAGCAGTCACCATGGTGGTGTTGGGGTTTCAATTGAGTGTTCCAAAATTCCTGGCTTTGTTCAGAGAACATATTGATTGATGGTTAATTGATTTTTGGCATGAAGGATCAATGGACGTAGATGAACTAAAATATAGCTACAATTATCCAGTCATGAGTCTTCAAAGGAAAATCAAATAGAAGAATTTGGGTCTCTCTCTCTGTCTCTGTCTCTGTCTCTCTCTGTCTCTGTCTCTCTCTCTCTGTCTCTCTCTCTCTCTGATCCCTGTTAGCATCAATTAGACTGTGCCCTACTGTGATATTCTAATTTTTAGCACAAGAAGAAAAATGAATTGATTTCAGGGTTGATATCTCCTAACATTTAAAAGGAACTACTTCCATTGAAAATATGGGCACCTTAGCAATAGAATAAATGGCTTGACATTTGTGAGGGCAAAATAGTCAATATAAAGAGAATTCTCATATTGAGAAATAAATCATTAACCAAGCTATTTCTAAGTTCGATTTGAAAGGCTTGAATATGTCATTAATATATTTCCCCCTGCACTTTCTCTTGATTAAGGTACCTCTATCTCAGGGAGTGGCTGTTTTCCCTGTGCCTCTGGCTCTTGGCTGTTCTAAGCCTCAGTTTCTCCCCCTACCTCACTCCTGTAGCGTCAAAACACGTCCCTCCCTTAGAAGGACCAGGAAGATTTATTAGAGTGTCAGTCGTGCCCCTTTGCATGCTAAGCATCAAATTCTTGCAGGAGAAGCCTGTAAAGAGGTACATTCTCCCTTTTCAGTGGCATGGCAAAGGAAATGAACATGGGCAAGGAATTCATTTCATCAGTCTTCCCCAAACATGTCACTACTCGAAATACCTTGACACTTCCCCCGCTGACAGCAATCTTACTCCTTCCTCTTCCGCAGGGGCTGTCATGAGTGACTCACCCAAATAAACAGAATGCAATGGAAACATGCTGTGGGGCTAGAGAAACCTGACCGTTAATGCTGTGAGGAGGCTCAGTCACATAGCGAGGCGGTGTGGAGATGTTTTAGCTGACAGCGTCAGCAGAGGTGAGGCCCCAAGGTCAACATTGACACCATACCTAGCGATTCACATCAGAAAGCCCTAGACATTGTCAATCTCTGTCTGCAATCGGCCAGACGGGAATGGTCTCTATGAGCCCAGCGACACAATAACAAGATGATCGTGTCTGGTTTGAGATGCCAAGGTTTGGAGAGGAGTCTAGATTACTGAAACAGCAGACAGAGTGTCTGTGTGCGGTTCTTCAATATATAAATGGATTTCTTAATACTGTTGCTCCCTCTGTTAGCCTTCCTAGTGGTTTTCCCACCTCAAACATAAGGTAAGGGCTTGGGTGCAGGTCCTAGAGTGGGTGGGAGGGTGGGGGGGAGTGATCCCAGGAAGCAAGAGAGACAGAGGAGAGCAAGTGAAATTGTGAAGGAAAGAAGCCAATAACTGTTTGCAAATAATTTGGCTACTACAGTGGGCAGCTGCTGCTCGGGGCCACTGTGGGCCTCTGAGGGAATGGATAGGGTGCACCTCAGAATAAGAGCACAGGAAGGCTGGAGCACATGCACCTCCTTCTCTCCTTCTCTCTCATCTCTCAGTGATTGGGGTTACCCGTAGGGGCAGATACTGGCCTTTGTGGGCTAGGCTTACTGACAGATGGGCATCTTCTGTAGCCCAGGAGGGAGCACAGTGTGGCTCCCTTGCTGCCCATGCTACTTGTGGGGCATCAGCGATGGTACACTGAGCTCTCTGCCACATCTGTGCTGAAGTTAGGTGAGGCAAGATGGACAGCTTTACTGCTCAAATATCCATCACATTTTCTGGTCCATTTCTCAATATGTCAGCCAGGGAAAAGGTTTCAAAGCACAAGACTGCTTTCAAAACATCCTCCTGATCCAGGTCCTTGAGTGGGTACTCATTGTTCATAAGAAAAAAGAAAGAGAGGGAGGGAGGGAGAGAGAGAGAGAGAGAGAGAGAGAGAGAGAGAGAGAGAAAGATCCTTACTAGGTCCCTGTCTGCCTCCAGCCATTATTAGCTTCCTCATTCTCTACATACAAACTACACCAGTGTTATTTCACTTACCACAAAGTCCCACATTGTTGCAAATGTGGTTAGCTGTGCCTTGAATGCTCAGCCAATTCCCACCTGCAAGCCAACTCCATAATTCCTAATCAGTTCTCCCATTTTAGTCCAAGCACCACTTGAGGAAGGCTTCCATGGCCCATCTCCTTCCTCAAGCTCCTTTGCACATTACTTTGGGGCTGTGGTTATGTATCCTTTAAGTGGTCTTTCCAGTGGTGTCTGTCTCTCATAGTAGAGCAAAGTCCCAAAACACTCAATCACATTTCATATCCTATAGCTGTGATGTATAGGGAGAGAGAGAAGTGGAGGGGGGCACACAGATGTGTATGTCTGATATTAGATGGAAGACTATTTGATATTCTACATTCTTTGACTCCTAGAGATATTTTGAAAGACTTAAATAACTGATTTTTCTTCTCAAGAATGGACTGGCCATAGCATGGCTGACTTGTTTATTTCCTAGGGATACATTCCCAAGGGAAAAGTTGCTTCTGGATCCTCAGTATTTGGGCTCAGTGAGTCAACAATGAAGACAACACACTGTGTTCATTGCAGATGCTATCACCAACAAGGATCAGCTCAAGCAGGGTTTGAAGAAGCTGTGTGACGTTTATTGTGCCCAAGGCCAGCACCCCTGTCAGGCTTACATTCCACCACTTCTAACTGAGATACTTTGCATACTGCCAACAAAATTGAGATCACCTAAACTGAGTCTAGCCTACGAATTCTAAATATTTGCATTTTTTTCACCACCAAAAGGCAGACTGGAGAGTTCAACATGATGACCCACAACTTTATGGGGACTTGGGAAGCTAAGGCAGGAAGTTAATGAATTTGGGTCTAGCCTGAACCTGTTTCACAAAACTAAACACACACATACTTGGGGGTGTAGGTGGAGCTCATTGGTTCAGCCCTTGCCTCACATGCAGAAGGCCCTTGGTTTAATCCAGAGAGAGGGAGGGGATGTATAAATACGCAAGAATGAATTTCCCTGAAACTCCAGCCTTTTCTTTAATCAGCCCCCCATTCTCTGCAGGAAGTGCCTGGGAGGAGGAAACTGTGGGGTCTTTGCAAAGCAAGCCCTTGTTAATGTCCTAAAGGATGATATAGCCTCCCATCCTCCTGAAGATGCAGCCACATCCATGACTGCATTATGCCCCAGAAGCCTTAATGATAATGTCAGAGTGGTCCAGAATCCCCCACTGTACTTGGAAACTAGACATTTAAACAGGTAAAAAGGGAAGAACAAGGAACCCAACATTTCCAAATTTCATGTGTCAATAAAGACAGTAAGCTTGCCACTCAGGGGTGTCTAGGAGGGGGTACCTGTGAACCGGGAATGCCCTCCCCAGTCGTTTGTAAAGACTGCATGGGGCACAGTAGGTTTTGCGAAGTTTCACCCACCTCACCCACCTTGTCATAAAAGGATGTTAGAGTGATGGAGAGGGCACAGGCAGGGCACTGGGAACTGCCTGGGGGTTTACAGGTCTTAGCTATTCAGAGTGATATTCTCTGACAAAGACAAGATTAAATGGAAACTCATTAAACTACAGACAATTCTGAAGGGAGAGAAGAAGATAATTGTTTCAAGGCTATTTGAGTTAGTGTCAAACATGAGAACAAGAGGTTAGAAATGGAAGCTAGGAAAGTGAATTCAGGCAGACATTTTTCTGAACTGAGAATAAGCAAATTAAACCACCAAAGATAACGATGAAAGACACCAGTTTCTCTGGGGGGTGGGGGTGGGGGAGCATGCACTTTCTGATTTGGTTCATTTGCGTTAAACAGTCAAGAATAATGTATTTTTGTTTTCCATGTTGAATGATTATATGCTAGCAATGTTAAAACAGGTTGTAAATGACTCTTTATAATGTTACACTCTGGAGGAAAGATTGCTAAATCAAAGAGAGAAGGGCGAGTCAGGCCTCTGGTCTTCTCTCTGAGCTGGGCCTGCCAAAATATCACATTATTTTGCACCAACCATGGATCCTAGTGAAATTCTTCAGGCTATAATAACAGTTTCTCAAATACTAAATCGTATTGTTGAACCCTGGAGGGGGTTCCCCCGAGGTCCCAATGCCCAGAGACCACCAGAGTCCCAGATTCGTTGTAATATACAAGAGGTTTATTTATGATGCACCAGGGTTCGACTGCCTCTGTGGAGGAGTGAACCGCCAAAAACAGTTTTCAGACAGTTTTTAAGCACACAAGCTGCAAACAGGTCGGTGCATAAAGGAGTAACTTTTAGCTAGGTGATAGCTACAGGTGGGGGGATAAGGGAACAAAGGGGATGTTAGGTGGTGATGCAGGTGTGGATTGTGGGGTGAGGATAAGGGATCAAAGGGGAGTGGAAGCAATCCAGTCAGCTATGTAAGGTTAAATAGTCCCAAGGACCCAGCTCTGTGGAATGTCTCCAGGAGTCATGAGGTCAGGGTCTCATGAACGAAGGAGAAGGCCTTCCTAAGGAAGTGGTATTTGTTATTATTTTATTACAGTCTTACAGTATCTTGCTTGTCTTATGTACTAAAAATTACAGGAGATGGATAACTCACTAATATATTAAAAATACTGGCTGTAATTAGACATAGATCAAAATGCTGATGACACTCAGTAGCTTGTCTCATTCAGATCTCAGATCAGGGGTCACCGAGGAAGCACCTGCTGTGTGCAAGGCAATGTCTGAAGTTCAGGGCCTGCCTGATGGACTTTCCTAACCAGACACCATTCCTACTCTCAGTGACTTGAGTGACACAATGACATTGATTTTACAAAGTGAGGAGAAAATGCTTTCCGTGGGACAGAAGAGCATCAGGAGGACTATTTGAGCTACATGGGCAGAGCGGTGACTGAGGCAGGCTTTGAAGTCTGAATGAAACCCTCCTCCATGACTACCTCAGCTATCTGGACAGGTTAGTTCTCCAAGCATAGCTTCTTAGCTGTTAAATGAAAGTGATAACACCTGCTCCCCTCAGCCTTGGTGTCAGAATCAAAGAGAATTGAAGCCTATACATCATGTGTTTCTGCAAAGCCATAGAGGCAGAAACAGGCCTGTCTGATGCCCTTGGTGGGCTCCTGGCTGGACGTGAGCTCTTAGCCTTTGAGTTTTTACTTCTCAATGTGTAATATGGGGGCAATAATAGTACCTGTGTCACAGTGTTGCTTATAATGTAAAGTGTTTACCACAGTGACTAGCATTGAGCTCAATAAGGGCTAACTGTTGTTATAACCGTTTCCAAGGGAAATATCAGACCTACATTCAAGTACTTTATTTTCCTTTGTTTTTACACAGTGGTTAGAAAAGGAACTGGCTTTTTTTTTTAACTCCTACTTTTAAAACTCTGTTCTCTGCATTCTTCTTGTTATTAAATAAGAAAGGGAATGCATGAATACAGTCGTAGTCTCTCATTTGTGTGGTGCCTTACAATTAGATTATCCTGTACTTACGCCTAGAAACAGTATGAGGGAGGTGATCTGTTTGTTTTACTTGTTTTATTCCTTCAGACTATGATGGTAGCCTGGGTGTTCTGGTAGGAAAGCATGACACTGACAGTATTTGGAAAGCTAGGGTTTCGTTTCAGTGTGGGTAATGCCAGACACATATGAAGCCAGAGAGACAAGCACAGGAAACTTGCATGTAGTCCCAGCTTGTGCCTCATCCACTGGACCATTTTAAAACCAACTGCAGCCATAGAATATTTTCTTCTGTCAATATTTTCATTTACTCCTCTAAGGATAAGGACTCTCATTGTTGGGGTCATCGCAACTTCCTTATCACATCTACAGAATGACAGCCATTCTTAAATATAAAGTCAGTCCTGACACCCCATAACCTGCTTCCTCAGTTGGTGCATCCTGTTCAGAATCCAGGCAAACCTGAACTCTGCCTCTGAAGTATTTTAGAGTCTGTAGGTCTGCTGGCTTTGATTTTCTTGCTGACTTTTCATTGAAGAAAATTATTTTCCTATTGAGTTTCTTATACAATATTCTGGATTTTCCTGAATACTCTATTTTGTTCCCCCTGTGCCCATGTAGTAAAATCTAGAGCCTTAATCAGATTTAGGCTCTATCTTTTGGCAAAATGATTTCCATGAGTGTAATGGCATGTGTACTTCATGTGGCAACACAACCGGAGGGTATAGGGGCCTGGCTGTCATTCTTTCTATGATTTCCCAGTTAATCAGTAGCAGTGGGTGTTCTTGTCTGGACCCATCACAGGAAGCCTACCATGGGCCCCCAACCTAATGACTGCAGCAGCCTTTAGAGAAGGCTTTTATATCTATTATCTCATTAAGAGGTCACAAAAATAGTGTTGTATTTCTGCCACTCTGCATGTACTCATTAACCAAGAAGAACTTTTCCCTAACTGCTTGGCTACCTTAAAGTATTATTGGGGGTGGGGAGGAGAAAAGGCCAGGAAAATGTTTGATTCTTTTTTATTTTTACCAATTTCCAGACTAATAAGTATTTGCCAGGCAGCTTCCAAAATTACCAGTTACTGCTTTAATCTTTATTCACTTTGTGAACTTTAATATAAGTAATATATTTCAATGCATGACACTTGTTATTCCTTTTGACACTCAGATTGTTCTATTTGGGAACAGGGTAGCTCTTATACATGGGCCCCTGTGCCTTTTGACCCAGGTATTTCCCCTGCTTTCTACGATGACGAACTCTCCCAGGCTCACCTGTGCAGATCCAGAGCCAGCTACCTCTCTAGGAAATGCTGAGTCCTCTCCAGAGAAGTCACAGTCCGGACACTTGTTCAGTCATTGTCCTTGGGCTGG
Organism: Lophiomys imhausi; assembly: GCA_907164525.1. Classification (NCBI taxonomy): domain Eukaryota; kingdom Metazoa; phylum Chordata; class Mammalia; order Rodentia; family Muridae; genus Lophiomys; species Lophiomys imhausi. The sequence continues at coordinate 5,113,518 of CAJQZJ010033152.1, forward strand.
CCATTGTTTCTGGATTTTAAAATCCTTATCCACAAAAGTGAAGACCAAAAACTAGAAACCTTCAGTTACAAGTTACTGGAGTCACTAATTTGATTTGCTGTCCCAATTTTAAAAAATTGAACACTGTCAGAGTATTGGAAAACTATTCCACCAAATGGCAATGATATCATAGCATGGTATAAGCAAGAAATAATTGCCTAGCCTCTACTAGATAGGGAGGCCTGGATTAGAGCTCTGGTGTGAAACAGGGGAGGTCCCAGGAATCAAAGACAGGAAAGAAGGGATCAGAATAGTCATTCTTCTGTCACTGCTGCTCTCCAGTATCAGCTCTTCCCACACACAGGAAATGCGAGTGACACCTTTGTGTAACTCACTGCAGCCCCCCAGCACCTGTCCCTTCCATCCATGTGGCCTCACATTTCTTTTCCTGCTCACATAGATCGTTGGCTTTCAACACTGAACTTTGGCAAAATTTTGGCAATTTGGTAACGCAGTTAGAAGATAGAAAAATGAAAGTTACATATTTTCCAACCATGCTTTCTTGGAAGCATCTTCCAAATTTCTTCCCGAACATTGCGCTTCCTGCCTGAGGAGGTCACGTGGCTGCCAAGTGCTTTTCTTGTATGAAGTTATGGAGATAATAGATGTTGACCTTTGATGCTTTTATCAAGTTGACAAATCACTGTTTCACAAGTTAAGTCTCTTGAAATATAAACTGTCCACGAAATCCAAAACCCTGGCACCTATCAGGGGTGTCACAGGAGTACTCAAGCTTCCTGGGTACTTAGACGGTGCTGTTTGGGTCAGATACTAGTTTGAAAGGGCACGGAATGCAGTGTGTGGTGAGTCTGGGTGGGTCTGAAGAATAGTAGAGTAGGAGGCAGGGAAGGATTGGACCAAGGGTGTCCCTGACAGATGAGCAGACCCCAGAGGAGGCTGATTGAGGAGGGCAGTTAAGATCCAGCCTGGCCACCCCAAGCAGCCTCTGTTAGGACCAAAGTGTACATAACCAAACTTTAGTCAGGCTTCAGAAGCCTGGGAATTTAAGTAGGCCCTAAACTCCAGGTCAACTTGCCCCAGAAACCATCATGTACTACCTCCCTGGGTTTGGAAACTCTGTCGCTAGGAGACTGTCACTAGGAAACCAATTTCCTTGTTCTTAGTATCAAGTTGCTGAACCTTTAGCCAGCACCAATCAATGTAGAGATAGTGATGCTAACCAATGAAAGCACTGTTGCTTGATGATGTGTTTCATTCTGCCTTGCTGAAACATATTTAACCTGGACTAAGATTTTTCTCAGGGTCCCCTCCTTCTCCCTGCATGGAGAATCTTTGAGGGTGACCCCAGCATGCTGGGTAAATAAAACCTCTTTCTTTTGCATCGTTCTCCAGTCCTGGTGATTCCTTGGTTGCCCCAATTCAGGAGTCCGTTTCTTGGTCCTAACACCGCCATCAGTTCAAAGCTGCTGAAATGTTTAAGGGAACCTGGAACTGGAGAGGCCTCAACCCTAAGAGTTCAGAATGAATGTGATTCTGTGCTGTTCTTGAAGAGGTCACAGACTATACTATAAGAGCCTGCATTGACAAGGTCTTTGGCCAGGCCCTTTCTCTCTCCTCATCCCCATTTCTGTGGTCCACTTTTCCACCCTCCTTCTATACACTCCACCAGCCCCACCCCACAGAACACTGAACCACAGAGGTCTGAGCTTAAAATAGCTAATGTACAAAACAAACGATTCAGGATAGCTTTCCTACCTTGTCTCAAGAGGCCATACTCTTAGTATCCTCAGGAGGAGGCTGATATTGGGCACAGACTGCTGATGGGATGGGTCCATGACAGGCAAACACGAAGGCTCAAACAGAGCTATGCAGATCAATAACAGAGGTAAGACAGAATGCTGAGTCAGCTTGTAGCCTGCAGTCCAATTAGGTGAGGTCCTCTTTGGTCACTGCAAGCCTCTGCTCTTGCCACCTCCCTTCCAGCAAAAGACCCCCCTATTGACAGCGAAGACTATGTCCCTCCTCTAACAATCTTTCCTCTTTCCCATTCTCCCTAACCCCTGGCTTTCTCAGCCAGGTGAGGCCATAAACCAGTGGTTCTCAGTGTTCTTAATGTTATGACCCTTTAACACAGTTCCTCATGCTGTGGTGTGCCCCCAACCATAAAGTTATTGTTGTTGCTACTTCATAATTGTAATTTTATTACTGTTATGAATCATAGTGTAAATGTTTGTGTTTCCCAATGGCATTAGGTAGCCCCTGTGAAAGGGTAGTTTGATCCCCCCAAGGGGTCATGACCCACAGGTTGAGAACCACTGCAAAAGGTGCAGGTTCTGGGCCTGCACCCATGTACTGCATCCTTTATCATCAACCTTTTCAGCCTGGACTGAGGCCCAGCCATTCTTTCTAAAGAACAGGCCTCAGACCATCCAACACTTTCTAGTGGCTTGCATTAGGTTTCCTGGTCTCATTGGTCTCTTTCTCTCCTACCATACACACACACACACATACACACACACACACACACACACACACACACACACACACACACACACGACCACCCCTGTAGCACAGTTCCAGAAGCCTTACCATGTTCGTATGCCTGCATTAGGCTTCCCTCTGCCCAGTCGGTGAATGAATACTCTGGCTCCTGCATCAGACAGCACAACTCTAAGGTGCCTCTCACAGTCTCCTGGGGGATGTAGTTCAGCTTGAAAGCTGGATTAATGATGCTCCTTCATTGGCTGCCTTCCCAGTCCCTGTGTCACCTCCATGCTTTGTGTCTCCGTACTATCCTGGTCTTAAGTTTCCTGTACTTTCAAAGAAATACTATATCCCTTATCTGGGTTTGTTTCTGGGCAATCCAAACTAAGATGGCTTCCATGAGGTCATTTGTCCTTAAGCTCCAGTAGACAATTTCAGGGCCTGTTTTCATTTCTGGCGGGTTTGCCATTGGCGAGCACCCTCTCTTTCATGAAGTGCCCTGTGACACTTTGTGTTCTTGCTTTTCATACCCCTGGCCATTCATTTCCAAACACGTTTATGGGCTTGTTCGTATTTGGCATTGCTAAGATGTAATCCACATGCAGTTTATCCTTTTCAGGTGAACTATGACCACACAACAGCATCAACTTTAGGGTGTTTCCATCAGTCCACCTTGGGGTGTGCCAGGAATTGAATTCAGAATCGTATACAAACTAAACAAGTCCCTCTCAGCATGAAGTGTTCATTCCTCTTTTTTTAAAGTTACTTTTTAATTTTTAATTTTGTGTGTGTGTGTGTGTGTACATGCATAGGAATACTGGTGTACTCTCAGAGGGTAGAGGTACCAGAGTCCCAGGAGCTGCACTTACAGGCCAAGTGCAGCATAAACTCTTTCTGGCTGAGCCATCTCTGTAGCCTCAAAGTCGTCCTTCTCATAAGCAATGGAAACATCAAATAAGGAAACAGGGGGGAAAGCTGACACAGGTCAGTGGCAAAGCCATGATACCAATGTGGCAGAGTAGTGAAGACCACGGGTGGTTCGGTCAGGGGGCACACATCAATTTACTCTGTGTTCAGGGAAAGTCTCTCTTAGGAGGAGACAACAAGGCGGAGACCCACATGATGAGCAAAGGAAAACCACAGGAAGGCTGCATCAGGGCCTCCTGGGCAGAAGGGCGAAAGGAAAGGTATGAGTTCTCTCTCCTGGAAGCATAAGGTGGCCACCATAACTGGCAGATGAGGATTCATGGAAAAGCCGCAGAGGCTGGGGACAGCGAGCTAGGAGGGTCGTTCTTTCCAAAGACAGGGAAAAGCAGATTAGACCTGGGTTCCTGGGCTTTTACCCCCCCCCCCCACGAAGAGCAACAAACCAGAAGCATGTGAGCACCCTTAAAAGTGGAAGAGAAAGCTCCTCATGACCTCCTCTGTACACAATTATAGCTCTTCTCGCATAGAAGCAAAAAGACCCTAGACTGGGAAAAGCTAATAAATGAAAGAACTGGCATGAACCATTATTCTGTTTCAAATAGAAAAATAAAGCCCAAAGCAATGGCTGCAAGGTGACAATTTATGGCACTGGAAATGTCTTCAGAAGTCTTTTTAGAGTTTCGTGTTGACTGTTTATGGAAGGTGTAAAATTCCTATAATGCCAGTGTTTTACGAAGAGTGCAGTTGGCAACTCCTTTTAGCCTGATCCCTGTTCTCAGGAAAAGTGGGCTTTCCTTTATTATTCATATTGTTTCCAGTCCATCAAAAATAGTCGAGATGTAACAGGGCAGTCCATTTGTACCATTCTGTATGGAAATAATGGCCAGAAGCACTTCATGGTTGTCAGCGCCCCACCAATGTGGCTCCCAGGTGCCCCTCCACATTGAGAAATGCTCCCTTCCTGGCCTCGGGCTCAGCTTTGTAACCTGCTCCCATTCCCATCACACTGGGAGAAGCCCTTTAAAATTCAGTGCTATGCAAAGGGCAAGAAGAGGGGTGATAATGATATATACAGGAGCCCCCCAAAGAAGCAGGAAGGCAGAGACTCCCCTGTTTAAGGATGAGCTTGATGAAAGAGTTAGGAAAGGCTCATTTTACCAGATCTGCAGACCCGCAGAACCATATGCATGCATTAATTAAGGCTGTGGAAAGGAGGAGGAGGGACCGGAGAAAATAACAAAGCTGCAGTGTATGCGGGCAATGATTTTTCATTCTGTTTCGCTTCAGCTCTGCCCCTGCAACAGAGGATCTAATCAATCTGCCGGCTATTAAGTTTGTTAATTGATAATGCATACTAATTAGGCTGTGCGCAGTTACTTAAGAGACTCTGCTAAGGTGATTGTAGGCACAAGTCCAAATGGAGTTTAAAGTATTCTGTGTGAGGTTAAAACTCATCAACCAGAATAGATGGATTTTATATTATAACAGAAGGCACAACATACCCGTAAGTATTTAATGTATTACACAGTTATCCATTATTACATATTTTAACTCCGCACAGTGATTAGAAATCAAGAAACAGCTACTAAAAACTATAACTAAGTCACTGCTGAGAGTGTGAGGAAATGTCAGCGAGAGAGCTATTTTCTTATCAAGGTAAATGTTTAATTTTCTCATTTGTATTTGGGAATGGTCAGGGGGAGCAAGGGTGGGAGCTGCATGAGCAGCAAGGGTTATTGAGCGGTGTGGACCAGAGGCCCGCCCAGGCAGCCTCACGTGTCATGCAGTGCTGGCCATGTTTCCAAGGCCAGGCCTCCAGAGGCTGCCCAGCTGACCCACAGAAACACATTATCTGGGAGCTCAAGGTCGAAACATGTTTATCAACCATAAAATTGGTCCCTGGTCATACTGTTGCACCTTTTTTGAAGCTGTCACTTTGAGGATGGACTGAAGAGGACATCAGGCATCTGGCAATGTCCCTTGAGAAAATGTTCTCCAAGAAGGTGGCTTTGTCCTCTCTTCGGGGATGGACTGAAAAGGATACCAAGCATCGTGCAAATGTCCTTTGTTCTCCAGATGGGTGGCTGGTCTCTCTCTACATCCAAAATGAATCAACTCTGGTTTGGATTGTAAAGATGTGTCTAGAGGGTCAAAAGAGATTTCTCCAGATCTGTATGATGTCTCCTGGGGGCTCTGGTTAGTTTCTTAGAAGTTTAGATGGGTCAAGGACCAGCCACTGGCTCAGATATTGCATCCCAAGGAGAAGCTTGAGGTCAGCATTCTCTCCAGTATCCAGAAATCCCCACATTCTTCTGGAAGATTCAGACCCACTTCGCAGGCTCTTAGTCATTCAGACAGTAGATGTCTATGGAATAGTGGAATAGACTCTAAGTTACAGGCAACAGGCTCAGTATTGAGAACACTATGATGAAACAGGGGGTTGGGGTCCCTCCCCTCACACAGCCTGGAGGCCAGCACAGCCAGCAGATCATTGTCAGCATGTTCTAGTTTGTTTATTTCCTTTCTTTTCTTTCTCTTCCTTTCTGCGCTCTAATGTGTCCCCCACCTCCCCGACTCCCAAAAACCTACTCTGGCCTCAAACTCAGAATGTTTTAGGTCGACCTTTCTTCCTCCATCTCTGAGGGATAGGATTACAGGCATATATCATCATGTCTGACTTACTTGGTGCTGGAGATCAAACCCAGGGCCCTGTGTTCTGCCCGTTGTGATATATCCCTGGCTCCCAGAAGAAGAATCTTTCCAAAACTGAAAACTTGTCCAAGTTAACTGAGAATCGCTAATGTTCCCAGACTGAAGTCCAAATTCCTCAGATGAAGTCATGGGTTTCCAATTTTATATCTTGAGGGGTCCTCTTTTCAAAAAACACATTTCTGAGAAACTTCTAGATTCCAAGCATTGTACAAAATGCTGCATACACTTCAGAAATCCAGATAAATGCAGGCTGGACTACTTGAGCCAAAAATCTGTCCACAAGTTTAGGTTCAGGGTCATTTGAATCCCTGGGGCTTCTGGGTAGAAGTATTAAATGACAATTTGTTTTGTTCCAAAAATGGTGTTCCTATGGAATTATTGGTAAATGTTTTCAATATTTTTAAAGAAGCATGAGAGGCACCATTCATAAAAACTCAAATAGGCTTCTCTACAAGCTAGTCTTTTTAAAATAAGAGTAGGCTGGACTGTGAAAGGCTAGGCTCACAACCAAAATGTAAAAATAGTGGGAAATAAGCCTCCTCCAAAGCCACTGAGCAGAGGGAGGAGCCTGCCTCCTGTTTTTGCACTCTTCATGCAAGCCTAGGTTTCCTGCAAAGAGAAATTTGGATGCTGGCGGGAGGTAGTGGTGTTGACAGTGTGCATTTAATTAGCAAATGAATTGTGTTCCTACGGTGTGACCATTGAACCCAGAGATGATCCATATCGCTTTGTTTTTAGCTATTTTGTGATGCTGAGTTGAACGATCCTGTATAGGGAAAAACTAATTTTTGAATAGTCGATTGAAAGAGAAAAAAAGGCAAAACAAAACAAAAACCAAAGGATCACTATGCTTTTGAGCTAAACATTGCTGGGCAAAGAGTGTGACACAGGATTGGGGTTATAAGGATACTTTGAGACAGAATACACCTTCCCAAGAACAATTCATAACTAGCAGGAGCCAGGCATGGTGGCGCACGCCTTTAATCCCAGCACTAGGGAGGCAGAGGCAGGTGAATCTCTGTGAGTTCAAGGCCAGCCTGGTCTACAAAGTGAGTCCACGTGGCCATTAGTCTTTAACATCAGAGATGTAGTTCTTGTGAACACATTAGTGTCATAAACATTATCTATTCTTCTTGAACCAAATGATGAGACTTGATTAAAGTTTCTTAGGCAATTAAAAGCTATATATACAGTTACTTTTCTTCCTTGCTAAGGAGCAATATCTTGCATTTTGATATATATTAATGCTATCATTTGGAAAAAAGAGTAATTTTCTACAATAGATTAAAAAAACAGGTCCCAAGTGAAGGACACAGAAATAAAATGCACAAACCTTAGGCGTGTGACATTTTCCCACCAGAACTGCAGTCTTATTTATCAAGGCTAGAATTATTGGCAGGGTTGTTGGGGAACAGTTATTTTCTGGACTTTCACTATAGTGAAACTTTTACCCCTTCATTTTCACTGATATGTATGAATTGAGAGGGTAATTAGGAATCTAAAATCTATCAGACAGACAGGATCGATGATCCTGAATTCTTGGTGAGATAGCTAACAAGCCATTTGATTCTGTTATTATTTTTGCTGTTCCTATCATAGTAAGAACTGGCAAGGAGAAAGCAACACATGGTTTTTCAGGGACTTGGGCTCCTTGTGTCTAGTGGCTTTTTCTTGCTCCAGGGCCTTAGGGCATGGCATTTGGTACTATGTGCTTACTTCAAGAGAGACTGTTATCCAAGAGCTAGAAGTGACACATGGGCAGAAGTCATTGCCTGGATGCACCTGGCTCAGAGAATCCTAGAAAGATCACCCAGCTGAAGAGGAAAGGAGGAAGAAGTGTGGTGAACAACTAGAATCTTCTATGTAGATAACCCAAAGAGGATCTCAAGAGGAAGATTTGTGAACAGAAGCACTGAAAGTGCAACCAAAGCCACAGTTGTGTGAACTAATAGTGTGCCCAGTCCTCCCTGGCTCATTCTCCTCTGATCCCAAGAACAGTGGGTGTGTACAGTAGTCATTCCATCCTTCTGAGCCTCCTTTGAGTGCCCCCATTATACACAGTTCCTGTCTTTGATCCACTACTCTGTCAGGAACCCATCAACACAACATTTTCCTGAATATCGACACCCTCGGTCTACGGTCAGAAGATGCAGTCAAGTTTTCACTCCCATCAGCAACAGAGGAGGGTTCCCCTAAAACCACAGCCTCTCCAGAATGTGTTGTTTTTTTTTTTTTTTCGAGACAGGGTTTCTCTGTTTAACAGCTCTGGCTGTCCTGGACTCGCTTTGTAGACCAGGCTGGCCTCGAACTCGCAAAGATCCGCCTGCCTCTGCCTCCCAAGTGCTGGGATTAAAGGCGTGCGCCACCACCGCCCGGCTCGTCACTTGAGTTTTTGATCTTAGCCATTCTGACAGGTGTGAGATGGAATCCCAGAGTTGTCTTGAGTTGCATTTCCCTGATGACTAAAGATGTTGAACATTTCTTCAAGTGTCTCTTGGCCATTAGAGATTCCTCTTTTGTGGATTCTCAGTTTAGCTATGAAAGCAGTCTGGCGATATCTCAGAAAACTGGGAATAGCTCTACCTCAAGACAGCCATTCCACACCTGGGCATATCTCCAAAAGAATCTTCATCAAACTGCAAGGACATCAGCCCAACCATGTTCATAGCAGTTTTATTTGTAATAACTAGAAATGGAAACAACCTAGATGCCCTTCAACTGAAGAATGGTTTAAAAAAACAAAACAAAACAAACAAACAAACAAAACTGTGGTACATTTACACAATGAAATGCTACTTAGCTATCAGAAACAAGGAAATCATGCAATTTGCAACCAAATGGATAGAATTAGAAAAGCTCATCTTGCGTGAACTATCCCAGACCCAGAAAGATAGACATGGCATGTATTCACTTATAACTGGATTCTAGACATATAGTACATGTTAACTCTCCTACAACCCACAGACCCAAGGAATAGGAACCTGGCATAACTATCCTATGAGAAATTCCACCTAGCAGAAGAATAAAGTAAAGGCTGAGACACACAGTCAAACATTAGGTGGAGCTCTGGGAACTTTATATAAGAGAGGGAGGAGAAATAGAGAGATCTGGAGGGGTCAAGATCAACACATGAACATCAACAGAACCAACTATTCTGGGCCCCTAGAGGCTTACAGAGACTGAAACGCTAATCAGAAAAAAAAAAAAAAAAAAAAAGCTTAGACTGGACCTAGTCCTCTCTATACAAATGTAGATGATGGGCAACTTTGTCATCATACAGATCCTCTGGGAGGGAGGCAGTTCCAGTTATGACTTTGTTACCTTTTAGTGCGGCATGCTACCTTAACTGAGCTGCCATGTCGGGCCCCAGAGCAAGAGGAAGCTCTTACTTAGCTCTCATGTGACTGATGAACTGAGGGGGGTTGATATGTAGGGCCTACCCAGGAGGAGAAAGATAGATGGGAGAGGGAGTAGAGAGTAGGAGGGTGGGACTGATTGGGGAGGAGGGATGCGGCTGTGATCAAGTTGTAACTTGAATTAACAAATAAATGTTAAGCCGGGCGGTGGTGGCGCACACCTTTAACCCCAGCACTTGGGAGGCAGAGGCAGGTGGATCTTTGCGAGTTCGAGGCCAGCCTGGTCTACAAAGTGAATCCAGGACAGCCAGGGTTACACAGAGAAACCCTGTCTCCAACCCCCCCCAATAAATAAATAAATAAATGTTAAAGAAAGGAAAAGAAGAGACATGTGCCAATGCGCCACCATGAATGGCCTTATTTTTATTTTTTTTAATTAAAAAAAGAAAAGAAGAAGAGGATGCAGTTAAAATAGCTCCATGGTGGCTGTGAACCAGCAGACACTAACTGGTCTACAAGGAAGTCTAATATCTCTCTTAAGTTTTGAGGGACTCTGGTTGGTCCCAGATCACAGCTCCACCCATATCCTGGTGCTTCATGAGAAGTCGTAGGTTTTACACAGGCGGTGGCAGCAGGACCTGTAATCCCAGCATCCAGGAGTCTGAGGTAGGAGTCCTGGGCTACCTAGCCAGAAGGGCTCAAAAAACACAAAGAAGGAAGAGAAACAGGAGGAAGAGGAGGGAGAGAATGAGAAGACAGCAGCTTTTAAACATTAAATGAGAAGGTAATTATTCTCTTTACTATAAAAATCCACCAGTTGAATTCATTTAATGGTAAACGTCTCCAATGGTAGTCAAGTGTCAACTGATTTAAAACATTCTAGATACTACTAAAAAGTCATGTGACTTCTCTACCGTGCCTCACATCCCACACGGTGTGCTAATGTTAAGAAACACCAATGTAACCTGTTATAGTTGCCATTTTTTCTTTATTTTCAACCACAGAAAAAGGTGTCTCATATTATCTTGGCTTCTTACCATATTTTATAATTTTTTATCACATGTAAAATCCTTATTATGCAAGTTGGTGCAGTGGAAATTATTTTTTTAAATTTGAAAGCTAAATAAATTTTATTATAAAAAACTTGCAAATAAAAAAATTACACACTAAAATGAACTGGACTCAAAGTCTGGAAATTGTATATTTTAAGTAGAAAAGCTAAGTAAATATATACAAGTTTGACATTTTATTTACTCCTAAGTTGAGCTAGCTTTAAAGAGCCAGAAAAAAGAAAAAAGAAAAAAAAAAAAGAAAAGAAAAACCTTGGGTTATCTGTCAATAAGCAGATAAAATAAAAATTATTGACTTTTAGCTCGTTTCTACTGTCAATTGAATTATGTTCATCTTACATTTTAAAAATGAAGATGAATGATTATCACTTTTATGAAATATAAAATATCAACTCAAATTGTTCCAAAACCATACTTATTGTCTAGTTCACGGAAAGGAAAAGAAACGACTTCCCCAATTGACACACTAGAGATTTGGGCAGCGCATCTGAATTGGCCTAAAGCAGTTGGCTGTGAGTGACGCCTGAGGCTAACTTTGGGGCGAGGTGGCTCATACCTACTATGGATGGGGGCGGTCCGTCAAGTCAATCTTTCTGACCCATCATTCCTAGCGTGAACTTCGCACATTCAATGGCGAACACATGACAGTTGTGACTCTAGGTATTTCCAACATCAGAAAGAGGAAGAGGAAAAATTGGCAAGAACAGCTTTCTTAGAAGCCTCCCTGGACCAGCCTTGGTGGCAAGCACCTTTAATCCATCAGTTAAGAGGCAAAGGCAGATGGATCCCTATGAGTTTGAGGCCAACCTGGTCTACATAGTGAGCTCTGGAAAGTAAGAAAGAAAGCGAGAGGTGGGGGAGAGAGGGAGGAGAGGGGAGGGAAGGAAGGGGAGGAGAAGAGAGAAGAGAAAAAAGAAGAGAAAAGAATAACAATAATAAAAACAATCCCCCAAACCCCCCTGGGCATGTCAGTGCATGTTTCTTACTATCTTCCGAGCCTCCTGGCCTGTTCCTGGAGGTGACTTCGGTGGAGATTTGCCTTCCGGCTTCCAGAGGACACTGCTGCACCTTTTACTTTGGGAGGGCAATGGAAGGCACCAGAAGGGGACAGGAGGGTGGAAAATTGGTGAAAGAGCAATTTATTTCTACAGCCCTTCCTTTGAAATCGTTAAAGCTTGGCTACACCCTCTACAGGAGGTCCACTCTTCGTCACCAGCAGCTGGCCAGACCCCAAGTCTGCCCTACCCTACCATACTCTAAAATGCAACCAGACAGTTGCAGCTGGGGTCTTTCTGTCCCTTCATGGCACTTTGACATTCTTCTGTTCTTCCTCTAGCTAACTCACTAAATTTCTTTCTTTGGTTTTTAACCTTTGCTGGGCAAGTGTCCTATCACTGAGCTCCATCTCCAGCCCTGTTTATTTATATTTAAGCGGACTTTAAATGAACAGAACTCTTATAAGTTCTCTTGGCTTATGATATGCAGTCTTTATTGACCACGTGTTTCCCTATCTTTTATTCATTTCTTCTTATGACGCTGCAAATTCCCGTAAGTCGCTACTCAAATCTATATACTGACCATAATTTATGCTCTCCTCTCCTGTCCCCTTGCTCCCATAAATAGTCACAACCATAAAGTGTATATTTATTTTGCATGTGCAATATGATGTGCCTATTATCTATCAGTATTTATTTTACTTATTTTGAATTCCTTTAATATACATCACAACTGCCTTCTGTATAACTGCAGATAACATCTAGGACCTGATTTATTTTAAATGTATCATGTGGTACTTAGAGCCGTCTATGTTGTTTCAGTTAGAGTTCGTGCCACCATGCCCAGCAAGTCTCATCTTTTCAAAGTAGCTGTGTAATTTTTATTTTTATAGTGGTGTATAAGAAATCTCGCTGGGTGTGGTGGCGCATGCCTTTAATCCCAGCACTTGGGAGGCAGGCGGATCACTGTGAGTTTGAGGCCAGCCTGGTCTACAAAGGTGAGTCCAGGACAGCCAGGGCTACACAGAGAAACCCTGTCTCGAAAAACCAAAAAAAAAAAAAAAAAAAGAAAAAAAAAGAAATCTCTTGGTCCATATCCTTGCAACACTTGGCGCTCTTTGGCTCGCTTAATTTGCATATTAGATAAACAAGAAATGGTGTCTCACTGTAGTCTTGACTTATTTCGGAGTTGTGTGATGACACAGAGCCTTGCTCTATACAGTTCAGGCTGACCTGTAAGGCATAGTGCTCCTCCTGCCTCACGCCTACCCCTTGTGCCTCCACACCTGGCTTTGATTTACATTTCTCTAATTTTTAATGAGAATCAATAGGTGGTTTATTTCCTAGATGCATCTTCTCATCTGTGCAGATCATTGGCTATTCTAAAATTAGAGTTTTCTTTTCTTCCTCCAATAGTGGTGGGTCCAGCAGACAGAAAATTGTTGATGGTCTCTAGAAGATTCTAACACAATTAGTAAGCTTCCTCCAAAGAAATGGAGGGGAGACATTCTGCTTGAGCAGGCATGAACATTCCCTGAAGCCGATAGTATGTTTGCCCAGGTGATGTCAGGCATTTAAAGAGCAGCCAGCATGGCACAGCTACATGTCAGTGACCAAGTATCCTTAAAAGACACTCTCAACTATCGGAAAATCTAAACATATTTCTAAATAACTCCCTGTAAAAGTCAAGGTAACTTATTTTCATCACCAGAACCCCAAATCTCACCCTACCCTAGAGAGAGCAGTCTGTTAAGGGTCTGTCCCTATAGTCTCACCCTAGGTTGTCCTGTGGTTTCTCATGTGCCACCTGTCTCAGATTTTACAAGGAAAACAGTTTTCTCTGCAAAGTTTAAGAGTTCTGTGATCACATGATGTGTCTTTATCATACCGACCATTTCTCCCACTCTTCTGATACCAGCTGGGTATCCAGTGTTTCAGTTTTAATACTGACTACCTGAAGTTAGAACACTGACTACCTGGAGTCAGTATGGCCTTCACAAGCAAGGCTCCCCCTCACAGACCACCCCAGAACAGATGTCAATCACACACAGTAGGTCTACAAGTCAACCTATACTTCTGTCCAAGTTGAGTACAAGTTAGAGGTCCTCAAGTCCCCCAGTGATAACTTGGCTGTCATGGCTCCCAGAAGAAGAGAGGTGTGATTATTGGTTTAGTATATCCAAGAGGTTCCATGTACAAGACCTTCCATCTCTAGTGTTAGGTTATGCATTCCTCCTGACACAAATCTCTAGTGTTAGGTTATGCATTCCTCCTGGCACATGAACATACTTACCATTCTGGAAGCTCTCTAAAGCCCATTTTTTCATGAAGGCTTGCTGACATAGGGAGGCTGTCCATTAGCACATCCTCCAGCCCTAGAGGAAGGGTGGGGCTGAAACTGAAGGTCCCAGTCTTCTAACTGTGGCTCAGCTTTGCTTGTGACAATGAAATGTTTAGATCAGTGCTTCTCAGCCTTCCTAATGCTGTGACCTTTGTATAGAGTTCCTCGTGTTGTGGTGACCCCCAACCGCAAAATTATTTTTGCTACTACTTCATAACTGTAATTTTGCTACTTTTATGAATAATAATGTAAATATCTGATATGCAGGATATCTGATATGTGATCCCTGTGAAAAGGTTGTTCTGCCCCCAAAGGGGTTGCAGCCAACGGGTTGAGAATCGCTAGTTTAGGGGTTCACCAAGTCACTTCATTGTAGGAACAACAAACTATCAAGAAAAAAATTAGAAAGGGTGTTGGCGTTCCATGGCAGAAACTGGACTGGAAGACCTAATGTAAAACAAAAAATTCTCCTGGCATCCCTATCATTTAAGAAAATGGAAGCTGATGGGGTGATGTTATGCATTCTAAATGTTAATTAATTGGTCCTGCTTGCTGTCTGTTACTTACATTGACTCTGATTGGTTGAATAAATGCTGAGGCCTGAGATTGGTCAAAGACAGAAGTAGGCAGGACTAAGGCTTGGGCTTTGGAAGCCTCCAGTAGATGAAGTAGAAGAAGCCTCCAAGACAAGCAGCTGGAGCAGGAAGGAGACACATGATGGGGTAGATGAAAAAAGATCATTCCACATGACCTGGAACACTGGCATATCATGGAGAATAGCAGTCCAAAGGGATGTATGTATATATGGGGTCATATTTGGGGAATAGAATTAAGAGCTAGCTTAGATGGGCTAAAATTGCACAATTCAGGCCAAAGCTTGTTAAAATCCATGTGGTGTCTGTGTGCTTACTTATAACTGCGGGTTAAGGATTAACAACCACCAAACCAATTAAATATAAGTACAAGTAATAATTTAATTAATTCTTTCTACAGGAAGGGGCTTAGGAGCTGTGTGCAAGGAACCAGGAGCTAAAACCAAGCTAGCAGGACAGACTCTGTCACAATACCCCACTGAGGGCTGAAACTCTTACACCAATCTCAAAACTATCATTTCCCATAACCTAGACCCAATGAAGGAAACAATGATGTTTCTAGAAGTTACTTTTTAGGCTAACCAGTCCTCAGCCCCACATAGGGGAAGGAGACATTGTTGACACATTGAGTTGCCTGCTCTGCTCTTAGATCACCCCATAACACACAGGGAGTTTTCATTGTGTGGTTGACCTAGGGGAACTTTTTTGATGTGAACACCAGCCATCCCCGCCTTTAAACGTGAAGGAAACAACACAAGTTCTACCCTTTTTTTCCTCTGGCCACACAGCTTACATCTTATCAAGAGTTTATATGGGAGTGGCTCATTAATCAGACCTCCTTTAAATGACAGAAAATCCATTTTCTCCTGCAACATAAGCCTAGATTTTGCCCAACTTGCAGTTCCCTTAAACTGGACTCAGTAGCAGCAAAAAACACCCTACAAGATCAGCACCCAGAGCCTACTGCCTACCACCCAAGGAGAGTCATCTAGAGAGTCTCACTGAGAGCCAGGAAAGTTTAGCCTTTGAACTGCTCAATTGGAGGGGTCCCTTCTAACCCCTGATTGGATCTATACCAACTTTTATTTAATATTCATTATTTTTTTCTGTCTTTCTTTTTCCCTTTCCCTCCTGATTCCACCCTTCCTTCTTTTGTTTGTTTAAGCTAGAGATCAAACCTAAACTCTCACAAAAGCCTGGCAAGAACTCCACCTCTTTATCTGTGCTCTCTTCCTTAAAGAGAGATTTACAAATTGTGGAAATTCAGAAAACACCAAACCTGAATCTGCCTCTGAACACAGATGCTATCAAAATACACAGAGCTAGGATCCATGAATAAACCTTAGGCTGCCCTTGGCCTAGGGCTGGAAGAGTGTTTGGAAAACACCCTACATGTCACCCTATTCTTCATTTCAGTTTATGAGCCTGTGCTGAACACTCAATAGAGGAAACATATAACATGAAAATAGTATCATTAATTTAAGCAATTATTTTTCTTGCAGAGTTTTTGAAAGGGTGGCAGATTATCCTGAAGATTACATACTAGGTTTAGCTGCAATGGGTGGGTAACGGGGACAGACATCAGGATTCTGTATGTTGGGCCTGTCTCAACCTCTTCCCTCACTCAATCTTAAAGGTTGAGCCAAAGGCCACAAAAGGACCTTAATCAGATCACACATCAGCTTAGCATAGTGGCTTTAGTGGTATAGACATCTGGGCTCTTAGAACTGGATAAAGGCCACCAACTCATTTGACAAAAGCCACTGAACATCTGTCAGTATAGAAATCAGCACTCCTAGCTGACCCTGAGTGAGAGTTCAATGACATCCTCACAATGAAAGGCAGGAGTCCCCTCTGTCTTCCAGAGGAGCAGGTGCCATCCAGAGCTATCCCACTGAGAAGCGATGCTCTCTAAGATGGAGCTACCTGGCACAAACGTGAGCAGTGTGGATCCACTGTTCTTTCCAGTCTGTCAAAAGATGAACATAGGCTGGGTGTGGCAACACATGCCTGTAATCCCAGCACATTGGGTAGGGGAGGCAAGTGGATCAAGATTTCAGTTATTCTCAGCTGCACAGTGAGTTTGAGGATAGCCTGGGCTACATGTGAGCCTCCCTCAACACAAAACAAAGCACCAAGCACAGCAACAGCACGGAAAAAATCTGTGAGGCTTGGGCATGGGCTCAGTCTCAGTCACGGAGAGAACCTGTATGGGTGTTGTTCACATACACACAAGGATCTGAGCTCAAGCAGTCCAGTTTCAGTTGTGTTCTCTCTCTCTCTGTCTGTCTCTGTCTTTGTATATGTGTGTATGTGTGTGTGTGTGTGTGTGTGTGTGTGTGTGTTATTTCAGAGTCTGTGAGGCCGTGCTATTAGCTGGTGTGAAATTAACACTTATTAGCATGCTTCTTAGTATAACATGTTTAGATTTAGACAAGAGGTGACCTTACTGTGGGGCCTGTACTTTAGAGTCTCCAGCTAAGAAACACTTGGGACCAGGTGCTCAGTGCTGAGAGCATATATCCAAGGCCTTACTTATCAGCTCATGTGATTTAAGACTAGTCAAGCCCAGGAAACGTTCAGCTTGGCCTCATCCAAGTGCCGAGAATACACTGGGTTGTACTGTATTGCTTCCCTTCAGAGGTGGACACTGTTTTTGACATAAGGGCAATGTTAGTGGCTGAAAGGCTCAGGTAAAAGAAATGACAAAGTAGTAAACTTGTCAAATCCTTCCTATCATGAATGCAATGGGCCCCGGCATGGTGGAGCACTGTCTGCCACGAGGGCTGTACATGCATTCTTGTTTCTTCTTGCACCAGGTGAAGGCCAATCTCTGACTCACATGTGAGGCTACAGTTGCACTTGTGGGTTAGGAACAATTTGAGGAATGAACTGATTTATGTTATTCTTAACACATACATATTCTAATTGTTGCTACAACTTAGGCTCCTTTTTAGAAATGATTTAAAACATTTTTATGTACATTGGTGTTTTTGCCTACATGTATGTCTGTGTGAGAGCATCAGGCCCCCCTGCAACTGGACAGGTGTGAGCTGCCACATGGGTGCTGGGAATTGAACCCTGCTCCTCTGGAAGAGCAGTCAGTCCTCTTAACAGCTGAGCCATCTCTCCAGCACTGGGCTACCTTTTAAGTTTAAGAAATACCTTTGAACCGGGCAGTGGTGGTGCACGCCTTTAATCCCAGCACTTGGGAGGCAGGGGCAGGTGGATCTCTGTGAGTTCGAGGCCAGCCTGGTCTACAAAGCAAGTCCAGGACAGCCAGAGCTGTTATACAGAGAAACCCTGTCTCGAAAAACCAAAAAAAAAAAAAAAAAAAACCTTTGAATCTCAGAAGAGAAATAATTTTTGAAAAATAACCAAGCAATATTATATTTACTTGAATTTAAATGTTTTGAAAGCTATTGGAATTTCCATCCTCCATATAAAATTATGTTCTATTGTTTAGTCATTTAAGTTTTACTGTTGATAGAATACAAGTTACATTAAAACATTGATTATTTCAGTATCTTCAGCAATTAAGTTGTAATGAAAGGAAGGAATATCAATTCTTTATGAATTTATTTTGTTACATAGCTAAATATCACCAGCCCTCCAATGGAATATTCCAATATTCATAATAATAATTAGACTTAGCAGTCTTTGATGTTTGTATTTTATATGACTTTAAGTCATACAAAGGTTAGATTTTGGCATATTATTTCCATTGTTTCATTGTATCATTGTTGCCACAGCAGAAAAAAAAATCACATTTTATTTAACTTGTAAATACATGAATGTATCAGTCTTCACAAGTACTGTTACCTTGAGGCTTGCAAAAGATAACCATCACCCCAACCATTACATTTTATATTATATTAAAATGGAATTATATTTATATATTACATATAAATACGTTATATTATATTAATATATAAAATAGATATCCTAAAACAGAAGAGGAAGAGATTAAAAAAAAAAGAAGAGAGGGAGGAGATAGAGGAGACATCTTAATCCGTAATAACATTTTTTCTTTTTCTTTTTTTAGTTTTATGTCTGAGTTCTCTATCTGCATATACACCTTCAGCCAGAAGAGGGCACCAGATCTCATTATAGATGGTTATGAGCCACCATGTGGTTGCTGGGGATTGAACTCAGGACCTCCAGAAGAGCAGCCAGTGCTCTGAGCCTCTGAGCTGTCTCTCCAAGCCTCGTGTAACAGAATTTTGAAGCGTCTGTCTGGAGCATTTGCTCTTTGCTTCTCAAATTTTCTTAGTGTCCGACCTGGATGAACCTTTCGACTTTCCAGTCTGTTACACCACCCTCAGCCATTGAACCACACAAGAGTTAGACGGTAAGTGGGAGGCCCCAAACACAGGCGAGGCGAGGTTTATACCTTTTGTCAAGAAAACAAGACGAAACAAACACCCAGCAATGACAAAACAAATTAAAAGAAAACAAAAGACCAACCTGATACTCTCGTGGAGAATGAATTAGAAACACATCGCAGTCAAGCTGCTTCTAAAGACTAATTTGACGCTTTAGGGACTATGGCATACAGTTTGAAATTGTGATCAAGGCACCTGGAACCATGATATTCTTTTGGTGGCAAATGTCATATTACGTTTTTAGGGCATTACGTCAATTTAGTACTTTGCGTATTATTAATAATGCCTCATTACATAAAATTATTACTAAACCGGCAATTAAGTGGATGTGAAGGATCCATATGCTAAACTGCTCGTAACGTTTCAATTACAAACTTCACGTCAGATGTAGTCTAGTGCACATTACAACGGCATCGAGCAGCCTCCTGGCCAGAACCACAGAGGAATTCTGTTTTGCAGCATGAGGGCATTGGCTTGAAGTCATTTGTACATTTTCCTGATTTTAGGGAACTGAGGAATGGGAAAAGCAGGCAGGTGGATCTCTGTCTGGGTAGCAGCGTGACTTTGGTGAATTATTCTCACTGTAGGGAGCCTTGTGAGTGCCGTCTAGGCTTCTTGGTTGACTGAAGGGCCTCTTTCTTTCTCTTTACTTCTCATTTTCCCTCCAGATGAACAAGCTAAGTGATAGAAGTGGAGTAGTAGGGGGTGGGTCTTTGAAGGTTTTAGTTCAGCCCCGAGTCCAATCTAGTCTTTAATTCTGCCTGTTCAGGGTGATCAGCCACAGCACGCTCCCACTAACACTTCTGTTCCTGAAGGGGTGACGGTGTGTATTCTAAATGTTAATTAATTGGTCCTGCTTGCTGTCTGTCACTTTGTTTTCTAATCATTGTCCTTGATTGGTTGAATAAATGCGGGGGCCTGAGATTGGGCAAAGACAGAGGTAGGCGGGACTAAGGTGTGGGCTTCTGAAGCCTCCAGTAGATGAAGTAGAGAAGCCTCCAGTAGCCAGAAGCAGCCTCAAGAGAAGCCTCCAAGAGAAGAAACAAAGAGCAGGAGGGAAGACACACGCCGTGGGATAGCGAAAAGAACCTCATTCCACGTGGCCTGGAACATCTGCCTAGTGTGGAGAAAAACAGCCCAGGGGACATATGTATATTTTACGGCAGGGCTTTATTCAGAAATAGAATTCAAAGCTAGCTTAGATGGGCCAAGATTGTTCAAGTCAGGCCAAGACTTGAGAATCCACGAGGTATCTGTGTGCTCATTTATAATGGCTGGTTAAGGATTAACAGCCACCAATTAATTAACAATAATATAAATACTGTTGAACAATTTAGTTAATTATTTGTACATGTTCCTGCTGTCATTCCTTCCCTGCTGGGATGAGCTGAAATCTCTTGAAACTGTGAGCCAAAAGGGTCCCTTTACAGCAACAGGAAGAGTGGTAGAGTCTAATGGCAGGGTCCTCAGGGATTAAGGAAATTCGGGTCTAGCCCTCATGCCTGGGAGCAAGGATTCCCCACCCTTCTGATCGTGGCTTCTTCTTTTTTTTTTTTTTTTTTTAAGATTTATTTATTATGTATACAGTGTTCTGTCTGCAGGTATATCTGCAGGCCAGAAGAGGGCACCAGATTTCATTATGGATGGTTGTGAGCCACCATGTGGTTGCTGGGAATTGAACTCATGACCTCTGGAAGAGCAGCCAGTGCTCTTAACCGCTGAGCCATCTCTCCAGCCCTGATCGTGGCTTCTTAAGGTAAGTTCTTCACTTCCCTTCCCCTCCACAACACACTGTGGCAACAGTGAGCAACTCCAGCTGGATCTCAGGCCACTCCCTCTTTCTGTGTTCAACATCTGAGGGGTGGTTCCATGAGTCAATGGTGAGATGCCCAACCCAGCTCATTTGCAAATGATCACATTCTAACCCAAGTAAATGCTTTACAAGGATTTCAATATGTTAACTTATAACTACGTTTTCACTTGCCTTGAAGGCAAGGCTATATAGACCTTTCTGGTCAAAGCACATTCTGCTCAGTTTGCAAGGGTCATAGGTTGTGTATCATTCACCAAACACTTGCTGGGCCTTAAGATAAAATATATTTTTGGTCCTCAAAGCAGTCATGGTTTCGAGGTCTAGAGGGATGTTGAGTTTCTATACTGTATACTTAAGATAGGATGGCAATTGTACATTCAAAATACAATGAAGGCATGGTTGGTCCTGTTGGAATGAAGGTAGGAACTGAAAACTGACCTACCTGAGTTAGCCAGAATGTCCTTAGCTGAAGTGACATAGAATGAAGGAAGATTTCCCAGATGAAGACAGGGGAATAAGAGAGATATGCGTATAGAGAAGAAACAACAAGACCCATTCAAGGACATGCTGACAGTTCAGAATTAGGTGAACATGAAGAATTGGGGGTAGAGCAAGGAATTACATAAACACATGCATTTGCACCTGCACACGTATGTGTACACATGTTTACACAGGAAGAAAGAGAAAGAAAGCGGAAGGAAGGAAGGAAGGAAAGAAAGAAAGAAAGCAAGCAAGCTACTCCAAAATGAACATTTTAAGTGCAGGAGAGGCGCTGGCTTAGTGGTTGGATACAGGAGGTGTGTAACAAATAGAAGCAGGAATCCTGACTTAGCTGTCCCACTGCCAACAAATACACTGTCTACAGTCCATTTACTTTCAAAGCTTCTCAAAGAGACCTCCTCCTCCATGTGGGAAAAGACACATTGTATTTCCATCGCTCTAAATGTGGCACTGATCATTCCTTTTCAAAAAAATATTTAGCAGAAATGAAGATGAAGAATTAGACATAATTCAAATGCAGTTAAGAGATGACTTGTGCTGTGACATGGGGAGTGCATCTGCCAGAAAAATGCCTGCAGATGTGAAGACCTGAGTTTGGACCTCCAGCACCCAGGAAAGGCTAGGTGGTTGTGGTGGCCAGCATGTAATACCAGCATCAGGAAGTGAGGGAAAGGGACCCCTGGGGCAAGCTGGCTAGCTAGACCATTTGCATCAGTGAGCTCTGGGCTCAGCACAACAGGCCTCTCACAACAACATGGAAAGCCATCAAAGAGGATGACTAGTGTCAACCTCTGGCCTCCACACTCACAGCACACACATGTGCTCCCATGTATGCCAAACATTACATACACATTTCATACACATGCACATATAAGTGCATACCACACACAAACACTTGTACACATACATATACATACATATGCACACCTCACACAAACACATGCACACACATATACATACATATATATATGCACACCTCACACAAACACATATACACATATATACATACATATGCACACCACACACAAATACTCACACACTAAACACACACATTCATGAAAAAAGAATGACTTGAGCCATGTAAAATGGAATCTTATCTTTTTATGTACCAACCCCTTCTTCCCACACCATCTCTAACCCTTGAGAACCACTAATATGTTCTTTACTTCTGCAATGATATTGTCATTTTGAGAAGGTCACATGAGTGAAATCAGATAGAATCTATACAGTCAAAGCTATCTTAGTGGTCATATTTTATCATTCAAGATGACATCCAAGTTTTTGCATAGACCAGCAGTTGGTTTCTCTTTGTTATTGAGTAGGATTTCGTGGTATAAACGTGCCATTGTTTTTTTTAACCATTCCCTTAAAATAGGACATTTTTGTTGTTATTAGGGTTTTTGTCATAAGTATAAAAGCTGCTTTGAAAAAAATTATACAGCTTTTTTGTGTGTACAGAAGTATTTCTTTATTTGGGACAGATGACCAATGTCTATCTACTATGTTGAACAATTTTTAAAGAAACTGCCAGCTGTGTGTCCCACCAATGATATCAGGAGATCACTGGGACTTGAGAGTGGTAGTGTACTCCTATAATTTGGGGACTTGGGAGCTGAAGGATGGTGGATCTTGAGTTCTGGACCAACCTGGCCTACATAGCAAGACCCAGTCTTGAAACAAAACAAAACACACACATTCAAAAATCAGGAGAAATTCAGCTTGAATTGGGTAACTAGGTCACCTGTCTATGATAGATGATTTGAGTTGTCTGTGGGAGCATACTGCTTTCTAACTTCTAATCAAGAACTAAAACTCCAAAACTCTCATCTGTGATCATGGCTGAGCTTAAGCGAAGGAACATTCCCTCCCTAAGTAATCATTTTATACATAAATGAGGCTCTCCCCTTCACTTTTTCTGCCGTAAATGAAGCCCTCTCCTGGTTCTTCCAAATCACCCTATAGCTTTTCTCTCTCTCAATGGAAACAGCAGGACCCACTTGAAACATAGGTGGTTTTTCTTTAAACTAACCACTGATCAAAGTGCTTAATGTCCCATTTGTCCTGTTCTCAATGCTAATTAGAGTTCCTAAATCCATCTCTTCGGTGTATTTGTCATGAACATGTTAATACTCTTTTCTGTTTTGTGTTCTAAACAAATTTATGCTTGG
The DNA here is from genome assembly GCA_907164525.1 of Lophiomys imhausi. Taxonomy (NCBI): domain Eukaryota; kingdom Metazoa; phylum Chordata; class Mammalia; order Rodentia; family Muridae; genus Lophiomys; species Lophiomys imhausi. The sequence continues at coordinate 5,136,863 of CAJQZJ010033152.1, forward strand.
GATCTTCAAAGATAAATATAACAGGAGACATTATTTTATTTCTTTTTTAACAAATTTATTTAAACACCTGAAAATCTGGAAATTGAACTTGACATTCTTCACTTAACAGAGACTTCAAGTGATAAGGACTCATTGCAGTTAATACAAGAGCCCACAGGCTCTCAGTCTCCTAAATTTGATTTAGAGTGGAAGGTTGCAGGGTTTTCTTGCTTCCCAGAAGTGAGATGCACGCAGATTTCTTCTCAGCCTGGGTCAGGTTTTCCTCTCCATCTCACCAGGGTAGCTCAGCAGACACTATGTTTCGTGAGCCTTTCCAAGGAGATAAACTACACCCATCTACTCACCCCACAGAGAGAACTCATGACCGACCACAGCAACAATTCTGTCAAAGTTCAAGTTGATGAACCAATGAGTTTTGTTTGGGTTACTTTCAGGAGCAGGGGTGGCTGAAATGCAGTTACACCGCTGGAAACCGCAGGCTGATCATCAAAAGCTGCAAACCAGGAACTCTTTGAGTAACTTGCAGGTAGCTGAACAGGCCAGGCAATCTCTCAGCAGCTCCACTGCTCTGAGCTGCTCCCCCAAGATCTGTTTACTACTTCCTTAAACTTTGGGGAGAGTCCCTCCATAGTGCTAAGATTCAGTTTTCCCAGACTTTTGAAGTGTATTTCCTGTGTCTCAGAACCCTCTCTCCTTCTCACAGGGGATGTTTCAGTTTGGGGAAAAAAAATCACTGTACAATGCACAAGAACCGAAAAGGCCTGGGTCCCCAAATGGAGAGCGCCCCTTCCTCCCAGAGCCCAGTGTCTTCCTACTGCCAGTGCCAAGAACCTAAGTGCTTATGGCTTGCAAAGAACAGGTGAGGCAGAGACAGTTTAGAACAGAGCTCTGATACTAGTAGGATGCTTCTAAAGCACTGGTTCTCAACCTGTGGGTGGAGACTCCGTTGGGGGTGGAGTGACCCTTTCACAGGGGTAGCATATCAGATATCCTGCATATTAGATACTTACATTATTATTCATAATAGTATCAAAATTACAGTTATGAAGAAGCAACAAAAATAATTTTATGCCTGGTGGGGGTCACCACAACATGAGGAATATAATAATATTAAAGGGTCTTGGGCTTAGGAAGGTTGAGAACCACTATTCTAAAGCATGAGGCTGAACGGAAAAACACCAGCCATTCTGACCATACTTCCTTCCCTGACTTCTAGTCAGAGAATGTTGGTGGTTCAAGGGGTCAAGAAGCTCATTTTTTGTTTGTTTGTATGTGTATGGGTGTCTTGTCTGCATGTATGTTTCTGCAGATGCTTACCTACCTGGTACCCTGAGAGGCCAGAAGAGGTTATTAGATGCCCTGAAACTGTAGTTGTGAGATGCCATATGGGCGCTGGGAATTGAACCTAGATCCTCTGAAGATCAGCCACTCTCTGAGACATCTCTCCAGCAAGCTGCTGTTTGGAGCCTCGCTGGTTAGGGTGGGTCAGGCTGGAATAATAAACAGACCCAAGCATTATCACTGCTCAACACAATGAAATGCCAGTTCGCTCATTTAATTAAGGTTGCTTTGTAGACCTTTACTGTAAACCCAACTTCTCTAAAGACAGGAGCGGATATGGAACCAGCTCATGCAAATTCTCTCCCCTCTGCTCAAGAACTCTGTTCCCTGGCTGTCATTTCAGGACCCAGGTTAACATGTGACTTCCAGAAGAAATCCAGAAGTGGAGAGGCACCTCCATTTCTGTCAAACAGAAAGGGGGGAAAGGGTAGACCTAGGGGAGCGCACCCAGGAAGACTATTTGATACTTGTCACCTGGGCTCAAGTTCTACCGGAGAAAGCCTAGTCCTGGTCACCTGACTGCCCAACTGCAAGGACATCTTTTTTTTTTTTTAAAGGTGGAATGAAGACTCCAGGTGGCCAATAGACAGTCGGTGGCAATTGTCCACACGTCAGCCTCTCCCCCACAGACTTGCCTGCTCAGCTGTTGTCTGGATGGAGTTCTGATAAAGAAAGGAACCTGTGGGCCTCGGCACTGATGCCTGCACAAGTGCGCATGAGTTGTGAGGAGTGGACCCCGCCATTCCTTCCCACAAGGTAAGTAGGGAAGTGAGCAGCGACCTGACGGCTAACTCTGCAGGACAAAGAGCCGTGCTCGAGGGGGCCGATTCCCATTCCTGGAAAGCTTGTCAACTTTTCTACCAGATAGGAGTTCCAACGGGGCAGAGACGAGTTTCGGCAGGATCGCAGACCATCTCATCCTGTGTGGCTACAGAAGGAGGTGGTAGGAAGTCAGTTCTGTTGCACAGACAAAAAGGGAGATGAACCTGTCATATCTATCTTCGAGAGATGGGGCATGTGACTCTCAGAAAGTAGAGGCTGCCCTTGAAGTAAGTTCTCACTGACAGATCAGGGCGGGGAGGGCTCTGAGGGCACCCCACCTCCAGAAGAGGAACCCGTTGCATAAGTGCAATGTTTTATTACTAACCCACCCCCCTGCAGAGGTGAGAGCTGATGCGGAACCAGCACGTGCAGATTCGCTTTCCCCCTCTGCCCTTGGCCCAAGGGCAACCACACAAAATGGGATTAATTGGGATTATGGGGGCTTTGGCTGCTTGGCTGCTACTCAAGGATGAATGCTTAATTTATGTCTCAGTGGTCTTGACTCCTGCCTGATTAAACTGGCTCATTCAGACTATTGTTTGCCAAGGACTTTCCTTTCAGAGTGGCTACAGGTGGTGCTCTTGTGTGACACACGCTTCTGTGGCATATAGTGCGGGTGGCCTTAATGGATTGCAATGATACCACCTTTCCCTCAGAAAAAGCTAAAAGCACAAACTCAAAGTCCTTCCTGCCCTGTTTCTGGGCTTTTGTTGTGACGGCTAAGTGTCAACAGGTGTGACAGGTGTAACTGTTACGAGACCACATGTAATAAATGGAGGTGGAATTGTAACTGGATGAGAGAAAAACACTTGTTAGGAACATTGCCTCTGAGGACCTGCAGTAATACTGACAGATGGCTCATCTCCTCTGTTTCAAAACATTACTTAATTGCATTACTCTGTGTGTCTGTCTGTCTGTCTGTGTCTCTCTCTTACTCTCTCTCCCTCTGTCTCTTTCTCTGTCTCTCTCTCTCTCTCTGTGTGTATATGCTATGACATGAAGGTCATAACTTTCAAGAGTCAATTCTTCCTCCTACCACATGGAATCCTGGGATTGAACTTGGAACATCAAGCTTGGCAGCAATGCCTTTACCTGCTCAGCCATCTTGCCAGCCTCCTTCATGCTATATTTGAGACAAGGTCTCTCGCTAAAGCCAGAGCTTGCAGTTTTGGATAGACTGGTTGGATAGCAAATTCCTAGAGTCCAGTTGTCTCCATCCCACTGCACTGGGGTTACAGGTGCACACCACCATGCCGGTTTTTACACGGGCGCTGGATAGTGCCCTAACTCAGGTTCTCAGGCATTCATGGCAAGCACTTTACCAACCCCAGCTCAATCCCTCCCCTTAGCCTCTGTGCTCCTCTGAATTAAAAGATGCTCCACAGCAGTCTAGACTTGATGGTGCCCCAGAGAGAATGGAGCTGAGGGCCACCTGCTGGTACCCCTGTGCTGGGTTTGTTGAGACCTCAGGCTCCTCCCCTGACTCATGTGAGGGTCCTGGGCTCATTTCTGAAGTCCACTGCAGCCTGGCTACACTCTGCTGTTATTTGCAGTGATGGGGAATGACGGCTCCTCCTCTGCCTGGACTTAAATGAGTGCTGTCTGTAACCCTGAGCTGGCTTGATGGGTTTAAGCCATATGGCTGACTTGCCTCAAGTTGATTAAGCAATTTTTGGCCAATTTGATATTTTCTTATTGCCTTGACCCTCGGGGTTGTCTAAAGGTCTAAACTGATTTGGGCAAATCCATCCTGCAGTGTGAAGACTTCCATGCTATTTCCAGAAACCACACGGACATGTTCAGAGGCAAATAAGCCCAGAGACTACGTAGACCAAGAGAAGCATTTTGATCAAAAGGAGCGTTTTAAGATATTGTTGCCTGAGACTTTTTGGCCTAAGTAAAAATGAAGCTTGTGGTTTTATTACAGACTAACATGATAGAGACTTGTATACTAGCCTCATGATGTATAATTAGTTTAATTAATTAGTTACTATAATTATAGAAACTTGTTTCCCAGCATCAAGTACAAATTGCTACAGTGATCATGAACACCCATCCTGTATTTTGTATTGTTTGGAATACAGTAATATTGAACAGTAATATCATTTCTCCTGGTTTTACATAAAGAAAACAGTTAATAAAACAAAATCCTGTATCTGACAAACCCACCATATCATATTTTGGAAAATGTGTGGCAGAATATCCAGACCATGATTTTGATGGAGATTCTTTAAGTTTAAAGAACGTTATGGGAGATGCAATTATGAGCGTATTATGGTGTTAATTAAATATTACTTTAACTTTTATAATGTATTATCTCCTGAAAATACTTTGATGATAAAATTTAGGATTTAATCAAGTGGGGAGTAGATGAGGGTAGAATTGATTAACTCAATCTGACTATGAGAGAAGGACAGAGATCCCAGGGAAATAGATAAATGAGATTACATGGGCTTAGAAGGGAAATTAGGCAGCTCCCTCAAACAACTTAAAAGTTGGAAAGAAGGTAAAGATGTTGCTGGGATTTAGGATTAGTAAAAGTGAACATTACCATCTGTTCTGATATCTGATGAAGGCCCTCGGGGAGGACTAAGGCAGAAAGAGGATTCCCTGAGGTGAAAATAGCCTGGGTACAGGATATTGGGAAATGTCTATCCCCAGAGACTTTGCCTGTAAGCAAATGCTGCATGCAAGTAAATATATACATGGAATGAAGTGAGGTGGTTTTTTCCCCCACTTCCTTTTGTTTTGCTATATAATGCTGGAAAATTTAATCTAAATTTCAGGTTTTGTATTCAAGTCTGGTCCTGGGTTAAAAACAAAAACCCTGAAGTGAGTATCACTGAATTACAGACCATGTGGGGCCTCACATGACACATTCTGCTTTAGCACCTCCTTGCCCCACCCCCTCCGTGTCTCTCATACCAACATGTGAACACTGACTAAATGAAATGACAGGTTCCCACCCCTGTCCCAGACTCCCGGGGCCTACCCGGAGCTGGGTCATTGAGCCACATCCAGGAAGAGTTGGGAGATCCTGCTCTAAATCTGGTCTCTACATCAGACACCAACCTCTTACAGGTGTACAACTTCAGCCTTCTCCGTGTGCCTGTACTTTCTTGGGCTATTCCTCAACCAGAGCACCAGCCCACCATGGAGGCAAGGCTGGGAATCCATCAAGATGAGCCTTGCCTCTATAAAGGCATTTCACACTATGAACTTGGATTATTGGCTCTTTCTGGACCCAAGTTTCCTTTTCTAGCTATAGAAAGTAACCACGACATTATTACAAAGGCAAAACTAATCCACCAGAGCATTCAGATCAACACCTGGCTTAGTAAACTTGCAATAAATATCAGGAGAATAAGCACCTTTACGTTGACACTTGAGAAGTGGTATACGGATGGCTAGATATGTTGATTCCAGTCATTGGAAGCAAAGAAGTCTACAAAACGAGATTTGATTTTTCTTGTGTTAGCAGTGAGACATTAATTTTTCAAGCTGATACCCAGAATGGACCTTGAACATTAACCTAATATACCAAGAAATAAAACCACTAGCCAAAAATAGCAGGAGCATCATAAACCATAGATATTATCTTTATATATTTTTAAATGCTTATAACAAAATCGCTTCTTTTCATTACATGTTTATGTAATAAGAAGATTTTATACAACCACACTGATTTTAGTATCTTTTCGGTGTTTGGAAGATATGTAACAATCTTCAAGTTGAGCTGTGACTTCTAAGTTTCTGTCTTCACAGAGACAGGGAAAGACCACTCTTCTATTTGCCTAGACTCTGACAAGCACTCAACTCTGAGAAGTATACAAGCTTAGGTTGCTGGTAAAACTCCAAAATCTAAAGAGGTAATAAGAGTTCCGCCTTGCACTGTGGGGTTTGATTGGCTTCTCCTTTAGCCTGGCCTTTCTCCGTTATTTTTGTCTATAGTTCAGTTTGCAAGATGTCTTCAAAAGCTAGCCTGGCCATTGGTGGCTCTGCAGTAGATGTGTAGTTGTTATTTGTTTCCATGTCACCATTGTCGTCTAGCACATTTGACAAGCACTATGCAGGGCAAGAAAAAGGTACTGTTTCAGCTTGAGAGAAGGTTTGGCAGCGAAGAGCATTTAAAAGTCACCTCTCGAGGGAGTGAAAGCGTTGTGTCAGGTGTCATTGAATAATAGGGGGGAAGCCCCCAAAGAAGAGTGCAGGCCCCATATGGGTGGACGTAGGAAGGGACAGGGAGGACAGCGGAGTGCACATGCTCTTCAAATGTGACTCCTCCTCAACAACTCAAAGAACGTGATGAGTGCTCATCTTTAAGGCTATCCAAGGACATTATCAGAGGCAGCAAGGATGGACTGTCACATGTCTAGCAAAAGGAGTCAAGGGATGGCTCTTGCTTTTGTTATTTGGGATTCCTTGTCTTCCAACCAATGGTCTCAGGTCCTGATTCTGATCTGCCCACCACATAGAAGTGTATGAGAGTTTTGCTTACAGGTATGTACCATACCTGAAGAGGCCACAAGAGGACATGAGCCTCCATGTAGGGACTAGAAAGTGAACCCCAGTGCTTGGATGGAACAAGCAGTATTCTTCACAGTTGATCCACCCTCCAGCTCAGTAGTTTTTACTTTTAATATTCTTGGTTGAACAATGAGTCAAGGGTACCAATCACAACAAAACCAACATTGCTTTTGTACAGCAACTGAAGTTAATTAATTTTTTAAAATGTGTCTCATGTGTGGAGGGCTAAGTGAAGGGTGAAGTAGAACCTGAAGGATTTTTGCTAGCTACCTCTTTCATAAAGCTGACAGGAGTGTGAGTGATTTGCAGAACTTGGCACTTCTTGGTTCTTACACCATTTATTTCAAGGAACAAGCTCTTGCTGTAGAAGACAGAACAGCATTAAGTGGCATGAAGCCAACCCGTGGCATTTACCTCTAGGGGTCAAAGAGCCTAACATTGCAGATGAATTTAAAAGGGGGCTAGACAATCCAGTGGCAAATATTAACATTTGCTGCCATGCGTGTTAAAAGGCTGGTAATCAAATCTCATGCCTCAGAGAGTGAACGAAGACTGTCAGAGCAAGCCTACTCCCAGGCTGTTATCTTCCGATCAGGACAACACAGACCCAAGAGGGAAGGAAGGCAGGACACTAAAATATTACCATTGTCTCTGAAATCACAAAGCTTTCTGCAGCTCAGGACCCCGGAGGCAGCTGTTGCTACCAAAAGAAAATAGTCTAGTTCCTCAGTCCCGGGGGAGTGGCTGCTGGACTGTCTCACACTCATGAGTTCTAAACCAGGCAAGCCTGAGCCTTGTCTCTGGAGACAGCGCCCCTCCCATGTATCATCTAAACCTCAGCGCCATTCTGCCTCAGCCACCTGGAGAGGACAGAGCTATTTATTCCACGTCTACTTCCTTCTTTCATTTCTACCCCTTTCCCTTTCTAGGCTGGCTCTCCTAATCCCTTCCTCTGAGTTTCTCCTTCTGCTGCCAGTTCGTCCTGTCAGGGGACCCCACTGGGGCCACTAGAGGCGCCATCCCTTTAGTGCTTCTAGAAAGTTTCTAGGAATCCGTGGGAAGACCAACTGGTGTCTTTCACGTCTCTTCACGCTGTCAAGTCATCCATTCTCTTTCTGTCTCTGCTTGACTAGCACCTCATCCCAGGCCTATGGATGTGTTGATTCTCCTTCACACAAACCACAGGTAGTCAGGCACAAGCCGCCCTCTGCTTACCCTCAGAGCTGTCCAAAGAGCACTGCTCTCATCTTCAGCCCTGTGGCTGTCTCCCTGATTCATCCTCCACCCTCTAACTCATTAGGATCATAAATTACCCCCCTTGTGGTCTCACATGGTTTCACCTCTCATTGTGGGTCCACCTATCCCCTCCTTTTTTTGTTTATTTGCCTTCGAGATGCCTCCTCTCCTTGGATTTTGGTTCAACCCTCTTACCTGCTCATGGGTCCAGATCAGCCCCGGGATTCCTTTCAATACTTCTACACTGGTGTGCCAAGTTCTCAAGTCCAGAACTGCTACGTCAGTGGCTCCTCTTACTGAGTCTCTGAAAGGCATCTCAGATGCAAAAGGGCTAGATCCAAACTCGTCTGCCAGCGGCTCTCTTACAAATCCCAGAGCATCAGCCCACACACCCGGAAACACACTGTCTCTCTCTCTCTCCTAAGTCATCCATTAAGTCCATTGTCCGGTGCCATCAACTCTGTTGGAATAGACCTTGAAGAAACTGCCAGACTCTGTCCAAGGTCCTAGTTTGAAACTCCAGCCACTTCTTCCTCAACTGCCATTGCCAAACCCAGTCTTTCATGGCCACCCTCATCCTGCGAGCCCGGACAAGAATTTCCAAAGACAAAATGGCCTTGTCTGGACAAACAGCTCCAAGAGGGAGAGACTGCAGGCTTGCACACAGCCTAAGCAGATGCATTCCCCAAACCTCCCACGTAAACTTCAAGTACCCCGTTCCTCTTCCGCAGACGACCCCCCCCCGCTGTGTCTACCCCTTGCTGCTTGAAATAACCAGAACTGTCCTGTCCGATGAGATAAGGTCAGACTGCTGTCTTTCCTGCCTCCTGCCTGTTTAAGCTGCCTTAGAAATCTAACAAGTTTGGCCTCTGAAGCATTTCAAACTTTCATTTGTTTCATGGTCACCACCCATGAAAACGTCCTCATCGTTCACTGTGGCCATACAACAACCTCCTGGCCATTCTTACTTCCTACCCAATTTATATATAAATCTACTTTTGGGGGGAGGTTTACAAGACAGGGTTCCTCTGTGTAATAGCCCTTCCTGTCCTGGACTTGCTTTGTGTACTAGGATAGCCTTGAACTCACAGAGATCTGCCTGCCTCTGCCTCCCCAGCACATGTATACCCCCATGCCCAGCCCTTAAATCCACTCTTAAATGGAATCGACTCTTTTACTCAAAGGCTGAGATCTCTTTTCGTGCCTCATTTTAATCCCATGATTTCTCTGTTTAGGGTTTTTCAGTTGCAACTCAATTCACCTACAGAAATTGGTCCCAGCCCACCCCTGTGCCTTGTGTCTCTCTAGGCCCTCAGGCTGTGGCACCCCTCAATTTCATTTCAATTCAAAGCTTTCCCCAATCTTAGGGCCCCTATAATGTCAATTCTTCCACTTGTAGTATTCTTTCTTCCACTTTTTGCCCGGCTGGCTCTTCTGACTTTTCTCATGTTTTGATAGAAATGTTACTTTTTCACGGAGATGTTCTTCAGTTTCACATTCACAGTTAGACCCCTAATTAATCTGTACCCAATTCCCTTTTTTTCTTTCTTTCATTTAGCTTAGTCCACTTTTGTGTAAGCTATTTTCCTCATCATGACCAAATTCCTGACAGAAGCATACGGAGGAGGCTGTATTTTGGTTGACAGTTCAGAGAGTCCTTCCATCTAGGAAGGGAAGGCATCAGGGTGGGTGTTGATTGCTCCGTGGCAATGAGTGATTGTAACACAGCTTTTCACATGGTACCCAACATGGCACACAGAGCTTGTCTGGAAGGAGGGATGGATGTCATGACCCTCAGATGCTCACTTTCAGAAGCCTACCTCTGTAAGCCATGTTGTCAGCCTCAAACAGCACCATCATCCCAGAATCAAAATTTCAAACAAATGAGCCTGTGGAAGACATTTCAACTTAGACCATGACTTCATAAAGATGTTTACTTGTTGGCAATCATGTACCCATAAGTTCAGTAAGGTCAAGGATTAGGCCTGCCTGTACCTATTGCCACAGCCTAGGTCCCGGCTTCCACTTAGTAGGTCCTTAATGTGCCCCGTAAAGAATACACACTGGTCAGAGTGTAGCCAACTTCTGAGCACCCCCCCCCCACCATGGAAGGTGATCCCTACAAATTAGAACACTTAATCATGTTGGCATTGTAGATGGTATTATTATTTCTCCATAATATCCTCAAATGAATTATTATGCTCTTTGTAATTGTTAAGCTCAGGAGACAAGGTTCCGGCAAACCAAGGTCTTAGCTTAATGATTGAATGTACTACCTTGTCCTACCTGCTTAGAGGACTTGCGAGAACTTGAAATTTGTCTGGTGGATAACTGCTCCAGATCCCCTGCCCCCGACATGTAGAGATAGGTGCACAGGAGCACGGGGGGTGGGGGGGGCCTGGCCCCAGCTCTCTGGCCTGGCATAAAAGGAAGGCAAAGTCACACTGTGTACACAATGATGTGTGTCAACTGTAGACATCATATAGATACTGCTTTTCTGTGGGAATGACAAGGCAGTGTACCAGGGAGCCCCAAGTAGTCAGGGCTCCAGTCCTGCATTTGTGATACCTAGAGCACATACCCTTCCTCGGCTCATCTTTGTCTGGTAGAATGGCAATAACGATGCCTCCTCTCCCTGCTTCATATGCTCCTTATTGAGAAACTTCTCCCTGCTGCACCCTGTAATGGGCTGATCTAAGGCTCTCCCCATACCCTTTCAACAGTCTCGGGAAATTGCCATCATTTTTATGTCATCTACAAGATGCTAGAGTCCGTCTCACATCTGTCCAAACTTGCAGATGCTAAGAAGCAGTGCCACGATGGGAACTCTGGTCCAACCCAACATTTATTCTCTTTCTACTCCAATGCCAGGCAAATGTAAGGCTTTTGAGCTGGACAATGCCACGCAAAAGCAAGGACCTGTTTACTAGCTTAAACAAATGCAGTCCAATATATTTCAGGTATCTTTAGACATCTTTGTGTTTTGTGTACTGTAACAAAACATCTACATGTCAGCAAAGACCATCAAGGAGACAAAGAGACACAGAGAATGGCTCTTTTCCCAAAAGACTTTTGTTACCACATTTCTTTGATGCAACTTTCCATAAACCAAGGAGTGATTTTATAGCTTTGAATTTTGTTTATATGACAATTTTTAAAAAAGAAACATATCTGTTATATAAAACAAGAAATGTCTGTATGTGAGGCACATTTGCAGATCTACTTTGAAGTGCTGTCACAAGCAGTTAAAACCAAAACACTTTTGTCAAAGTGGGTTAGCAATGTACATTGTCTGACATGGATTTCTTGACACATTCATCATCCTTGTGTGGACCATCTCAAAACCCTAAGAACGGATAGACTCTCTCCAGCATCCTTGGTGTGTATGCAAATAGTCCATTGCCACCACCCTATATCATCCTTCTAATGCTGTTGCTTCTAGCTGGAAGTGGCCTTGCTGACCTGTAAGCACTGTGGCTCTAAGGCCCAGAAGAGGTAATGATATGTTCTGGTATAGAAGCAGAGAGATGATTGTCTATCTTAATCTTCATTGCAGAAGAGAATGTGGGAGACCAATGGAGTTAAGAGACAAGGCAAGGTCAAAGGCTGTATCTAGTGGCAGAGCAAGTACTAGGACAAAGCATTGTGACTCTCAGTCCAACACATCTTCCTCCTTGTGACTAAAGAGTGTGAATATGAATATTGTTTCAACGTGACTGGAGCTGTTGAAACATGAGTGGAGATTTCTGGTTCCCTTCTTCTTCCAAGTCATGTGAGAAGAGAAGCTCCAAATTGGCTCTGGCTCTGTGACTTTCTTTGGCCAATATAAAGTGCGTGGATTTATGCCACCTCTGGGCAATAGCATGTAACAGCCATGTTGTAATAGTCTGTTTTCTTTCTGGCTGAGTTGAATCCTCCAACTTTGTACTGAGATGTTGACTTAATAAGATCTAATAACTAGATAGAAGAGCAGTGACTATGGAGAGCAGAGCCCCCACCACAGCCAATTTGCTGTAAGATCTGTAGACTATATTGCAAAATGAGGGCACAGCCCACCCTTTAGAAGAACTACAACATAACGAGTGAATCAAAAAGCTGGATGGTTGCCAGGCGGTGGTGGCGCATGCCTTTAATCCCAGCACTTGGGAGGCAGAGGCAGGCGGATCTTTGTGAGTTCGAGGCCAGCCTGGTCTACAAAGCGAGTCCAGGACAGCCAGAGATATTCAGAGAAACCCTGTCTCGAAAAACCAAAAAAAAAAAAAAAAAAAAAAAGCTGGATGGTGTTTGTGACTGCTGCCAGGAATACAGGCAAATGTCTCATTAATAATTAATTAGCCAGGCGGGTGGCGGTGGCGCACACCTTTAATTCCAGCACTTGAGAGGCAGAGACAGGTGGATCTCTGTGAGTTCGAGGCGAGCCTGGTCTAAAAAGTAGTCCAGAACATCCAGAGATACACAGAGAAACCCTGTCTCGAAAAAGCAAAAAATGAACAAATAAACAAAAAATCAACCAACCAAACAAAAAAACCCAGCTACCTTTAGTACTCACTTAGCCTGGGGTGATATCTCTGAGAAGAAAGAGACACATGGTTCAGACATGGGGACTTAAACCTGAACTGGGATCCCAATTGAAACCAATCATATCTTTCCCCCAAATATCTGGGATAGGACACATAGCCCAAAGTGGTCAGGTACTAGAAGCATTGCCCAACATCATCTTGGAGGTTGTGACTCAATTCTCTGCAGGAAGGGGGAAGTCGAGAGATGGCCATGAGGGACTCACCTCTATCTCAGCCTTCAAGCCGGCCTTCAGAGGATATGACTTGGCATCCTGGCATGTATCTCCCTCAATTCAGTTAGATACAGCTGATTAAATGCAATTGCTGGTCCTCTTTTGTCCCCAGGATGAAACAACAGTATTAATCTCTAGCATTTGTGTTAAGACTCTAATTGTTTTACAATGTGCCTTTAGAGTTTGGGTTTCATTTTGGTTTTGCATGGTCATGGAGAGAAGCCATGACCTTGCACATGCTAGACAATGGGGGTACCATTGAGATATGCCTTCAGCCTGATTGTCTTCTTTAACTCCCACATAAACCCCTACTACATACATCAAAATTCAGGTCAAAGCACATTGTTTGCAAAGAGAAGAAGGAAAATAGGTCCCCAAGACAGTGTCTGACCAGGGACCCAGACTTCAGACCCTCCCAAGTCTTTATCAATGACCCACTCAGAGGACACTGTGCAGAACGTGGTTTTGATGCTGTCTTACCAGCTTTCCCCTATATTTTTAATGTAGTTCAACCTAAAGAGCTTACACAAACTCTTTCCTAAAACTAATGAGCGATGTTGATGTTGGCTTGTCAGCACTCCTTTTGGATGCAAGTTATTAACTGCTGGAACATCCTTTTGATTATATGGCCATTGAATACAGTAACTCCCCTGCCATTGAATACAGTCAGGCATTAGAAAGTGGACGATGCTGACCAAGCATCTTTGGGATTGGAAGGCTAGCAGATCTGTGTGGTAGAAGCTAAGGGAAAGGCTTTTAAGCAAGGGCAGTATTAGTTCAAGAGTCTTTTTCTAGTTCTTCGTTTTCTGTTTCATCCACCAGTGGTCTTTTTAAAAAATTCTGTGTGTGTGGCACACATACGTGTGAGGGCAGGTGGATGCATGCCATGCACATACGTGAAGGCCTGTGAATTCTCAGGGGTCAGTTCTAACCTTCCACTTTGTTAAGGCAGAGCTTTTCTTGAGTTTTTTCTCCAGCTACTCCTGTCTAGCTGGCCCAAGAGCTGTCAGCCAATTCCCTCCCCGCCTCCTCAGAGTCCTAGGATTACAGATGTACACATCACCATTTTACTTGGTTTCCAGGGTTCAAACTCATGTGGTCATGAGTTTTTTTACCTATTACCCACTGAGCTATCTTTTGACCCTATCATAGGGTTTTAGAGCTATATTTAATGACCTCTCCCAGTGCACTGTGTATACTTGTATCACTTGGAAGAAAGGCAAAGGGCGCTGGGGACCTCTCCTATTCCAATCTTCTAGTAGTTCCCAGGAGAGGATGAGGAGGGAGTTGAACTCTTTCTTCAGATGCACAGGTTAGTTACAGCTCCTGCCCAGGAGTCAACTGCGCATCTACTGGACAGGTGCCTTATGTTCACTGAGGCAGGCTGAGTAAAGCATTGTTGCCTGCTAGAATGATCTACTGCTGACCCAGGGGGCTGGGAAGGAGATAATATCATTTGCCTGGACACCCCTGTGTTTATTTCTTCATTGCCACCAGCAGCAGCTACCGGGTAGGCTCCTTATCTCCGTAGTTCGTCTTCATCTTGTTACCATAAAAATCACATCTCAGTTTGGTCTGCAAGGCCCAGAAAATGCACAAGCAGCATGTTAAATGTTATGGTGTGCAACAACATCATTTATTTCTTCAACAATTCGTTCCAGAGTCTGGCCTGGAGCTTCACAAAATTCTCTTTCTGTGGCCTTCTCCCTGCCTCTTTCTCTCTCCCCAACCCCCTTTTCTTACTCTCTTTCTCCTATTGACCACTTGTTAAATCTTTTGTTTGTTTCCCCTCTTTCTCCTGGGACCCTCCGACAGGCAGGCTTGCCAGATTCATTTTCTGATCAAAGCTGTTTGATTTGGTCAATTTTGCCACATTGGAGACGTTCTCTATTACAGAGATAAATAGCTTTGGGCTAACTGTCAACGAAAACTTGTAAGCTAATAAATTATTCCAATTTCTTCCCTCGGATTTCTCTGGAGACAGCCCTAGGAAATACACTTTTTGATTAGTAAATTTCTCTGTGTGTGTGTCTGGACATTCAAATGTGTCGGCTTTGATTAGCACCATTGCTTTTCAAGTCGATGTTGGCTGAGGGGCTGTCAGCTGCCGGCACTCCTGATGCATAATGTATCAACTGGGCCCGGAAACAGGAGCCTCTTCCAAGACTGGAAAGGCGGGAAAAATTGCCCTAACAACCCCACCGGTTTCCTCTGCACCCAAGGGGGCTCTACTTGGAAGTCCTGACAAGACTTGCTTGGGCGTCAGTGGAAGCCACCCACCTGGGCAGAGGTTTGAAGAGACCATGACTGTGGCCTGGGCAAGAACAAAAGCCGCTATTCCATCTGCTCGGGCGGGCCAGCACTTCCTCCCCTCCACCAGCTCGCCCCTGCACCGGCACCCTCGCCCTCACTCCATCATCCTGCGCCCCTTCTGGGCTGGCTGGGCAGCCTGGATTTCCTTTTGCCTCCCCTTGGATTCTGCTTTGCCGTTTGTCTAGTTAAGGGCCCTTGGGTTGTTATAGAAACAATATTTTGGCTATAACAAATCAATCGGTGCGTGTGAACACAAACATACAGATCATTTATCAACTGCAAAATACCCTAAATTATGACCTTTCTAAAACCTATCAGAAGGGCGAGCGAATGCATAACGTAAATTAAAGTTTGAAGGGTCAGCGGTTTTTACTTTCGCTCTCCATCTTCCTTTCACCTTATAGGTTTAAGAACAAGAGGGCTGTGTAATTACATTTCAATGGGGGTGCGGCGGCTCATTATTCCCAGCTCTACGGGTCTGCTGAGACATTTCCAGTGGAGGCAGGTAGGGGTTAGCAGACATTAGGTGTGAGAGGGCCACACTTGGCTGTTTGGGACTGATAACATCTTTTAATGCATAGCGCTACCATCCTCTCAATTTAGAAAAGGCTGGAGGGTGAGGGCTTTCCCCCTCAGTTCAATGCCTAAATGCTGTTCGTATTTTAGGAAGGTGGAGAAGCCCAGCTGGTAAGCTTTGCTCTTTGCCTCTCAGTTGCTCTCTCCCTCTGATTACCATTTCCCCAAGTCCCCACCAACCCCATGTGGTAGGAGACAACTTTTTGTGTTGGAGCCCACTGCACTGATGGAAATGGGTGGCTTCCAGCAGAAAGCCCTTCTGCTGCCAATCATCTGGCTGATGGTGAAGCTGCTACACTGCTGAGGGCAAGGCTCCCAGGCTTCAGCTCAGCTGTGAGAGGGTGGAGGCAGCAGCCACCGTGTTCCTTCCACCTATGGAAATGGAACCAGCAAGCTCCTTCTGAAGCCATCCACACACTCTGCTCCAGAAGTGTGGTCATGGCGAAGTCGGCAAAGCAAAGGCCAAGAGTCTTCTTGTTTCCAGAAGAAAGAGACAGAGCAGCCCTAAAACTCTTTAAGCAAATAACCAGCCAGAGTGATGAGCGAAGGTCAGGCCCACTCATTATGGGGCGTGTGTGAGCATGTGAGGATGTAGGCCCATGGGTGTCTAGGTGTGTAAGAATGAGTATGCATGTAAAACCACAGATAAAGACTGGAAGAATGCAAGTAAGATGGTAAAAGTAGTTAGTCCTGCCTGAAGAAGGAGGAAGAGGGTTAGAAGTTACATATTGCTGGGATTCTTTTCCTACAAAATGCTATTCTTATTTTGTGTAGTAAGGGGTAAGAAAGGAGATGGAGGAATGGAGGGAGAGAGGGAGGGAAGACAAGGAGGAAGAGAAGGAAAATCTTTTTATATTTTTAATTGTGGTAAAAATATACATAAGACAAAACTCACCATGTTAACCTTTTTGCTGCCATTGTTTGCCCTGGCACGTGCTGACCACTCTGGCTCCCTGGACTGTAGATGTTTTCAGAGCACAGCTCTTTGCGGCATGAAGCATTTTCATATGGTTGCACAGCCAGTCTCCAGGATGCCTTCGTTTTATGGGATTAAAACGGTGTTCATGAAACAACTCCCACTCCCTCCTCGTCCGAGGCCCTGGCAGCCATCATTCCATGTTCTGTGTGAGTCTGACCATCATCTGAGATTCGGTATCAGCAAGAAGCAGGCTGCATTTCTCTCTTCGTCCATGATTTTTTTCACTTAGCACAATGATCTCAAGGCTGGTCCATGTCCGAGCGTCCTCCCTTCGTGTGGCTCAAAACTAGTACACTGAATGGCTGTATTCATCTCTCCTCACTTTTACTCACTCTGAGTAAAGCCAGTACATGTAGGGTATGCAAATCTTGCTTTACGACTTTGTTTTGAAATAGTTGGGGTGTATACTTCCAAAATGGAATTCCTGGGTCTTATGTAATTTTTTATCCTTTAGGTTTTTGAGGATAGACCACTTAAAAATTTTTTTTGAAATTTTGTTATTTTTGTTCTAGACTCTCATAGAATTTAGCACCCAACTACTGCCACTCCACTGAAAATATAGCCAACACTGAGAGAGCCAAACCTCATGCTTGCTGGATTAGGAAAGAGCCATGAGGCGCCAAGAAACATGACAGGGTTTTTGGAGCTACTGTGTTCTGTTAATGTGACACCCTTTAGTGGTGTCACTGTTGGGTTCCCTGCCAGGTAGAGCAGTGACACTCTGGACCCTGTGAGTTGGTAGTACCAGAGTCCCTGAGTATAGACTGAGTAAGGGCACACACAACTAGACCATACTACCTCCCGCCACTATGAGGTGGAGGTCAAAACGGGTGGTGTTTATGTAACCCTTTAGAGTTGTGTAAGAGGACAGAGGAAAGACCAATTCTGGTGTTACTGTGAATGTATTTGGTTTTGGTTTAAGTATTAATGTTAACTTTATTTTTAAGCATGTTTGTTTTTAAGACAGGCTTTTGCAATGTAGCCTAGGCTGGTTTCAGATGCCAATGATGTAACCTAGCTAGCCTTGAACTTACAGTGTTCCCCCTGCCTCAGCTTCCTGAGTGCTGGGGTTTCAGGCAGGAGTCACAATACCTGGCACATGAGTTTTATTTTCACAAATGAATCAGACTTGCACTTGCCTCTGAGAAGCTTTACTTTCCAGTGTGGTGCTTACTCGGCATGACCCTATGTAGAGTCTGGGCTCCTGCATTCATTTCCAAAAGGGATTATGAAGAATGAATGATCTTACAGTATTTTGAAAGCTAACAACATTTGGGTACCAAATGCTTGTTTTTCTGTCTCAAGTCTAAGTATTCTCTTTGTACAACATTCAGAGTTAATTATATTTAATCATACAGGACTCAACTCTTTGGTAATTTCTTTTATCTGACAAAGTGATACTTTTCTTTATTTCCCAGTGCTGCTGTCTCAATGTTTCTAAATATGTGGTCCCTGGTCATTCTGCAGGAGGATTGCAGAACCAGCTTTCTAAGATGAAGATCTGGGGTCTCCATTGTAAACCTCTCAAAGTTGAGTCTATGATGGAGGAGCCAAGGAATTTGCATTTTTCACATGATTTGTTGAGGTTCACATAATGTGATATTGTCTTTAAGTGTACAGTGGCATTTAGTATACCCAGCACATTCTGCAACCACCACTTCT
The DNA here is from genome assembly GCA_907164525.1 of Lophiomys imhausi. Classification (NCBI taxonomy): domain Eukaryota; kingdom Metazoa; phylum Chordata; class Mammalia; order Rodentia; family Muridae; genus Lophiomys; species Lophiomys imhausi. Next base: position 5,155,111 of record CAJQZJ010033152.1, read on the forward strand.
ATCTAGTTCCAAAACATTTGCATCACTTCAAAGACCAGCCTCTTACCCAAAGGAGAGTTTGTTATCAGTGTGTGTGCTGGACCATGAAGACCACTGTCATTCATTTCACGTGCAAGATACATAAAATTTGACACTGAATTGCCCAGGTTGGTAAGTCTTTGCTCCTGGAAGCTAGAGTTTTGACTAGATTCTGTTAATAACTGCATGTCTTAGATAGTGCTGTGGGGCTTCAGATCACGTTTCACATCATGGAAAGACTTGGGTCCCATTGCATAACCGAGAATCAAGCGTCCATGCACCCACTTCACAGAGTTTGAAATGTCAAGTTCATCACCATCCTCCTATTGGAGTTCTATATGGCCATGATGAGGCCCATGGCTTGGGGTCCTGGTGGGTCCTTGTGCTGAGCTCCTGTTCTGGTAAGCCCCTATCCCTGTTATAAAAGGCTGGATGACAAAGGGGTTGGCCTGAGAAAGTGAAGCCTTCAGTGCTTCAGGGTCTACTTTCATTTTTAAAGTTCTTTTTAATGCCTCCTCTGTTTTTCGGAGTCTCATTTGGCTCCTCAAAAAGGCTTGAGATATATGGCCACCATGAAAAGGAGACAGAGAAGTTATAACACATGAGCAAAACAGTTTGAAATATTGATGTCTTTAAAAGAGGTCTCTCTCTCTGGGTTGAGAATATTGCCATTTCCTACTTAACATGTTAACTCCCGGGACTGACACCAGCATCCTTAAACAAGCTCCGTGCTAATCCAGGCTAGCCTTGTATGGACTGCTCATTCATCTAATCTAACATGTACTAGAGCCTGAGTGTGAGTGTTCTGTGTGGATAACGAAGGCTGTGATACCACAAAACGGTTGATCACAGATCTAAACTGGCATTTGGTTTACCCTGACAATAACATGAACATATCTCTATAGATGTGCAGATGAACCCACAGACAGTTTTTCCCCCCTCCCTGTTTGCATCGACTGGAACTTAGAGACACAGGCTTCACCTGGATACAAACGCAGCAGCAGCTAATCCCTCCTGCCTTCCAATAGGGGAAGGACACTGCCCCAGGCTGAAACTGTCCCTCAGTCAAGGATGGTATCTGTCACCAAAAAGGGGGGAGGGGACTATATTTGTAAATGTTAACAAAAGCTAAACACGAGGTTTTGCTATGGTAAGAAAATGCCACACTCCCCTTCTCCATAAATTGGGTTTCCAGGAAGCAATCCCTCCCTCCCCCACAAGAAACGGCTTGTGGGGAGGGCAAAGCATCCAGCTGGGTTGTAGGAGTAATAAAGAAGGAGAATCAATAGGGCATGCAATGGAGCCAAGGTGCCGCCATTTATCACGCTGCTTCTCTGACTCCAATCATTCATCATGCTCAATGAGGCAGCAAATAGGAAAATGACTATTTGTATCAAACACATCTGCACTCATCCACTGAGGTATTTTATTCCCATTAACTCTGAAAGTAAAATACGAAGAGTTTTCTAGCTCCTTTCAGCTCAGGTTGGCAGAAGAAATTCACAGCCCATGAGCACAAACACCGCATGAGTTTGCATAGCTTTTCTGAGAAGGATTTGGGGTGATGATGTCTTGGTCTAGATCAGCTAACCTGATGTTTTAGCATCACGAGGCTCTGAAAATGTGGGAGGCAAAACTCACCAACCAACTTCCCTTCTCCCCAGTGAGGAGAACACCATCAAGGATACAGTAAATACTCATTACATTATCTCTCAATGGTTCCCTTTTTATCTCATAAATTACCCCTGCTAGGTGGCATGGAAGCTAATTTCACGAAGTCTATGGAAGATCGGATGTAAATGGGAGGATTATCATCATTATGGTGTAATATCCCATGAAATGGGAGCATCATTACTGGTTCTTTTTATGAGGTGCGCAAGTTTATTTCTGCTGCAAACGTGCTGCTGTGGCCTTCAGCGGGGACAGAGAAGGAGTCAGTTGCAGCAAAAGAGCACTTGGGGGTTTCAAGGCAGGGTTCTCCGGGCCTGGGAACAAGAGGACTTCTGTCCAGAGAAAGGTGAGTGTAGCCAGGTTAGTAGAGAGTTTCCTCTGGGTATTTTCCTTGGAGTTTGAAACCAGCAGACCTGTGCCGCCTCCTAGTTCCCTTACCATCACCACCACTTAGCTCTGGAACCTCACTTCTGCCCCCACCACCCACCACCTCCACCCCCACCTAAAACCACCATCCACCCAGCCCTGGAACTTCTTCAGACATTTAAGCTGACCTTGTTTCCCATCACTCTTTTGGTTTCTCTGGTAATTAAACTAACTTCCAGTTTAGTCTTTGTGAATTCCTCTCTGTATATGGAAGGACTAGTCCTAAATACTGAAATAAAGGAAGTCACATACCCCTTCAGTCCTGGAGGCCCAGAGAGGACCCGCAGGACATGAGTCAGGGTTTTGCGATGTGGGGTTGGGGGTCTTTGGGGCCAGCAGAAACAGGACCAGCTGGGTGCCAGACCACCTCACTCTAAGGAATTGTTCTTTTAACCCAAATGGGAGGGCAGTTCTCTGAGGGTCTGGAATTCTAATCCCACCTCTGATTTGTCTTCTGCTCATTAAGTTTGGCATGTATAACTGACTATTTCAAGAGCAATCTGGTGGCATCTGCTGGTAGTTGTAGGCACAGAATGAGTCTGCCACACTGGGCAGTAAACACACACACACTCACACACACACATGCATACACACAAACACACACAGGCACACAAACTCACATGCATACACACACACACACACACACACACACACACACGCACGCCTAGGCACACGCCACTCACCAGGCATGTACACTCACAGTGAACTCTTGCATATACCTCATCCAGTGTCTGTTCTCTGTGTGTATGTCTGGTGTATTTACTATCCATGCATGGTGGGCTTCTAATATCACAAACCATTAGCCTTGATGGCATATTACCAAGGGAAGACATGGGCAGAAACTGGTTGGTTTATGGAATTGTTTGAGCATTGGAAGGCAGTGGGGGTACAAAAAAAAAAGAAAAGAAAAGAAAAGAAAAAAAGAAATAAGTTTTGAAATGAGAACATAGCCCAAATCTTTCCTCAAAAAATAAAAACTATTTCGCACAGATTGTAGTACATAAATACTTTCTTATACATCATTTATGACTCATCCTGATGTAAGCCAAAATAATTTTTCTAACTTCAAAACAGACTTGGGGAGCTCACCTTTCAGGTTGGGTCTTGGTTAGTGACAGCAGGGGGTGGGGCTAATATGTATTGCTTGACATAGGTCGTACCCCAGCCCTATAGTAAAGATACTGCATTACTTGACAAAGTGAAGTGTGGGTCTGGAATGTTAATTTTATTATTAAACAGGCTCTATTGCCATGTTCCCCTTAAAAACGTGCCTTTTGTGCACTTGGTATTTCTGCTTTTCTGCGTGATCTTTGTGAAAGACATTTAAAGTGATCCTTAAACAAAGAAATATTGATATGGAAACCGTTTAGTACTGTACACAGCCATTTTCACATAAGAAAAACATTTTAGAGTTTGATTTTTAGACATCTACCCCCTACCGGTGATATTTATTTTTATTTGGCTACCAAAAGAAATGCTGAGATAATAGGAGGAGAGGAAGGGGCCAGATGGGATTGCTTGAATATCTCAATGATGTGATTGTTTCTGTAATGAATTATTAAATTGCAGCCTTTGTAAGCCCTGACAGTAAGGAAACAGGGTAGGCTGAGAAGCTGTCCTACCTGCTGGAGCATCAACTCTGCTGTTACCTCAGAGTCTGCACAAGCTGGCATGTCCTTACTGATGAGTTGTGGCCCCCTGTATGTCCCTGGTTAGTGGAAGTTGGAGACCAAAGAAGCCTATCTTTTCTGTCCTCTGACCTCTCCAGCTCAGGCAGCATGCTGCACATCCAGCTTAGAAACAGTATGTTCCAAAAGGGCCTGCATTAGGCGCTTTTGTAAAGCAGCTGCCTTTGGTGACTCCTTAGACACCCTCTTATCTAAGGAGACTGCTGGGTTCTCTCATCTTCCCTAGAGCTGGGTCATGCTCCTCCCACATGCTCTCAGTGTTTGTTCTTCTGCAGCCTGCCTTATAATGCCTTCCCCCTTGACCTTCCTCCTCAAAAACAGAGTAGGCTTTGCTTCCATTCACAGTGGGTGATCACCCCAGCATAGTCACCACCAGGATACCTTTGCTCTCCCTCCAGGGCAGTTAGTCACATGCAGAGAATCCAGGGCATCCTGGGGTGAATGAGTGGGGGCTGAGGCTCTGAAGCTTCAGAACTGCAGGAGTTCCATTTCTTCCCAGTGGACCACTGCCCCAAGGTGTGCAGTGCTCAGCCTGCATGGCCACATGCAGCCACCAGACTCCTCTCCTGCAGGGCTTTGTGGAGATCAGGAAAGTGTCCACGGCCTGAGAGGCCACCTTGGCACAGACGGCATCCACATCCTGTTTTATTCTTATTCCCTGTGGTGACCATTTCCAGTCTTGCCTGCTGTGAGAAGCAAGAGAGAAAATAGCTCTGAGAAGTCTGGGGCCTTTGGTGACTCAAGACAGCTGGCATAGCTTTCCTGGCAATCCCCCATGGCACTGAGACTGCTCACCACCCCATCACTGCTACTTCCCGCTTTACAGTTCTAACTAGGGATTAGGGGTTCCTACGAAGCTCAGTTTGAATTTTCATCAGCATTATTATTTTTTTAGATGCCCATTGTGGTAGAGCTTGTTGAGAGAAGGAAAAACCAACAGGCTTCTTCCACCGTCCCTCAGAATGTCATAGGATCTGCCCTTCACTACTATTGGAAAACAGGGAACAGAAGCAGAATGCAAGAGACTGGGGCCACGTGTTACACTTTCGGTGCCTGATCCACATGCTTCCACTGCGGTGGACGATCCGCCCCCCATCTTCCTCCTCCAGGTTGTGGAGAAAGGCCACAGCAGCTGCCAAAGGCCAAGGAAAGCCCAGGAACCTTTGAGTGTGCTTAAAGACAGAGGAAAGGCCCTGGGAAAGCCAGAGGCTCCTGACCCATTCCAGGCTCATGTACCACAAAGGGATCCACATGTTCCCTGGAAGCAAGAGGCCTGAGGTGTGCTTCCTTAGAGATGTAGGAGAATGGATACAACTGGCAGATGGCTCATCAGCTCCTTAGAGAGAGGACCCTGCATAGGACACCCATTAATTGTAACAAGGCCATGCAGAATTCAGGCAAGAGGCCCATGTGACTGAGGTGGCAGCTATGGCTGAGGCTGTGTCAATGGCTGAGGCTGAGGCTGAGGCTGTGGCTGAGGCTCTTGACAAAGGACTGCACCCATTATCACAAATGATCCCGCTCTTCCTGTGTGTTGCAAGAATCACAGCTCTTCTCACAGCTGACCTTAGAAGCCACAAGGGCCACAAATGCTGCATGAGCTGCCTCTGGGGTTGCTGATACTAAGCATGAAGTCCTTCTTTGTCCTTTGGACCTTATGTCCTTACAGGATGAGTACCAGTTGCTTCTCCAGTCTTGTCTTGGAAGGCTTGTCCAGTCTGCAGCCTCTGGACACACACGAAGCCACCAGCTTAGCAGAGAGTCCGTCAATACCCCAGAGGGGACAGAAAGGCTGAAAGTCAGGCGAGCAGATCTCACGGATGGATGAAGGGTGTGTGCAACAGCATGAGGCTCATGTGACTGGATTTTGGTCCCAGCTGTGCTGCTCAATGAATGTCTTTGGAAAAATATCTGCATTTGAACTTCTGACTATTAAACTAGAATTTGAGAAGACACTGTCTAAGGCTTTTCTTCCCACATAAGGCTCTGGAATCCAAGGAAATAATAGTGTCCACTATCTTCTGCAACCCACCGAAAACTCTACTGCAGAGAAGTCTCTTCTAACAAGATTTCTACAATAATGGACTCCTCTAACAAGGCTAATATAATGAGCAAAGTGTTCATGAATCTGAAATAATGTATTAAATTTCATATGGCCTTTTAAAATTGAGAGAGGGGGAGTTGAACAAAATGTACAGAGGCCATTATGAGCTTAAGAACCCTGAGAAATGATTCCATTAAGTTTAGTAAATATTTGTCGAAGACCTGCCCCAGGCCAAGCACGGTGCCAGGCACAAAGGGCTCCAGGATGAAGAAAATGGCGCCTGCCTGTGAAGGGATCAGGGCATGTCTTGGGCAGACCAACACGTCAAGATGCCATTTCAAAATGCTGTGATAAGGGCAGAGACAGAGGTAGGGCTGGGGTATCCTGGGCGCTCAACTCAGCAAGGAGAACTTCTGAAAACTTCCAATGCGAAGTAATGTCTAAACTAACTTTAAAAGCAGGACTTTGGGCATTTTTGATGAACTCGGAATTCTTTAAGACTTGAGCCCTGCAAGTCTGTCTGCACAGACTCTTCATTTAGGGTTAGGTGCTGAAGGCACTCCACAATCTAAGTTTCACCCTGCAGGAGAGAGAATACCACAGGCTAACAGTGCATGGGGACCCTGAGAATGGCAAGAATGGCTCAGACTAGCTAATTCCTTTCCAGTCACTCTGTGCATTGGTGTGGGTTTTGTTTAGAGTAGGATCTTCAGGCTCAGATCTTAAATACCCTGGATATGTATACTCTACTGTCCGGAAAGGTGGTTGGGACCTTGGACTAGGTTCACTTGCAGTTGTCAGGCCTGAGCTCTGATCCCTGACCCAGACCAGCCTTAACACCCGCGTGTTCAGGAATCTCTTCAAAGCCCTGGACTATAGCAGGTTGGGATGGGAAAATAAAGAAAAAATATTAAAGGGATCCCAAGTAGAGTCAGAGAAGCCTGAGATTTTTTGTTAAGCACAATCAGTGTCTTCAATCTGCCCTGATGGGCTCCCAATGAAGCAGTCTAGATGTATAGAGTTTCAAGCTAAAATTGGCTTTCTTCGTAGAAACAAAATTAAAACTCTACGCAGACTAGAGAGCTATGCGTGATCTACCACAGATTCCAATGCAGTCTGTGCTTTTGGAAATAAATATCCTTAGGGCTGTAAAAAGAAGGCTTTGTCTATTCAAAGAAGATTCTAGAACAGAAGTAAAATGACAAACTATGAGTTAGAGTGGAACAAATCTGAAATTAGGATGTGCTTTCTCTCATTGACTCCTATATATTTGGCAAAAGGGGAATTGGGAAGGGTACAATGCCAGGGACATTTGGTTGTCTCTTAACGAACTGAATGACTATCCTGAAAGGGGTTGGTATAGATGCCCTACTATTGTGTGGTCACATCAGGGCCTAGAGAGATGCTCTCCCAAACTTTTGGACCCAGCTAAGAAGGAAACCATAAGAGAGAAAGAGAGGAAATTAGGAGGGCAGGACGGGAGTGAGGTCTCTAACCTTAATCCTATCCTGTTTCGCATTTATATAAATTTGAAAAATGGTACAGAAAACATGGTCTTCAAAACTGCAGCTGGTGCTAACCGGGAGAGAACTGGGGTACAGCAAGTCCTTGCCATGGGTAAGATAACGAGCTAAATACAACAAGATGAAATGTAACTGGAATGAAGGCAAGCTGCTACCCAGGGGTCCAAAAAATCAATTACGTGAGTTAAGATGAGAGAAGCATGAATTAGCAGCAGCATTTACCAAACAGATAAAAATCCCCAAAGACTCGGCATCTGAACTGACTATAAACTCAATGGCAACAGGGCCAAATAATCTAATAGGATTTTAGCCCAGGATGAGGGAGCTGAGGTCTCTCCTTTACTGTGAACCACTCAACTCACATCTGAAAATGGTGTCCTACTCCTGATTTCATGTTCTGAGAAGAATGTACACAAACCAGAATGTCTCTAGAGAGGATGAGCAGGACGGGCAAAGGCCCGTACATTTTCCCATAAAAAGCTAAGGCAAGAAGGACGTATGGGCTGACTGCAAATGCTCAAAAGGAATTGCATGTAGAAGTCTGATATAATTTTCAACACTTTCTAACAAAACTGTTGAAAATTGTGACAGAGGGCTCTGGAAGTGAGTGTCGTCCATCCCCAAAAGCAAGGCTACCAGAACGAGGTAGGACGGACTCTCTCCATAACAGACTTTGTGCTAATTGCTTTTCTAGTCTCTGCCACCAGCTACCTGACAAAACAAGCAAAGGGAGAAAAGTCTTACTTTGGCTTGTGGGTTGAGAGGATATAGTCCCTTGTGACAGGAAGGCATGGTGGCAAGCAGGTCCACAGCGGCAGGAGGCAGCCACAGGGACTCACTGCATTCTCATATCTCAGTGAAACAAGAAGCAAAGAGAGGATGGGAAATGAGACTGTACTCTGTAACTCAAGGCCTGCTCCTCAACAAACAACTTCCTTCCAAAGATTTCACAACTTTTCAATGTAGTGTCACCAGCTGGGGACCAAATGCATCAGCCTGTGGAAGGCCATTTCATGTCTAAGCCACGACAAGCTTTCTATCATGTGTTGGTTGCACCCACTCCACCCAGAATACCAGGATGTAGTATCTTCCATTCCAACATAAAATAGATTACACTCACAGCCTAAGAAGATATGTATAGTCACACAGATATCGAAAATAAGTGCCCTAAGGGACAGGGAGTCACAAACACTGCTTCCAGGATACATTCTGAACCGGTCTAGGCAGAAGAAAGATGATACGTCTGGCTGCCAGCCTGGGAAGACCCCAAGTGTGTGGTAGAGAGAGGAGTCTGGGGTTGATGAGCTAGGCAAGCTGGGGCTGGATTGCCAAGGACCCTGGGTGTTACAATAAGACGTTCCCTCCGTCTCCAAAAGGAAGCAGGTGGGGGCCCAGTGGAGGCTGTGTAAATCAGATTTACAATGGTTCTGGTTGAAGAGGAGGAGGCTCGGGAGGAATCAGAAGCAAGGACTAGTTGGTCATTTCCAGGCCTAAGGGCCTTGATGTCATAAAGCAATATGAAATGCGGATGCCTCTTAATGAAAATGCTTTTAAGGGAACTAATGGGAAGAGAGCTCTGTCTCTTCCTGGAAAGGAACTGTGTGTCCCCACAGAAACAACAGGAAAGGTCCGGGCAGGTCTAGCTGGGTGATCTCAGGCCAGGACCAGGTCGGAGCAAGACAGCTGACACATAGAGCCCATCATCTCTGGGCAAACAATTCCTGCTAGAACTGCATTTAAATTCCAAGGGAATTAGTGGAATTGATAGAAGGTTTCTTCTCAGGTTCTGAAGCTTTCAAAGATAGTAACTGATGAGAACAGGCTGTCAGTAGGGGGACCAGCACTTGCAGCTAGACAGTGATGTTCTGTAGAGTGCATCCCCTTTCACAGAGGGTCAGGGCCAGATGGGGGACCTTCTAGGACAACAGTGGCTCAGGCAAACTGAGCTCTCTTCGCAATTCTGTCTATACCCAAAGGAGAACAAGAACATTGTCAAGCACAAATGTGACCCCACATTGCCCTCCTGGGGCAGGAAGTGTCTGATTTTATTCTTTTCTTCTCAATAGGATTTGCCAAGATACCCAATCAAAATTTTATTCAGTTTTCTGAGAGTGTTCAATGCAATGCAAAGTCCTACTTTTAACGCCCTAAATCTTCTAAGAAGTCATCTCTAGTCCCTGGCTGAGATGCTCTGGGTTTTTGTTTGTTTGTTTTTAATTGCACTTTATCAGCAAATCTATTCATTCCAGGTGGCCTCAGACTGGAGCTCTTTAACACTTCATTTGGCGCACTATTCGACTTTCTTCTTCAGAATCCGGTTCCACCAGGGCTTTCAGATGAAATATATATGCCACTAGGAATGGTGGACTACTAGCCCAAGCACATGCAGCATCCTTTGTCTACCTGATGCAGAAACTAGATGCTTCTATAAAAACTCCTGATATATCTCCCATGAAATGCTCCATCCTTTGGGACTCCACCATGCCTGGCACTGATCTCCTTTGACAAATATCAGAATTTTGCAAATATTTCCAAGCAGTCTTCATGGCTGGTAAACTCACTGAGGGTAAAGACCTTATCTTATTTGTCTCTATGTTCCCTTTTCTAGTATAGCAGCATACCAAAACTTCATTACAGGAAGAAATGACAGATGAAGTGCTGTGCTCATAAGAGACCTACACAATCCTATAAGCAGTATCCTCAAACTCAAACACCTCCTGAGACTTCAGGTAATAGACAGGGAGACAGTGGCCGCCTGACAATACATATTCTGTTGGTACCGATGAGCTTTTCATTGGCAAGACATATAATAAGTTGGTGGAAGGAATGCAAGTTGTGAGATCTTCTTAACTTGGAGAAAAGTGAGCATCTTTTACAAGTTTAAGTGCATCAAAATACCGTGTAAGCCTAATAAAATAACTCTGCGGGCCAGGTTTAGTTTCTGCGCTACCAAATCGTGGCTTCTGATCCAGAGATCTGTACATGCCTGGGTTACCCAAGAGGTAAAACAGACCCCAACTCAGGTCTTAAAAAAGAATTACACTCCAAATCATGCTGTGGGGAAAGAGCACCAGATCTGACACTCAACCCAAAGAGCAAGAGCTTGCATGACGGACACATGAACAATGACCTAGAGATGAGGTCTAGATTTAACTGTAGGTTGTAGTTTCGAGCGAGTCTCAAGTATTTGCTTCCCAGTGCTAATACTGGGTCTGTGTGACCTTCTCGTGAGCAAATTTAATCTTTCATATTTTAATTAAAATTGCATTTCTGTCGGTGTGATCCCTGTAACCGTATAGACTGTGAAATTGCCATCCGGGACCACTAAAGGCAACTGACAGATTACCTTCTGGTCCAGACCTCATCATCTTCATCCCTGCTTTCTGGCAGATCTTCCAGCTGCTGACATGCTCAACGTCTTTTCAAACTTTAGTAACCACATTTCCTTCTGGGCTAGGATATTTTCTCAATTATTCTGCCCATTTCTCCTTCTAAAGGTCTCTGTTCTCTGCTAGAATTCCTATTAGAGGTTCTTCTTGCTTTCACCTTTGGAAAAATATGTTTCCCTAGAGTCATGCTTAACGTCACCTCAGCTGTCCCGTTGACTCTCGCTCTGCTACTGCACTTTTAGTCCTCAGTCAGTCGTTTGCCTGCTCTAAGGATGTTCTCGTTCATGGCTTTCCATTTGGGTCATGGCTTCCACCTTGCCCCTAGTCTCCTGCTGGCCGTAGGTGGTTTGTTTGAGGTTTCTTGTTCTCTGACCTGTTCTGGCTTCCTTTTTCTCTACTTTCAATCTCTGTGGTTTCCATTAGAACTTCTCCCAAACGTCTGTGAGACGTTGGTTATCTAACCACATTTAGAATGAAAGAAGCAGCCAGGCCTGGTGAGACAGGACTGTAATCAGAGCTGCTCCGGACACTGAGGCAGGAGGATCATGAATTCAGGGGCTGTTCGTACTACAGGGTGAATTCAGGGTCAGCCTGGCCAACTTAATGACAAGCTCTCAAAATGAAAAGTAAGACAAGCACACAAGCAAACAAAAACCACCACCACCAACAACAATGGCCTGAAGATAAAGCTTGGTGGTTGCATAGCATGCGGGTTAGATTCAGTTCCCAGTCCGAGGCTCCTGCAAAGTGAAGCAGTAATGGATAAACCAGCAAAGACCTGCAATGCTGCTCTGAAGCCCCCGGGTGTAAGGTGGAGCATTCTGACTATTGGGCTTCACTGAACAGAAGGCAGTTATTGTTATTTGGGGACTTCCAAGGTCATTATCTCTGGCAAATTTTATGACTGAAGACTCCTCCAGTTGCTGAGAGCAAATACGGGAAGAGGGCTGGAAAACTCGACATTTACTAAGTAGGGTTTCACTTCATTCCCCTCGTTTTTTGTTTTTTTTTTTATCCTTTTTGTCTCATCCCTACTCTAACCCAATCTGTTCTTGTTCACTGTCTTCCTGGGAAAATTCTTCAATGCACCTGTAGCAAGCAAGGGTTGGGGAAGCCAACTTTCTAACTTCTAGTTGGCTCTCTTTCGCCTTGGAGAGGGAAGGCATGGCTTCTGATCCAGATCACAGTCCCTCACTGAGGGAAGCTAAGGCAGGAATTCAAACAGGACCGGAACCTGGAGGCAGAAATTGAAGCAGAAACCGTGGAGGAGCACTGATTGCTGGCTTCCTCCCAGACTACCTTTCTTACATCTGGCAGGAACACTGCTCAGAGGTGGAGTCATCTACAGTGTCTGGGCTCTCCTAAAATGCGCACACCTACCAACCAGCCTGATGCAAACATCTCCATCAAGGTTCGCTCCTGTCAAGCTGACAAAACCAACCAGCAGACTCACTTATTTCCAAAAGATCCTCACCTGGCTTCTGCTTGCATGCTCCCCACACTGCCTCCTTAAGGGGTGCTTCGAAACTGCAGGACCCCAAGGTTACCCTGGGCTGATTGATATGTTACACAATGCTCCTTCCTTGCTTGCACAGACTGTGGGCTCAAGTCTCAACTGGGGGACGTTCTGGTAAATAATTACCCCTCCGGCCTGTACATCCTACCTTCTGAACATTGGCTGATTTCTCCTCGGCTGTTGTCTTCTTTTCCATTGCCTGCTCTGTTGGGTACATTGTTTCTTCCTTTCAAACCATTTTAGAAGCACTTCAATGAAGAGCTTAAACAAATACATGTTTCCAGTCTACCATACATATAACTGAAAGTGCCTCGGGGCAGGGGTCCTCTTAAAGTTTTATGTAGAGACCTAAGTCATATCTGTCACATGATTGTTCCAGTCCTGATACAGTATTCTAATATTTTATTTCTTGATGTTTTAAAAAGGTTATATTTATCCATCTCAGGTCTCGGAGGTAGTTGAAGATTAGATAGCTAGAGTCTCATAGTTAAATTTTGAGTTGTTTAGGAATCAAGAGGGTGTTCTGGATCTAAGAAGATGTTTTTAAAATTGTGATGCAAGTTAGTATGAAAGCTGAGTTAGATATAGAACTTTAAACTCATGGAGATGGTTAGATAGTAGAATGTTAAAGTCAGGTGCCAAATTCATATGGACTGGACATTGGGAATGTATGCTAAGCCATATAACTCTCATAATTGTGGCCTATTTATTTCTGTTGTTTTGTATTGTATTTATTGTTATAAGAGAAAGAACCATTTGTTGGACTGAAAGGGGGAGCTGTAAGGGGGACAAAGATATACCTTAAACTAAAAAAAAAAAAAGTGAAGGGGATGGGGGGCGTTGAGGGGGAAGAGGGTGGAAGGGTGGGACAGGAAGGGGGAGTAGGGAGGGGATTGTGATTGAGATGTAACTTGAAGAAATAAAAAATAAATTATATATATAAAAAAGGTTCCTGGGTCAACAATTTTCACAGTTTTAGCTTAGTATGCTATATTTTTTATTCTGTGCCTATTCATAACTGAATTATGCCCTACTAATATGTGCAATTATATTTATATGCTCATAATGCTAATTTGTGCTGAATCATAAGAGAATTCTGTAATGTTCTTTATGAGGTCAATGTATATTACTGTCTCCCACCAAAACACTAACCAGCCTTAACTCTGCTTAGCTTCTTTTTTTAAAAAAATTGGTTTTTTCGAGACAGGGTTCTCTGTGTAGCGCTGGCTGGTCTCGAACTCAGAGATCCCCTTGCTTCTGCCTCCTCAGTGCTGGGGGCTAAAGGTGTGCACCATCACTCCCCGTTCTAAATGAGGCATATTCAGGGTGCATTGGTCATAGACTCTGTTGTTATGAGTAATAATTGGTGGGTAGTAGCACCAGACATTCTATTTCTGATGACTGGTTGAGTGACAGTGGGAATAGAAGCATTGGGTTGGACATAAGGGGACATGGTCAAGGTGGCAGTAACAAAACGGCAGAAAGTGAACAATGTTAAAAATTACTTACTGGGCGTGGTGGTGCACGGCTTTAATCCCAGCACTCGGGAGGCAGAGGTAGGCCGATCTCTGTGAGTTCAAGGCCAGCCTGGTCTACAAAGTGAGTCCAGGACAGCCAAGGATACACAGAGAAACCCTGCCTCGAAAAACCTAAAAAAAAAAAAAATAAAATAAAATAAAAATTACTTGTGCCAACCCAAGGATGCCAAAAATAAAAATAACTAAAAATTTGAAATAAACAGTAACTAGAGTTCCTTTGCTTATTATTCTTTAGGACTTTAGTCTATACAATCTGCCACATCTGTGGAAGGCCATCATGAATAACCTCATATATACTGTCCTGGGTGCTCACATGTGGCCCTATATGTAGCTCTGGGGCTATTACACTGTCCTATGCCAGGATAACCAGACCATCTGACTAGTAAAGCCCACTGCAATTTATGAAAAGTAAAGAACATGTGAAAGTGGTCCCTTCACTTATAGAAAAACCAAATTTGGTTCCTCAGACTAAAAATGGCAGTTATGCAGCTATATATAGCTACATCTGCCTGTCAGTCAGTGGCTTTATCCCAAGGGACAGAACCAGGACTTCTGAGGGGCAGTAGGAGACAGTCCTTTATTCTTTTAAAAATAATTTTTAACTTTTAAATTTTTATGTGTATCCGTGTTTTGCCTCCATGCATGTCTGGGCACCATGTGCATGCATTGCCTGAGGAGACCAGAAGAGGGCACCGTGTGCCCTGCGACTGGAGTTACAAATGGTTGTGAGCAACCATTTGTGTGCTGGGAATTGAACCCAAGTCCTCTGGAAGAGCAACCAGTGCTCTTTGAATTTACCAACAGTAAGTACAGGATGAGCTTCCAAAGCAGACGTGATAAAAGAAAAGAGGATTTTAAATAGGAGGAGCAATGATGAGACTAGGGCATTCTGTTTGTACTTTTTACCCTAGTCATAGGATTTAAGACAAAAGGCTATCAGAAGCATGATGTCTTCTCCACTGGAAGCATAGGACCCGATCTTTTCATCTTTGTCATCCCATACCATCAGTTAGTGTGCTGCATGTGTATTGAATAAAATAATAAACAAATCAAGGTCAGTGTTCACACCTGTACGCACAGCACTCTAATGGAAGAGGCAGGAAGACAGCAAGGTTAAGGCCAGCCTGAGTTATTGGAAAGACCCTATTTCAAAAGAAAGAAAGTCACGAAGGAAAAG